>WNYF01000029.1:0-369543 GCA_021396225.1 Sporothrix inflata
TTTTTTTTTTTTTTTTTTTTTTTTTTTTTTTTTTTTTTTTTTTTTTTTTTTTTTTTTTTTTTTTTTTTTTTTTTTTGCGACAGCCCTTCTCTTGTTGCTAGGATACTTTTTACATAGTGCCCTCCCTGTTGGTTTGGTTTGCGCCCAATTGCTGTTTGCGCCGGGCAGGTTCAACTACTGTAATTTACAGTTGTCCGCCTCGATTTAGTGCTCGTAGTGGCCGAGGTTAGGCAAAAGGGAAGCAAAAAGCAAAAGAGGAATAGAAAAAAGAAACGAAAAGGGGGAATTGGGCTTGGCGAGCTGAAAAGCGCATGTGTGGCTGGAAAAGCCAGTGCAAGGAAAAAGAGGGAAGAGTCCAAAGATCGAAAACTAGCTCGCGCCGAACCAATTCCAATTGTGTCCCCGGGGCGCCGAAAAGAGAAGGATCGGCGGCGCAGAGTGCGGAACGCTGAAAAGGCTGGCGCACTTTGCCGCCGGGCGTCCACCAAGTACTGTGTGCGATGCAGTCGACGATATGTATAAACAAGATGCATGTACACTTGTACGTGTGCGCTTCGGTGCTGTCGTGAGGGCACAGAAGAGCACAGCGGGCGTTCTGGTGATACGTCAGTGGCTACACTGTGCGACACAGCAGTCCCACGACGGTGGTGTGGGAGGGAAAGGAGGGAAAGGAGGGAATAGAAAGAGAGAACAAGTGTGGAAAAGAACAGCCTCGACGGACGACATCCAATGGATATCAATACTCTCCGAACACGACAGGTCGATGGTTGCACACGGCGGGTGCTTTGTCGTCGAGGCTCTGCCAGTGTTGTGCCTGTACGTCTATCGGTAAGCTTGGTTTGACGCGGAACGGGTAGATGCATTATCGATGCATTGTGGACGGCTGTGGACGGCTGGGACGGCTGTGGATGGTCGGCCTCTTCGCTCGCCTCGACGCACGCAAGACATTGGATGCCGTTCCGGGTCTTCTCGAAGGGGCGTACCAGCAATATGCGGACACAATGCAGAAGAAGGGAGAAGGAAAGGAAAAAGAATGAAAGAAAAGGCAAAGCAGGAAGCAAAAGATGACAATATGGCGGCAGCCGCGACCAGAGTTTCCCAAAGCCGGCCAGCGGGCCGGGAAGGGTCACACTGGGCATTGCGGTTGTTGAGTTACGACATACGAAATAGCAGAGTTGACGGGACGTTGATGCTTCTTTGGGATGAGGTTGCTCGCATTTTGTCTCCCATGCTTGATGTTGAAGTGGACACAACTCTCAGGGGTTTACGAAATACGACATATGGAGACTTGGGGATATGAGAACTGCAGGAGGCAGAATCGGGAGAACGAGAGAAACAAAAAGAAGGAAAAACAACAACTGAATATGAACTGCGAGTGTCTCGTCCTGTTCATGAATAAATGAGGATCATGGTTCGTAGTCCACTCCATGCCACGCGGGCAGACCAAAAAGGCAAAGGTGAAGAGTGAAAAGAGCAAGGTGAAAAGAGAGCAAAAGAGACCGGAGCAAAAGCATTCTTCTAGAAGGGTAAAGCGTTCCCCTGCTCAGGCCGGGGCCAAGCACCGTTTGGTGATAAGCCCCCCTTTTACGTCGTAGGCCCTTTGGGTATTAATTGTCAAATTTCGTTTTGTTCATTTCGTTAATCTACCTCTGCTCGGGATACGGGGGATGATATGCACCGTGTCGTGGTGTCGTGGTGTCGTGGCGGTCATAGGTTTGTGGCAGAGGACGAGGAAGACGAGAGGAGCTACAGTGGCAGTGTTTGTTTCTCTCTGAAATTTGTTCGAAATTTGTTCGAATAGCGGATGCAACCTTGACAATAACAGACGCCAGGAGCATCGTGAGGCTCGCGGCATGCACGTCCAGGGGATTATGGTTCTTTCCTTCTTTCCAGAAATGTTCTGCAACATGCTCATCAGCAGAATGCAGGCAACTCAGGATATGCACAGGCCAGAGGCTGCACAGGCCAGGCACAATTTGATTCTGATTCACTAACCGTACTCCATACCATTTTTGTTTTCAACGCGTTCCTGTCAGATACGACGTCGACGCCCTGCCAAAACAATTAGGGGGGCCAAAAAGAGCATAAGTCTGCCCCCCTTTACGTTTCTGCTGCAATCTGACGAAGGGGGAACGATGCCACCATGCTTATGACCATGCCACTTTTGTGTCGTCTTGCACACGTTTTTTTTTCTTCTTGACGGTCTTCGCCTCTCTTTCCTCTCTTGTCTGCCCCCCTGCCCCCTTTCCAAGCTTGGCCCTGATCGTATCTGACAAGTACTTTGTGCTTCGACAATATATTTTGTTCTTGACCAGGGTCAGGAAAACGTGATGCATTTGTTCGTCATTCCAGAAGGGGGTGAGGTTCGATGGAGTTTTATGCCCAGGGCACAGGGGGGACCTAGAAGGAAGAGGAGCATTTCGAGCCAAGATGCACTCCACCCAAAACGTGCGTTCGAAAGAAAACCCCTTTTCCTTCGTGGGCTCGTGGGCTTCTTTCCACTCTAGTGTTGTCTCCACATAACTCTCTCTAGTTAAGGAAACTAACCAGCAACGGCAACAATAGCAGAGACTTGCTGTTTCGTGACAAGACAAAAATATGGAGTGCGCAGTAATGTTTTGTTTGCAAGCCACAGGGTCCCCGGACGAGGAAGACTCAAAGAGAATAACGACACAAAGAACAACCACCACGCTACGCCGGACCAGCCCGGCCGTTCAGGGGCAAACATGAGTACAAGTAAATAATTAAGTGCCCGTTGGATCTTACTCGTGTCGACTTCCAACGAAACAACCTACCGTCTGACAGCCATGCCTTGCCTTTCAAGGAGACACTATGCCGGAAGTTGAACAATGAAAAGAGAAAGTCGAGTAGAGAAGGGAAAAAACGACCTTTGTCCACGGAGTGGGTTCGCTGGCCACATGGCCATGGCCGGGGTTTTCCTGAGATTTGAGGCCCCTTTCCCGTTAGGCAAGATGCGTTGCTTGGGTCCCCGCCGATATCCGCAATGTGCCGACATTGGCATTTGCCTTTTTGGGTCCTGGTTCATTGGACGGGGCATCTCATCTTTTAAGAAAGGTCCTTGTGCATCGTCTGGAACCATCTCTCGTCATTTGGTCATCTCGTCATCTCGTTTTTTTTTTTGTTTTTTTTTTGTTTTTTTTTTTTTGCTGGCCGGGGAAGGCGATCGTGTCGGGATCATCACGAACCTAGCCGTGCAGAGGAAGGAGAAAATATGAGAAAAGATGAGAAGAGAGTAATCGCAAGGGAAAAGAGAGCTCTTCCGTCTTCATGAGGCTCCCTATGGAGAATCTATGCCGCAGAGTCACCCGCAGGAAGGATTCTCAACAAAGTGGGTTCTTGCACAGAGCCGAACCAGTAAAAGGAAGAAAAGGGCTCCCTTTCGACGCCCAGAACGATGTCTGGAAATGTCTGGAAATGTCAAGAGCTATGCCTGGACAGGTGGGATTATGGGAGAAAGTGGAAATGACGGAAGGCACTGACCTACTGCAGGCTGCAAGGAGCACTGTTGCATGTACAGTCTGCACGAGTCTGCAGAAGAGGGCCCGCATGGCGGCTAAAACAGGCTGTTTCAAGCATGAGGGTGTGGTGGCAGAGGCGGATTCTGCGGCGTAGAAGGAAGAGGGAAGCAGGAGAAACTCTGTAAGATGCGCAGTAGCGTGTGGAGGCCGAGTACCGAAGGGATAAAATGCGGGAGAAAAAAAGGGATGAAAATAGGAGGGATGAAAATACAGAATACTTCGGATACAGCCACCAGGAAAATCAAAGAATGATATTCAGGGAAAAGACGACTACGACCGGCAGCCGTCCACTGTTGCACCCCCAGCCCGGTTGGCAAAGACGTGACCAGACGGCACGAGACGAGACGGATGACGAGGCAGGTGAGAAGAACGGGCGAAGTGTAAGGTGTACTTGTAAGATTGCCTCTTGTATCAAAGGTGAGCCAAGAGCCTCGTTCGTCGTCTGTTCGTCCCGGTTTGGCGACGATATATGTCGTATTTAGTTTTATCGCACCTTGTCTCGATCGTCTTTGATTTTGATGTCGCTTTTGTATCGTCGTCATTGTCTTTCTCGTCTCTTTCTCGACTGTTTAACGGGAATTTCGGCTGTCACCTCAAACAATGTTTCTGCCGTCTCCTCATCCATCCACTTGCCTGCAGCAATGGTGAGATCTCTTTTGGGGCCCGCCTGCGTCGCCTGCGTCGTCTCGATGCCATCCTTCCGCGCTCTGTTCTAGGCTGGGTGTGCTGGGTTCCCACCCCTGTCTTGTCTCACAATATTGCCGAGAGAACAAGAGCCAGAACAGGTCAACGAACGGCATGCGCGAGACATCCATACCCAAACGGGGAATGATGTCGACAGAGAAGACGACCAAAAGAGAGCGAGAGAGCCAAGAGAGGCAAAGAGAGGCAAGGAAGGAAAAAGAAAGAACAAAAGAAACAAGAGGGCACGCACGACGGTGGAGCCTTGTCTTGGTTGTCTCTCTTGACAGCCGACAGACGAGAGAAAAAATGCGAGACAAGCCTGAAGAGCCCCCTATTGTGGGTTCATGTCCTGCTTGCTGGTGTCTTTTTCAGCTTTTCGGAGGTAGCAGGCATCTGTTGTTCGCATCGACTGTCGTGCTCACCGCTGCTCGCCTTGCCTCTTTTGTCGTTTTCGATGTCGATACCTCGCCGGCTGTCGTCTCGTCCGTGTCGCCTGCCCCCTCCATCGTTCCCCTCCCCCTCCCAACTCCCATTATCCGTTCTCCGTATCTTGTATCTTTTGTTTCGATCGACGCTCGTCCGCCGCCTTTTCTTGGCCCTCTGTGCGGCATGATGAGCGGCTTGTGCGCAAAAGAATGGGAGAATAGGCCCCAAATGGGACAAAAGCCATAAACTACGTGCCGCCCCCAGACATAGGTCCTGCCGTCGGCTGCGACGCACACCTCCCCACGGGTTGACCAAAAGGCTGCCAATTGGGAACAGAAAAGAGTGAGAAGAGAACCAACCAGACTCGCTGTTGGCTGGCGGCGCAACCTTGTGCGTACCTGTCGAGCAGTTGTACCTGTTGGTGTGTGCCTGGGGCCGATCAAGGTCTGAGCGTAGGGGCACCCTGCGCAAGTCGCGCCGCCTCCTGTCGCTCTGCTTTTGTCTCTTCCCTCTTGCCCTCTTCTGCTCTCTCTTTGACCGCCTGGTCGCTGCTTCCGTTCCCCGTCTGTTGTTCAAACTACGTCGTACAGGCCCATTGTTCTTTCCTATTATGCCCACTCACTTTCTCCCGTATTTCCGAATTCGTTTTAATTCTCCTTCGTTCTTGCCCTCCTCATTCCTTCCCTTTTCCTGTCACTCGCGAGTGACGGCCAAAAGTGCACTCGTGCTACGCGTCACGGCCTGCCACACTTTTCCCATCGATTGCCGGCTGGGGGCCTGGCTTCTGGGAAGCGTCCTGGCCTGTCCTTCCTGTTCCCTTTCGTTTCGTCAAGTATCTAGCCTATGCATTGCTGCTCTGGTCTATTTCCTCTCTAGACCTGGCCGCATCTCTAAAGTAGCGGCCCCTAGCAAGTTACGGAGCAGGGGTCCACTCGCTCTTGTCGGCCCTGGCTAAGTATCTCGCGCTAGATCCTTACTCCAAGAGCAGAAAGAGCCAATCACCCACCGGCCCGTCAGAGGGAAAGAGCACTTCAAAACGCATCGCAGAGCATTGTCAGTAAGATACATCTTGCCACTTCGCCGTTCGTCGCCGCCCCCTCCTTCCGTTGCAGCGTCCAAAGTATCTTTTGCCCCGTATGAGCTCGACAGAATGGCAAGCACTGTAGTCACTAGCGCTTCCGCCCCCTTTCGCACCTTCCCTCTTCCCAGCTTCCATCTCGCTCATCTCCCTTCCTTTCCACCCAAAACTTAGCGCACTCGGGGTCCCATTGCATTGCGTTGCTGCCCTGACTCGCCCTGTCGAGCCTTCCGCCGCCCCCTGAAGCAGCCCCCCTTTCTGCTTTCTACCGGCCAGCCCGCCAGCCCAGGCCACGCTCGTTCCTTCCCCATTTCGATACCCATTTTTTTTGTGATTGCCCATTTTCTGCGTTTGTCGGCTGGACACCACCACCTTCCCACCACATTGAGCCCGTCCTGCCCGTCGCGCCTGCCCTGCTGGCTGCTACTCTACAGGTACCCATAGTCAGCTACCCTGTCACTCATCTTTCCCGCCGCCACCCAATAATCTCCTTTCCCTCGCTCTTGTCCCCCCGTCTCCTCTTTTTTCCCTCCGTCGCCGGTCTCCCCTTTCACCTTTTTCCATTCTTTTCCTCTCCTTCCCTCTCTCTTTTCTTCCCTCTGCTCTTTCCCTCTCCAGACGTCTCACCTCGCATTCTCGCCCTTCACCACAACTACGACCCCAGCACGCACCCTCCCTGGCGCTCTTTCCCCCCCAACCTCTTTTCGTCACTAGTCGCATTTCCTCTTTCTCCTCCTTCCCACTCTCGCTCTCTCTCTCTCCTTTCGGACCATTTCCTTATTTTATTTCCTTAGTTTATTTTGGGTCCTCTTCTTCGCCCACTCGGTTTTTGCTCCTCCTATCCTTTTCCTCCCCCCTTTTTCCTGATCTCGCCGATTTCGAACCCTCCAACATCGCGACATCTCGACTGTTTTTTTTTTCTTCTTCTTTCCTTTTGCATCTGCGCATCTCGTCACCGTCGAACGTCTCCTCACATTGAGGTTTTCTTTTGCTGGACAATATCTCGACACACGGCCGAATAGACGGGTAAGTTTGCTATTGATGATTTCTCCTCTCTTCTCCCTTTCTCGCCTCTCGCTCTTCTTTGCTCGATGCTGCTCCCGACGCGATCAGCAAAACAAAACAACAAAACCGCTTCGATAATAGAGCATCACGTCCAGATGGCTTTGCATTTCATCCCTTTCTACGCTCTCCGGATCGAGCTTTCGTCATTCAATTGAAGCAAGAGGATACGATGGCAGTCGGGCAGCGCTCTCCCTATTGTCGGCATGCTATTGTTTTCTTTGTTCTCGCCAATTGTTCTCCCACGATGCTTGCCCACCATCGCCGTCCCTATTCTACCCACCAAATTTCCACCTCGCGTATCTGCCACAACAAATCAAAACAATCCCCACAGAAAATGCTAACCACACTCCAATTCAATAGAACCGCACTGCGACCCGTCCGAACGAACAACGGCCGAATAACCAAATCTTCTCTTCACCCCTTTTACGAATCCCTCTTCGAGCTTTCGTGCGAGACGCCAATCAGCCAAAATGGGTTGCGGAATGAGCGTGGAGGAGAAGGAGGGCAAGGCCCGGAACGAGGAGATTGAGAACCAGCTGAAGCGCGATAGGATGCAGCAGCGGAACGAGATCAAGATGCTCCTTCTCGGTACGTTACGCGCGCATCCCCCGATGAGAGACGAGGCGAACGGGGTCTAACAATCAATTCTACAGGTGCTGGTGAATCCGGAAAGTCGACCATCCTAAAGCAGATGAAGCTCATCAACGAGGGCGGCTACTCACGCGACGAGCGCGAGTCGTTTAAGGAGATCATCTACAGCAACACCGTCCAATCCATGCGCATCATCCTCGAGGCCATGGAGTCGCTCGAGCTCCCGCTGGAGGACCAGCGCATGGAGTACCACGTCCAGACCATCTTCATGCAGCCCGCCCAGATCGAGGGTGAGGTCCTACCGCCTGAGGTCGGCAACGCCATCGAGGCTCTGTGGAAGGACCGTGGTGTCCAGGAGTGCTTCAAGCGTTCGCGCGAGTACCAGCTCAACGACTCGGCCAGATAGTGAGTCCCCTTCCCCCTGACTACTTTTTTTTTTCTACGTGAACTTTGGTCGCTAACAATTCAGCTACTTCGACAACATCGCACGCATTGCTGCCCCCGACTACATGCCCGACGACCAGGACGTCCTGCGGTCGCGTGTCAAGACAACCGGTATCACCGAGACGACCTTTATCATCGGCGACCTCACCTACCGCATGTTCGACGTCGGTGGCCAGCGGTCTGAGCGGAAGAAGTGGATCCACTGCTTCGAGAACGTCACGACCATTCTGTTCCTAGTCGCTATTTCCGAGTACGATCAGCTGCTGTTCGAGGACGAGACGGTCAACCGTATGCAGGAGGCGCTTACCCTGTTCGACTCCATCTGCAACTCGCGGTGGTTCATCAAGACGTCTATCATCCTCTTCCTGAACAAGATCGACCTGTTTAAGGAAAAGTTGCCGATCAGCCCCATGAAGAACTACTTCCCCGACTACGAGGGTGGTGACGACTACGCCGCGGCCTGCGACTACATCCTAAACCGCTTCGTCAACCTGAACCAGCACGAGAGCAAGCAGATCTACACTCACTTCACCTGTGCCACTGACACAACACAAATTCGCTTCGTCATGGCGGCTGTCAATGGTGAGTTCACTTCCACGAAATTGACCGATTATTTTTTCTCAGAAACGTCATACTAACATCCCCCAGATATCATCATTCAGGAGAACCTGCGTCTATGTGGTCTCATCTAAGCACATCAGCGTCTACTTGCTTTTTTCCTTTGTCGTCTTCCAACAAACCTCCTATATACCCGAACGATGGTGCACGAAACGGGATTTGGTTGTTCGAAGTGAGGTTGGTGCATGCACACGCACACACGTTGTTGCGTGCCTCGCCTAGCTCGGTACAACTGAACGGTTTCTCTACTCCCCTCCATTGTCGCTCTCGAATCGAACCGAGAACGACGGCTACCGACCACACGTCGCGCTCTAGTTGTTCTACTACCGCCAAATTCCCTCATCGATCTTACGACAACAAGCTTTGAACGTCTATTTTTCACTATTTTTCCTTTCATTTTGTTTCCTTTCACCATGTTATACTCTAGTGCCTTTTTTTTTTGTTCTGGCGATCTTTGGTTGTTTGTTGCTTTTTGCTTTTTGCCTTTTTTGTCCTGTTTTGTACTTTGGTTCAGTTTCCCGCACCCCGGGGACGATGAACTGTTGTGGAGAGGAGCCGGTTAGTTGACTAGACTACCGCGGCGGCATTCGAAGTGCAGTGAGGATGGGATGGAAAGAGAGGGGGAGGGTGACGGTGTGCGAGCAGAATGCCACATTTGGGTGCAACAGTCCTGTCTAACTTGTACTACAAAACCAAAAGAGTTTCCTTGATCTTTAGGGGGCCGAGACGAGAGGGGAAAGACGGACGGTGCGCACAAGTTGTATGTCGTCCTCTTTTCCCCTAACTGTCTTTCTTTTCCCTTTTTCTTTTTCCTACTTCTTGTCCATTATTTCTTCTCTCTCATTTTCTCGCATTTTTTAGGCCGCAAAATGGGCAAGGGAAGGCTCGATATCTTGTTTAATTATGACAGTTTTTTTTTAAACCATGCTCTGTTTCTTGTGATATTGTCCAGCATTAATGGTCGGTGAACCAATGACGGCAGGAAGACGGGTGAGGCTGGTAGAACAGGTTCCTATGTGAGACAACAGTGGCGATATTCAAATAAATCAGTCGAGTGTTGTAATGTATAGTCTATTTTAAGTAGGTAGTGGAAAACAACCCTTGTTGTTTTGGATATCATCAAAGTAGTCCCGATCTGATCCTGAGCCCTCTCTGCTTGAGGGGTTTCCCATAAAAAACTCCATGTAAAATTCCCAACCCCAGTAATTCCCATATCCCATAATAGTAGACGCTGACAAGTCTGCATCTTGTCCCTCTTTTATGCAAATTCCCATAAAAGCACGCCTTTTTTTCAAGTATCTACGCTATACTTCGTCGCCAGTGTTTTT
Organism: Sporothrix inflata; assembly: GCA_021396225.1. Classification (NCBI taxonomy): domain Eukaryota; kingdom Fungi; phylum Ascomycota; class Sordariomycetes; order Ophiostomatales; family Ophiostomataceae; genus Sporothrix; species Sporothrix inflata. The sequence continues at coordinate 9,774 of WNYF01000029.1, forward strand.
TTAGTAAATTTCGAAGGCGAAGCAGCAGCTCCTAGTCAGCCGCCCCCAGTGCTGTCCCGTCCTTGTTGTAGTTGGCTGCGGATTCGTCTTTTCCGGTCGGTGCACCAACAGGAGCAGCACCACCACCAACAGGAGAAACGCCCCCTACCGGCGCCGCTGTCGCCGCCGCGCCCTCCCCGTAGCGGACAATTGCCAGCGCCAGCTGCTTTGCGGCAATCTCCACAAGCATGAGGTCGCGGCCCCGCTGGTCCGCGTTGCGCACCTCGGCCAGCGCCTGGTTGATCACGAGGCTGACGAGCGGTGTTGGGTCGGCCGCCGCCGTGGCCGACGCGGCTAGGTTGCTCTGGTTGGCACCGAGAAGCGCGGCAACCAAGTCCAGATTGAGCGGTGCGGTCGACGGAGCGGCGGCACCGCCGTTGCTGCCGGCGCTGCCACTGGTCCCGTTCGTCACAGCGGCGACACCGGGGAAATGGCCGCCATTGCTGAGCTGCTGGACGGCAACGGCAGCAGCCGCTGCGGCGGCTGCAGCCTGTTGTGCTGCTGAAGACGACGAAGGTGCTGTGGCTGAGGATGACGATAGGGCATGGTGCTGTTGGTGTTGCTGCTGAGCAGCAAAATGGTGGTGCACGGCATGAGCCGCGATACCACCGCTGCTGCTGCCGCCGCCCAAGGGCGAGCCAATTGTGTACGTACCCGCTGCCGCTGCTGCCAGCTGAGGGTCCAATGTGGATGGTACGCTGGCCGAAGGCGACGCCGAGACGCCGCCGCCGAGGGACTGCCTTGACGGGTGGCCGTGGATGTGGCTCTGCATTGGTGTTGTTTTTGTTTCTATTCAGTCAGCGGGGGTCTCGTTCATAAACAAACCAAAGTGGCGGAGAGGGTGGGACCTACCATGGAAGGAACACCGCGCGCCCGAGGCGTTGAACCAACAGTTGGCGCAGCTGCCGCACATCTGCCCGTCGACCACCACGCACGCCGTCCACGGCCCGTGACCCTTGTGGCAGTTTTTGCAGGGCACGGCCACCTCGTCGCCGGCAATGTGCGCAAAGAGCGCCTCGACGTTGCTGCGGCGGCCCAGGTTGAGCTGCTGGTCGGGGCGGCGCTGTTGCGCAGGGCGCAGACCCGGTTCTCGCGACAGGCGCTTCGCCAGTGCGCTCTCGACGACGAGGTGATTGTAGCCCGAGTCGCGCGCCATGTCTGCGGTGCTTGCGGCGGGTGATACGGCAGCAGAGTCGTCTGTTGATGTCGTAGTGGCGGCTGTAGGGCCTGCTGGTGTGGACTGTGTGTCCAACGCAGCGTTATCCGCCGTCGATGATTGTGCGTGTTGTGTCTCGGACGTGTGGCCTTCCGGCGCATGTGCCGACGAGCTATAGTCGGGCGTCTCGGCGTGGAGATGGTGGTTGATGGCGTGGCCCTGGCCCGCGGTCGCCAGGTGCGAGGCAGACGCTACGGCGGCTGCGGCTGCGGCCGCTGCTGCTGCCACAGACAGGTCCATGTCCAGGCTGTGGCCGCTGGAGGATGTGGGCTGCGCTGTTGCTGTTGGCCTTGGAGGCACACCAACGCCGGTTTCTTCTGTGTAGCTGTTCACGGCGTCGCCCACCATCTCGCTCATTTCTACCTCGTTTATGTTCATGTCCGCCACCATGTTGTCGGCAGGGTCATTGTGGCCGCCGCTGCCAGCACCATCACCGTGTAGGTCGAGCATGTCGCTGTCGACAGTTGCCCCGTCCGATTTGCCACGGTCTTGATCGTGGTCGCCGCCATGTGTAAGTTCGCCGTCGGCGTCGCCGTCGGCATGTACCTGGCCGTCCGCGTTGTAAAATGAACCGTCTTGTATTAATGATTGGGCTTGTTCTGGAGAGAGGTTGTCTGTTGTGTCTGTTGCTGTCGCTGCCTCATATTGTTGTTGTTGTTGTTGTTGCTGCTGCTGCTGCTGCTGCTCGCTAAGCGCCTGCTCGATGGCCAATTGCCGGCTCGTCGAGGCTGCCGATGCGCCAGAATTGCTGCCGTTGCTGCCGTTTGCCGCTCGCCTCGTCGGTGGCGCTGGCGGCTTGGTGACCTTGTTCGGGCGGCTGCCGCGCGGAAAGCGGATGATGCCCGTCATCTTGTCCGGGGCGCAAAGGGCACAAATAGGGCGGGAGAATGCTCGACAATCCGCGGTCTATCGCGAAGAACACCGCCATAAAAGGACAAAAACGAAGGACAAGGAATCACGCGAAACTGCGTGCGTGCGGTTTCGCAGGGTGTCGTGATAGCAGAGGGTGGTGGATGTTGGTCGTTGGAGTGATGTCGATAGACGGAGCAGGGAAGTGGCAAGCAGCTGGTGTCAGCTGGCCGCTCTTTTTGCGAGTGGAACTTGGGAAGCAGTCGGCAAAAGGGCGGAGTGGAGGAAGGAACGACGAGAAAGAGCGGGAAAGCACGCTTGGACTGCCGATGGGACGCGCCTGCCAGGGCTGATTCGCCAATGGCTCTAGTGGGTCATGTGCGCCAACCAGCTCCTGCCAACTTACCCTCCGGACGCCTTTCTCGACTCCTCACGCAAACACAGAACAACAAACTCTCTACCACGGCACACGACACCATACATCGACAGCTCGACACGCACCTCAGTAGTCACTACCTCGGCCAAATTGAACGACCTAACACACATGTACCAGAGACGACCTTACACTTCTACGAAAAGAGACAACACTCGCTCAAGTCAACTAGCAGTCGTTTTCGTGCTATACTAAATCGCTCTTTTATGTGGCTCTATTTACCGAACTATGTTCCTCTCTCTTATCGTTCCGTTCCGCTGCTCCGCCGCTACCGTCTTTGCTCCCGGCTCTGTACGATCTCCTGCCACTGCTGCGCAAACTCGCGCAAGCCGCCCTCGCCCGCCATACTCGCGTCGACCACCTCCTTGGGCAGCTTGTGCGCCGAGTAGGGCGCCAAGCTAAAGTTCATGGCCGCTGGATCGTCCTTGTCCACCAGCCGCAGCTCCGTGTCATAGTCGTCCTCGTTGTCGTCCTCGTCGTCGTCGTCATCCTCCTCTTCGTCTTCGCCCTCCTCGCCGGGTGCCGCTTCGCCGTCCACGCCGTCCCCTCGCTCGCCGTCCTGGTTCTCGTCCGCCACACCGCTGTCGCCCACAATGCCCAGGAACGGCGTCGGGATCTTTAGGTCCAGCAGCTCTTTCCAGTCGAACAGCAGCGTGTCCGTGCGCGGCGCCCACGGGTTGATGTCGATGAGCCGCGCGTACGACAGGCGGCCATGCGGGTTGGGCGCGTCGGCCTCGTTGTCGCCGACGTCGTGGCCCTGCTTCTCGGGGATGTAAATGTCAAAGGCAAAGTTGCCCGAGGGAAAGGTGAACTGCAGCTTGCTGTGGAAGAGCGTCTTGGTGCGCTCGAGGATGGTGCTGCGCAGGCCCTCGAGGTAGGGGTAGTACTTGAGGTCGCGTGGCGTGATGGCGACGAGGTTGCGCTGCTTGACAAAGCAGCGGAACTCGAGGGCCGTGTGGATGTCAAAGTAGGCGCGCAGCACCAGCACGGGGTTGAAGCTGAGGGGGGAGGTGGGGGAAGATTGTGAAGCGGGAGTCGGGCCGGATGTGGACGGCGTCGTGCCGTCAAAGGCGTGCTCCAGGTCGTGGCTGACAAAGTTGGAGCTCTTGAGCATAAAGTAGACGTCGTCGGGCGTCCGGCACTTCATTGTGTTCTTCTGCTCCATCAGCTCGGCCGCGTCCTTGGGCGCGCTCCAGTTCAGCTTGGGCGCCACCACGCCGCCCAGCGCCGCGATCTCGTCCTTGATCCGCTGGTGCACCTCGGGGAAGCGCTTGTTGGGCGGCAGCCGCACGACCGGCGGCGCGTTGTCGTCCTCGTCGTCGTCGCTGTCGTCGGCGTCCAGGAACACGTCGTACTTTTCCTCGTCGGCCGACTTGTAGTGGCGCATGGTTGGGTTCGAGGGCTCCCAGTCGTCATTGTCGTCGTCACCGTTGCCATCACCGCTTTTTGTTGCGCCGTTGCTCTCGTCGCTCAGGATGATGCTGTCTTCGCGCAGGTAGTCGATGAACTCGGCCGGCAGCGGGATGATGCGCGACTTGATGCACACTTTGCGGTATCTGTTCGCACACTGTCAGCGGCTGTAAATCATCTCGTAAGCAGTCTGGCTGTTTGTTCTTGTACTCACTTTGGGAACCAGTAGTCGTAGGAGCAGTAGAGGATGTGGTCACGACTGACTGGCGGGAACCGGATCTCTTCGGCAGCCTCGTCGCTGGCGGCCGGCGCGGGCTGCGGTGCTAAGTGAAATTCGGGCATGGTAGATTGTGAAAAATTCGCCGTAAATCAACGTAAAAAATGGTGTATACAGATCGTAGAGACCAAAAGTGTTGCCAACGCAAAAAGTCAGTCTCCAAAGACATCCAAGTCTTATATTCAACTTCGACAGAGAGGGGCGAAAATTGTGAGTCAACCCCACAGGCGCATAATGCCCCTGCACCTAGCTGCAGTTACAGGCACCTTCGCTGGTCTTCTTTTTTTCTGCCGGGAGAATGCACCAGAGCCTTGTCTTTGTCGCCACACCGCCTTCCGCAGCTAGGTTAGAGGAAAGAGCAACCAACAACAAGCCTATCAAACGTAACGACCTCTTTGAGCCTTGTTACTCCGTACGATTATCACCACTTTTCTTCCTTCAGCCTCACCTCTCTTCAGGGTATCCAACCGCCCTCCCCACCCCCCACACCCCCGGTCCACATCCACACGCCCACCCAAAATGTCCGACAACGTCGGCCTCTCGACGCCTCGCGGCAGTGGCACCTCCGGCTACGTCCAGCGTAACCGCGCCTTCATCCGCCCACGCGACAACGCCTACGGCGGACCCCACGGCAGCAACCCCCGCGACTTTCTGGCCAGCCAGCAGGCCAGCCGCCTCCGCCAGCCCGACCAAGGCATCCTCGAGCACGACCGCAAGCGCGCCATCGAGGTGCGCGTGTTTGCCCTGCGCGACGAGCTCGAGGAAGAGGGCAAGCTCGACGAAGACACCATCGACGAGCGCTGCGACGCGCTCCGCAAGAAGTTGACCGAGGACGCACAGCGGCCTGGGGGAAACAACAACAACAACGCTGGTCCCGGCGACGGGCGGCAGCGCTTCAAGGCCCACCAGGTCCACGAGCAGGCCCGCGCCAAGATTGTCGAGAGCGAGCGCCTGCGCCGCGCCCTGCGCATCAACAAGGACTACCAGGAAGGCGGCCACTGGCGGCGCCAGGAGGAGAAGCAGCAGCAGGCCCAGAAGCGCAAGGTGGACGACGACAACCGGGCGGATGGCCCCGCACCTGGCGGTGCGGGCCCTTCAGCAACAAACGACAAGAGAAGACGGCGCTACAGCGACGACGATGACGACAACGAAAAGGACACACGCCGTCCGCGGGACAACGCCAGTGACGGTGGCTACGACAGCTACGAAGAGGGTGAGGTCGGCGAGGGACGGTCGGGCCGCCGGGCCTCGCCACCCCTGAAGAGCGTCGAGGGCGACAGCAACGACGCTCAGCGGACAAGACCAAAGGACAGCGGTAGAGACCAAAAGCCGCAAAAGCCGGCTGGCCGGCGGCGGGACGATTACAGTGACATGAGCGAGGGCGAGGTGTCGGACGACAGCAGAGGCAAAGGCCCACCACGCGGTCGGGCACCGCGAGACAGCCGGTCACCACGCAGTGCCAGCCGCAGTCCAAGCCGCAGTGTGAGCCGGAGCCGGAGTCGTGGCCATGGCCGTGGTCAGAGTTACAACAGCCGCAGTCCGAGCCGAAGCCGCAGTCCTGTCCGCCGTCGGAGTCGCAGCAACAGCCGTGATTAGGGATTGGGAGTATTGTAGTTAGCTGTGTACGGATCTTGGAATTACAGGCGTTGTATCAGGTCATCTTTGAAGCCAAAAAATGCATTTTCAGTGATAGCAATCGAAAATGTACGTCTGCTATTAATAACTTGCATCTGTGGAACTTCACGACTTTGTGTTGGTGTTAAAACGATAAATTGGGCTCGTAAGGGTCATGAACGACGGATACTGAACATAAAATGTATTTAAAAGGTTAACGTAAACGTCGATGGGGCCCTCCCAAGGTTGAAAAAATGATACCAGGACGAAAAGAAAGTAAACCCAAACCCGTACTCCCATGAATAACCTCATTGTCAGGCATGACGAATCGAATGTAAATAGACAAGGCCAAGGCCAAGCCCACAAGGTATAAAGAAGAGGAAGAATATCAACGTAAAAAGGAAGAAGAAAGAGAAGAAGAAAGAGAAGAAACGGCCACATTGAATCAAACGGCAAAGCAAAAATAAAATAAAAATGCGGAAACCAAACTCAACCTCAAAATCAATCCAACTAAATCCTGGTATCGCAAAAACTCTAAATGTGTATCAATAAATATAAATCATATCTGCACACCGTCACACGTACATTTTCCTCCTCTTCAAGCTCCCCATCATCAACGGCAACCACACCAAGCAACCAGTATGCGGTCTTCCTCGTGAGACAAGGGAAGAACAGAGGTTTGGGCTTAGGAAGGCCAAACCATCAGCGGAAAGCGGCGGCCAGGCGCCCAAGATCCCCGACGCGTCATGGGTGACTGCCCGTAGGGTCAAGTCGCCCGGCCTGTGTTGCTTTCCCTCACAGGAAGCCAGATTCGGCCAACACTCTGTTACAGTACGTTAGCAATGATTCCCAGAGCGTTGAGCGTACAGGTGCCAATCAACGTATTGGGGACACAAAAACTTACCTCACAATCTTTTCGTCTTCACGCTCACGAGGCTCCACCTGCAAACTCTTGTCGTACATCTCGTGCACATCACCCGCCGCCTGCATGTTGCTGAGGATGTAGTCTTGCAGCTCGACGACCGGCTGCAGCAGGTACGCCACGTTCTGGTACTGCTGGATGTCGCGAATCACCTCGGCGGTCTTGGCCCGCTTGGCAAAGTTGATCAGGTTGGTCTTCTTGATGATCGACGGGATACCATCTTCAATGAACGTGAGATCCGTCAAGTAGACACCAAAGAACGGGATACACGGCGGGTTGGCCGCATGAAGAGCCTCGCGGTACTCGCCAAAGTTCTTGGTGCTAGCCATCAACTTCCGCATGCTTTCGAGGATGCCCTGCGTCTTCTGGGGCACAATGTCCCAGGTTCTCTTGAGGCGGGCAATGGGCGCGGTACCAAGTGCCGAGATGATGGACGTCAACGTCGAGAAGTTGTTGAGACCACGGCATTTCTACTTTTTGTTAGCATGCATTTAAAAAAGGAGGGATAGAAAGGGGGGCATGCACATACGTCTGCAACAGCAACAAAGTGCTTGATCACAACAACGCGCTTCTTCACGTCCGTCTGGGCAAGAATCATTTCGGCAACCCAGTTGGTCATCTGGTTCGAGTGAAGGATGAGGGCCTTGACATTCGGTGCCGGCTCGGGCTCGCCCTCAGCCACCTTCTTCTGCCACGTCTTGTTAAGACACTCTGTTGGCTTGATCTTGCCGTACAGGCGCGACTCGATGATGGTCAGCTGGCGGGCGAACTCGGTCACATCAATGTCGAGGAACTTGAGCTTCTTCATGTTCTTCGGCATAATTGGTGGCGGCGTGTTCTGGTTCAGTGTCTGGATCAGGCGTCTCGCGCCCGTATCCTTGCCACTCAAACGTTGGTCCAAAACAGCCATCAATGGCGCCGAGCCTGGTGTCTCAGTCGACTTGACGGTGTCTCGCGCAAAGGTGTACACGTCGCGGATCAACTGCTTTGTGTCCTCCAGGGACGCGTCCTCCATCCAGAAGTTGTCGAACCAGTTCTTGATAATGTTGACAACACGGAACCGAATGAGTTTCTGCTTGCGGTCGCGCCATTGCTCGAACTCGGCCTGTGTCAAGCCTTCTGGTGCCTGGATGCCAAAGCGCTTCACCAACAGCTCAAACAGCTCGCGTGCCGACGTAAAAGACCGGTATGTGAGAAGGAACGTGTTGTTGAAGCTCGAATCCAGCTTGTCGTGGCGTGTGAGTTGCTCAACAAGTGCCAACAAGGAACCGCCCTTGACCTGCGGAGGCTGGATCTTGAGGTCCCAAGACAGGTCGTTTTCGAAATCGGGCCGCAAAAAGTCGGGGGTGTCGTCGACCATGGTTGACTGTGGTGAGGGGTCTTCACCAAGCAGCTTCTTGAGCTTGGAGTAATCGCCGCCCTTTCTGTATGCCTGTGCCGCAGCATCGCCGCCTTCGCTGAAGGACTGTGCCTGCATGATTGGTGGCCGGGGCACAATGCCGCGCGATTCGGACCGCTGGTGGGTGAGTGTTGCCGAAGAAGAAACAGAGCCAGCTGTAGAAGGAACCACTGTAGAGGCTGCCGAAGATGCGTATGGCATAGTCTCGCCCCGGCGCAATGGTTCGCGGGACAGGATATGGTCATCACGGCGCGAGTCCGAGACCTGCTGCAGGTTGATCTGGACTTGCTCGGACAGGAGCTGTAGTGAGAAGCCAATGTGTGAGGAGTTGGTCTCAAGCGCACGAGCGCATTGCCGCACGTACTCCAAGCGGTTCTCAAGCGCCTCGCCGCGAACCTCGGCCCATTCATCAGCAAGAGGTCCTGCAACAGCCTGGCAGCCCAGCAGGAGGTCGGAAATGTTGTCGTAAAGGCTCTGTTTGTTGGTGCTGAAGTCGGCGAGTTGCGGGGTTTGGAAGCTGTTACCGAGAACGGAAAGGTCGATCGACTCGATCATGGCAATCCACGGCTTGAACATTTCCAGCACCTTACCGCCAGCTATGCAAACGTTGTTGCCAATCACTTCGTGCTTGAATGGCGTCACGACCTTGTCCATCATCGTCAGGTATTTGTCAAGCTCACGAATGCTGGACACCAGCATGCGCTTGAGCTCGTCTAGCCTCTCCAGTAGTTTGCCGTCCAAGACGGCGGAAGGTTCTGATGCGCCTTCTTCGTCGTCCAAAAAGTTGGAGGTGATGGGGTCGCGGGCGCCCAGAGAGTTGTTTTGCCAGCTACCGCCCGTGCTGCTGCCGATAATAAAGCCAGGGAAAAGACGCGGGATTTCTTCGCCGCGCTGCTGGCGCGCAACCTCGACATAGCTGAAGACACCAAGGAGAACACCGTCCGCCTCTTGCAGGCACTTCTGGACCGATTCAGCATTCGGCCAATCAGCAGCGGCAATGTGCGAGGAGATGACCAGCTTCGAGAACTTGGACATCATGTCTCTGAAATGGGGGTACAGGGCCTTGTTCGTCGAGATGATGGACGGTTGTCCGGAATGGTTGTCGGTCGTCCCAGATCCAGCGGCGAGGAGGAGGCGCAGGTGGTCCGAAATGTCTTCGGCACGTGCCACATATTCAGACCGGTTGTTAGATGTGACGGCATCGCGGTAGCGGTCGATCGACATTTTCATGTTGGACACAAGGCGGCTCCAAGTAAGCGGCGGCGTCGTGCCATCGTCGAAGAACGACCGAGGGATGGTCGCAGCGGTAGGCAGGTTGAATGTTGTGGACGTGAAGGAAGTGGCTGCTGCGATCATGGGCGTGAGGCCGTTGCCGTTGGCTCCATTTGCGCCATCCGCGCCAGATGGGGCCGATGTGAGCTTTCCGCGCGTCGGTGACTGGCCGTTCATAGACTCCATAGAGATGGTGGGAGAGAGTGTGTCGTTGGGGAAAGAGCGGTGGTTGCGAGGCTTTTCATAGTGTTAGATAAAGACGGAGGGTGCCAACTAGCAAGTAGGAAATGAAAGGCACAAAGCAAATCGTTGGATGAAAGGAACACGGCTGGGAGGATTTTCTTACCAAAGACCCACGGGATGCCATGAGAATCGATTCGCCCTCCATTTCAGAAGCCGAGTTTGCCTCAGAGTCTTCATCCTCATTTTGGGTCAGTCCTCTTGCCATCATCTCTGGCGGGGGCCGCGTGCGCTCGGGCACATTCATGTTCATGCGGTCGCGAGGGCCGCTTTCGGTGGCGGATGTGGGCGACTCCAACGGCAGCTCCATACAGCTCTCGCCCGTCATTGTGTTGTAGTAAAATAAACGGCCGTCGGGAGTGGCTTGTGGTATCCAGTAATCGGCGCCGGACCGGCTGACATTCGAGTCCGTGCCTTCTAGCGGGAGACCGGTGATATCGTCTGTGTCGTCGTCCTCCTCATCGTCGAAGCCCTCCTCGTAAACGTCCTCCTCCATGTCTTCGTCGATGTGATCGGCCACACCGACACCATTTTGTTCAGATTCGGGAAGCTCGTCGGCGCTGGTTACAAGCTGACAGTAGTTGCTGGGGAACCAGCCACGGACACCGTTGATAACACCATCCCACCATCCGCTCTCTAGTTGAGTAATGACCTGAATGACATCACCCTCGTGGAAGCTCAAGCTGGTTCTGTCGTCCGCTTCGTAGTCGTACAGGGCCCGGACGTACATGGCGCCGGGAGGCGCCGTTCCCACCATGCCGTTCATGTGAAGGTTTGGAACGACGTTGTCGTCGCGGATATAGTTTAGTTAGAAAATGAGATGAAAAGAGTCGAGCGAATCTCAAGATTGCACGACCGTCGTCAATGAGACTCAAGTGAGCTTCGTAAAGCTGCCTTGGTATTGAATGTGCACCGATGCTGGGTTCGAGCTTTGAGTCATAAGCATGGCATGCTCTCGTCGCGAAGGGGGGGGTGAGAGAGGATGATATGGCGAGAATTCAACAAGCTATGTTCTCTCGTCTCGTCAATAGCGTGTCGCACCGACCGTGAGCCTTACCAGGCAGCGTAGGTAAGCGAGGGCGAAGAAAGAGACAGAAGACAAGTAAGACGTATGTCGCGAAAGTCGAAGGGTGGTCGGCCAGCCGGGAGGGGAAAAGCCTGTCGTTGAAAAACAATTCGACAGCAGTCCAAGAGCTGGCTGAGGCAACGACTCCTGTAGGGCGACAGACGAGAAAAGATGGCAGTATGACAGTGGGGTCCAAGGAGAAAGCTGATGTCAACCCGATCGTTTTTTCTTGTTCTCCTCAATTTTATTTCTGATCCCAGCGTTGCAATGGACTCCTTTTTTTCTCGCTGTACCTCGTTTCCGTGAGGTGACCGTTTTTCGGACGCCTGTCGTCTACCCAAGCCAGCTGAGGATGAGCAGTTCCGCTGGGTGTTTGTCTTGTATCGAGAAGATTGAGCAAAGATGGTGGCTGGTCCAAAGAAAAAGGCGGAAGGCGAGCGGTGCTTTAGCAGCGTGTCGTGGGAGCTGCACGGAGGCCGTTCGGGATCGAGCGATCGAGAATAGGAGCAGAGAGCCGATCGAGGGATAGGATAGATCAGGGGGAAGAGAGCGCCTGGTCTGATCCGTGTGCGCTTGGCGGTGACTGCTTTTGAGCCTTGCAAAGTCGAAGGGAGCTGGGGGGAAAAGATTGTCGTCGGGTTCGTCGGTGAAAGAAGGGAAGAAAGGGGAGTGACAGATACGCAAGAGGCAAGGGAAGGCGTGGCCGGCAATTGTCAGGGCGAGAAGGAAGGTGGAATTAGGTGGCAGGAGGTAGAAAGTGACACCGAACACAGTTCGCGGAAGGAGGGACCGTGTGGAAAGTGGAAGGAAGCAACGTCGTCGGTCGTGTTCCTGCCCCTCTCGGCTCCAGGTCGTGGTTTTGACGATTCTTGCCTCGTTCGGAGCAGGAGGGAGAAGGCACGACCTGCTGGGAAAGGAGAAAGAGGGGGGCTCCAGGTTGCGCTCTCTGCGGGCAGGAGGGAGAGAAAGGGGGAAGGAGGGGTCCAATAGCGTGCGAGCGTTGGGTGTGGTTGGTGGGTTTGGTGGATAATGGGGGAGAAAAAGATGAGCGGAGTCGGAAAATGGTGTGTTAGTGGGTTTGCCAGTCGGGGCCACACCACGCTATGTGGGCAGCCAGACCAGGCCAGGCCGTGCCGCCGGTATTAGCCAGCCGTTTCAGAGGGCAAAAACACGACTGTTCGGTGTGTGGTACGGCGGTGCAGTGCTGTTTCTGGTGCCGTTCCAGGCGTACGACGTACTAGACGTATTGGCATGGGAAATGAAGACAGGAAAGTTGTCCAATGCCTCCTTCCTGTCTTGTTGTCGCTCGTCCCTGGCTCCTTCCCCTTCTCGTATCTCAAGATATCTTACTTTTTTGTATCGCATCGCAGCTGCCCGTCACGCTGTTTTCTAGACCAGACAGTCGCTCTTACCCCGTTCACGTCTGACCGTTGCGGGCCTCGCCCAGCGTCGCTCCTTCCCTCCCTGCAGAAAACTTCCCTGCAGACACGCGTATCTCACCTGGTCCCTGCCCTGTGCGTCTTTTCGTCTTTCGTTTGTGCCTTCCCTATTTTCCTTAACGTCTTCCCCTCCCCCTATTGTCCCCCTGCCTCCTTTTCGGCCGGTTTATTTCGTCGTTGGATCGTAATGGACGTCTTCCCCTCACTGTATTTCATTTTGTTCGTCTTCTCACCGGCGCTACACCAAATTCGTTCTGGGCCTCACCTGTCAGGCCTTCTCTTCCTCTTCTTTTCCCTTTCGATCGCCTAAGTCCTCTTAGCATGAAATGCACGATGCACGCACGGCCACAATCATGTCGCCGGGTGCGCACACACATGCTTGACGCCCTTTTCGACCGTCTTGCATACCTCCACCCGGTGTCCCACCCTCTTTGAGATCGCTGATCCCCCAGGATGGACATCTGCTCGTCTGCTTTTGGCTGCTCGGCCGCTCTGCAGATGGACAAGTAGGGAGCAGACCGACGCCGTCCAGGGCTCAGGCTCAACGCTGCAAACATATTTTACTGAACAGACACGACGTCAAGTTCGCGGTGCTGACGCCGTGAGCACCAACAGCTTGGCGGGCCCTGGCACCACGGCGCCCTTCATTACACAGTACATGCAATCTTGGGATCGGGCACGAGGAGCCTTGAAATGCGCCAAACAAACCGCCGAATGCGACTATTGAGGCCAGAGCCATGGCAAACACCGTCTGGGATACCGCAAGAAGCAACAGGCGCTATGTTCCAATCCAAGCCCACCAGAAGCTCGCGCGTTTCTAGCTGGTGCAGCACAGCGCCCATGGCCTTGCCTGGCTGTTTTGGCTGGCTCTTCTGGCACAATATGTACGCCAGCGCTGATGGGCTGGTGGGGGAGGACCGCGAGCCGAGCCAGAATTGTTCCCAGAATTGTTCCAGGTGGCTTCCCCAAAGCGGCAGAACAAAAACGCGACAACGAACCAGCAGGGGAAGTTGCCCGCCACCACTCGCACACCCCAGTGGTCGGTGCGGCACTGCCTCTAATTCGACGTCTTCAATATTTACGACGCGCATCGACGGCCAGGTGGTATCCTCCCCTTCACAAGCCCCAGTCGAGCTCTTCACGAAGCCTGGCCGTGCACGTCCCAGCGGGAGAGCCATACAAGGGGTATTGACGAACAGTGCTGCAAGTCACACGTTCTGTGCTTGTACGGACCAAAAAGGCAAGGCAAGGCAAGACAGAATGGGAGGCTCAAGCACTGGCCTCCTGATGTCAACTTCAATATACCGTGGCCGGTATATCTGGCTGAACTCGCCCGTCCGCCAAGCCGTCTTCTTTGGCCACTGCCTGCCCTGATCGATGGCTCGCTTCGAAGCTCCAGTTGCTCATAAACACAGATACATGGAAATCGTGTGGGCTGTCGAGCTCTGGTCGCAATGATTCACGGCGGACTGTCGTCTTGCACGTTCTGCCTCTCGCCCGCATCTCCAGGCCGGCTCCCGCCTCCCACATCGTCCCGGTTTCACCAAGCATAAAACAGCCAACGCAAGAAAAAGACAAAAAATCGGGAGATGAGCCAAATGGGCAAAATGGAAAATACCTGAGATTGGGAGCGCCACAGGCAGAAAAGTTGGTCACGGAGATTTGTTTGCCTCGATTCCATTTCCTCCTGTTGGGGAACCTCCTCTTTTCAGCTGCCACTGCAGGCAGGCCGCCTCTTGCTGCTTCCTCGGCCCATATTCCTGTCGTGGTACTCCGTACTTTTGACTCTCTTTTTTTCCTACTACTTCTCCTCCTTTTTGTTCCTTTTCTCGTTGGTATCGCGTTACATGCTGTCCTCTCTCCACACGCCCCTCCTCTCCAGCCCGTCCCGTCTCGCGTGGCTCGGCCGTTCTTCAACCGCCGAGTGGATCATAATTCTCTGCCCCTTTTTTCTTCTTTTCTTCCTTTCTTCTATTGTTCTTTTGTTCTTTGTCTTCCCTTGTTCCCCAGTTTCCCATATGGCGTGCGGAGCGTTACAAGGTTTTTGGAATACCTTGTCCTCACTTGTTCTTCTCTGCATGGTCTTGTCAACGACTTCCATTCATCCACTACATTCTGTTCAACCCACCATTTTCGTCTGCCGTTCTACCCTGTCACTGCATGCCGTGGCCTGACCCAGGCCTCGCTGGCACTACCGCAAGCCGCATCAAATGATGATGGTTACCACGAAACCAGCTGCTTCACCTGGAGCTACCCCATATGTTTTGTCCACAATTGCTCCACGCATCGTGCCGGTCAAGAACGAGCAGCCCTTCAGCCTCTCACCCCTCCCTCTCACACCCAAGTCTTGTTGTCGGAAAGCACATGCGAAAGACAATAACAAATACTGAGGGACGGCACAGCACATCAGTCGGACATGTGGAGACTCCCTATGCTCGATGTGCGGTTGCGAAGCGCATCACGAATCGCCAGCCTGCCTTCCCCCGCAAAAATCATGGTGCAGCGGGCGGACGGCCCGCTGTCAGATATATTGCAAGTCGCAATATCCAAAAGAAGCGAGCATCAGGGATCCTGACGACATTAGCCTGCACTTGGTCTCGCTAAACCGGTGCGTGCGAGGCCCAAAGAAAAAGAAAAGCAGAGCTGCAGACCATGGACATCGTAGCAGAAGTCGGGATGGAACGAAGTCCGATCGCTTTACATAATAACCCATTTGCTGATCGAAGGCATGATTAGAAAGGGGGTAAGAGCAGAAGCGTCTTTTTTTTTCTCCGGACGTTCGCCGCTCGCTGTTCATCCCATCACAGGTTCAGACAATGCCGCGAGTCATGCAAAATGTCTCTCGTCACACGTCTCCCCTTAGTACGGAGCATCCTGCGAGTGCAGGATGCTCCTGGTCATAATCGCACATCCCTGCCCTCCTATTGGAAGGAATGGTGACCAAGCAGCAGGAAGACGGAGAAAAATTTAACGCGTTCTTCCTTGGTGGAAAATGATACCTCTCCTACTACACATCTCACACAAATATGGATATTGCGATAACTAGGTAAGAAGGTGAATGATGTCTGGGGAAATGCAAGGCGGTTTCACACACTTGTGTCCTCTTTAAGTCGCAATAATGTTGGCTCTTGGTGCCTCTCGCTGCAGTTTCTCTGTCCTTCATCCTCTCTTTCTATTTTTTTCGACTCTGCAAGCAACCACTCGTTCCTCGGGACGGGCCAACCGGGCTGGCCACGTTCAGCCGGCAACGGCGATGCTACCGCCAAGCGGCCAAATGTTGCTCTGGCTCGGCCGCCCGGTGCCTTTCCCTGCTTTCGCCTTCCTGTGTCATATTATAGACACTTTGCTAGTGTTCTTGCGGAAGTGCCTTGTTGTCAGTGCCACTTTGGGATACCTGCGGAGGGGGCGGGAGACCGGCCGAAAAGGGAACATGCAGGCGCATATCTTGACTATTCCGGTCTGTCTCTCTTTGTGTGATATTCGAGAGCAGTGTTCTCAAATCTCTTTAGATTTGATTTGGCTGGCCATCGTCGACCGTAGCGGCTCGTTACCCCAATTACGGCGTATTACTATATTTATATATAAGTATATGTAAGTATGGTCCAGTCTAGTCTAGTCAGGAAGAGCGGCCTGCGATGCTACCCACACAACCACACTTTGCTTCGCAGTTGACGTGCAGACAATGCCACCGAAGGTGGTTCATTCGAAGGAATAAGGGAGGCTCGTGCTCAACAACATCACAACACAACACATCACAACACCACAGCCCAGCCCAGCCCAGAGAGCGTCTGGCTAGTTGAGCGACTTGAAGATCAGAAATCTAAGGATTCAACGATGGTGATATGGATTGCTGCCGGCCGTTTGGCACGTCTATACATGCAGGGTGTGAGCGATTTTACGTGACCCTCTGTTTCTACTCCTCTTCTCCTGCCCCGAATGCGATGGCCAGCATGGGTCAAATGTCTGCCAAAATCACATGAGGGAGGGCCATAACACGGCCGCGGACGCCCGCGTACGTCGTTTAAATGACGAGGCTTGCATTTTATATGGGTTTGCAGGCATATATTGTCCTCGGTCGAAATCTTGAATTCAGTGGAACGCGCTTCCGGTGCTCAAAATACCAGTGTCGAGTGGTAAGGCTGAATGGATGACCAAGGGGTAATGGTCATACGGCGGTGCAGACCAGCAGCGCAAGTAAACCCGCTTACGAGTATCACGATCAGCATATCCTGTATGTATATTCAATCTCGGTCCTAGGTCTTGTTTTTCGTCTGCCCTCTTTTTCTGTCGGAACAGTGTTGATTTCCACGGGTCTGGCCAGTATGGTCATGACAAAACTTGCATGATCGGTGCAGTGGAAGATTGCTCCATGATACCGTCACCGAGTGTTGCCATTGGGGCCTAGACCACACACCAAATAAAATTACATGTCGTCCAGCCATCCATGGAAGGCAAGCCACGCCTGACTGTCGGCTCTCCTTTGTCTTTGATGCATCCGGGCGCAACGAGGCATCGACAGCTGGGTAACAAGGGGGGGTGGGGTGACGAAGAGACAAGAGCACTGTATTTGATGTCTCGGTCTAGCTATTGCCTACGTCGAGATGGGGAGCATAAGCCATGTTCATGTTTTCATTCTCGTGTCGGGGAATGCACTTAACACTCAGGTCTATATGGACAAAGCATCGTATTGTCTACGCTCACTATATGGTTTCTCTTGTTGTCTACATAGCCGGCTTGTGTTACCCTGTTATGGTGATATATGTCAATGGATGCGATGTGTAATACAGTTTGCCTGTGTTATTTTTTATATTTGTTTATTTTTGCTGTGACATGTAGGGGCTTGACTGTTTTTATTATTAGAAGATAAATTGTTCCGTCTTTTATCCCTCTGTATTGTTTTATATTCTTATTTACTCTGTTTATATATCTTGTCTTTATTCTTAGTTCTATTTTATACTTTGTATTATTTTGATGCTCTGATTTATTCAATGTTTTAATATCATTTAATGTATTGGGTTCCATTTTTTACCAAAAAAAGGAAACAATGAGAAGACCAAAAAGATCACCATACGTATATTTTATTTATATGCTTTCTTTCACATCCCCTCATTTTCGAACCACGGATATTCCCTTCAATGGAAAAAGACCGGACAAAATCCCATCCTCCCCACGAAGTAGACAATGAGGTCACACAAAGTCAACAGCGCGCTCTACACAGACGAGGCCTGCGCCATATGCTTGCACATTTACACACAAACTGATGTTTTACCGGCCAGCCTCGGCCATTGTTCACTCACCGCCCGTGTCCCGCACGTGGACGAAGTAGATCGGGGTGTTTGTAGGGACGTCCGATATACATACTTCTTTCTGGAAGCAAACAGAACGCTACTCTTTTGACCTCGGTGGCTCTTAGTTCCCGTTACGACCAGACCACCAAGCTGCAGACATTCATACGAGCACACAAGAGAACTGCATTGCGGAACCTTCCCTCTGGTCAACTGCTACTGTTGGACCTTCGAGGCGGTGTGCCGGAAGGTGGGCCTGGTCAGGCCCGGACGGCGGGTCTGGGGGGCCACCGAAGACGACGATGGAGTAGCCCCCACTTTTTGCTACCCTCACCGACTCGAACAACGGCCATGAGAACAGAGGACAATGAACGGTTTCTGGCGGTGTCGTTCGTGGGGTGGTTGGGAGGAAGGAGAAAGGTCGAGAAGAAAAGGACGGGAAGAGAGCGACAAAAATATGCACGAGATGCAGGAACCAGGGGTTGGTTTCCATGTAGGCGTGCCTGGGCGAACACGACGCCGGAAGGCCGGGCATCGGGGAGAGAAACAGGGCCTTGCCGGAGGACAAAGATACCTTGAAGGACGGCGCCTCGTCCCTTTCGGCCCAAAAGGCTTCACCGCATATCATGAACTTAGTCGAGCAGGGGAGAGAGAGAAAGAGAGGTAGGCGAGGCCAGAATACAGGATGGAGTCTCGGACGGGGTCTCGAACGGGGCCTGCATGTACGGTGATGTGGCTGGTTCGATTCTGTATGCGAGCAAGCGTTAGAGTGTGCAATATGAGTACGTCGTAAGTCGATACAATTATTGCTGACCCGTTGTAGTTGGTGTGGATGGCTCGAAAAGTCGGCGATGGGAGACGGACGGGGAGCATGTGGAAGATATCAGATGCAGACATGGGCAGCTGCATTAAGATATATTCTACGACTTCGACGAGACGAACGACCTCGTTCGGTTGCCTACCCGAGCGTTTGACGGGCCAGCCTCTTCAAACGCATTTTGAGGTTGAACATGCACCAGCAGCCAGAAAGTGAAAAACCGTTCAAAAGTGCTGATGATGCAGTTGTTTGTCTTTCACCGACTTTTTACTGTGAACGACAGAGCCATACGGTAGCTATGGAGTTATGGAGCACTGCTGCAGCTTTGCTGCAGCTGCAAATGGCATGAGACATAAATAAAAAAAAGCCCACAAGCCACGGTGAAGATGCTGGCTTTGCTGTCAGCAGCCACCGGGGAATAGAGGAAACCGCATGTACAGTAGCAACCGTAGCAGCACTGTGAAAGCCACATACAACAAGAAACAAAAGAAAGACGGTGAACGGGTCTCCATCTTCTTGAATCCAACGACGTTTTTTCTTCCACCTCTTCTTTGACCCTTCTGTTCCCACAGTGACTACGGCGCATGCATGTACTTTAGGGTGTCTCCATTTCTCACTCCGTTAATAACTGGAGTACAGTGGGTACTTTCACTACGCCGTAGCCTTTTTCGTCTGGTCTGTCAAGTTTCTGACCGTCCGTTTGAACTGCCTTTCTAGCCGAACTGAAAAATGAGCAAAAAAACGGGCCACTGTCTGGGCTGGGGCCTACCGGGTAGCGGCCGGCTCGGGGCTGGGAAGGGAGCGGGACGCTTTTTCGCCCCCGTCCAATTGCTCCAAAAAGAAGAGCGACAGGGGCGCTAAGAACGGGACCGCTTGCAATAGCGTCCTTTTTGTGTTTTGCGATGCCAGTGCTCTTCGGCGTGGAAGCATCCTGCCCGTTCAGAGCATGCAATGCGCTCTTTTCTCTCTCACAGGGGAACGCACCGTAGGAAGGCTCGAAGGAAAGCTACGGTTATCGCAAAGGATGAAAGACGTTACAAAGTTTGACTGAGATAGCTCAGACGAAGGGACGATTGGTCTGAGATATACTCTGAGCGGAGGTCGCCGCGAGGGAGATAAGTTGGAAGCTCGAAGCCCCATCAAAAGAACATTTCGAAACAGCCCCATAGAAACAAAAGAAATAATGAAAAGAAAGGGGGCCACACAAAAATACTCCATTGCGCGCCGTCAGATACGGAGTCATCGCAACCCAGCTGCCGATTTGAGATGCCCGGAGCCACGGTGTTGGTGCCCTCGCCAGGGAAAAGGGAAAAGGAGGGGGACGGTGTCCAGGGGGTTGACTTGCTTTTCGCTTGCTCGACGGTTGACTTCTTTTCTCGCCTTTCTGGTGGGAAAGTCCCAATCTCGCAGCAGGGGGGTGTGGGCAGAGAGGGACTCCATAACAAAAAAGGGGGGAGCGAGTCGAAAAGTAATGGAGAACCAAAGGGAGGGACCGAGTCACCCAATAAAAGACGACGAGTATTGACGATGCGCTGGCCAGTCCTCGTTTTACGCAGGGATCTGGCTATTGGTGATGCAGGTGGAAGATAGGGGGTGGCAAACAGACGGAAGAAGGAAGCATGCCTCATGCCTCGGTGGCCAGGGGGATAGGGATTCACTGGCAGCTGAGGACTGTCGCAAGAATGTATCTTATCCTATGTACTCTTTTTTTTCTTTTTCTCTTCCTTCTTCGCCCAATGACAAGGGCTAAGCCCCCACGCCTCGACAGACGGCCTTGTGGTAAGACAAGCGGTGGTCGATGCGGTGAGCATCTCCGGCGGACACAGGCACTGAACATCGAGGTCGATGGGGCTGTCTCGCGGCGCGAAGTCGAGAGACGACAGGCTCGCAGAGCATCGACAACGACGACAAACGAAGGGGGAGTGGGGTCTGGTCCTAAAATAGGAGAGGCCAAAGAAGCCTGCGAGGAAGGAGAACAGAAGAAAATTAAAATGAGGAAGTATGAGTATGAATGCTAGGAAACGCGAAAAAACTCTGCACGCCAGCCCCTGTAATTCAAATTTCCGGTGCCCCCCAAAGCACATCTCGGATGGCCCGCGGGCACGACAGTCAACAGTCAATATGCCTGGGCTTGAATAAGTTTACTCACACAGGGCAAACATAGGGCTATCGCGTCTCTAGGCGTTGTGAAGAGTCACTGGCGGCCAGCGACCGTTCGGTGAAGGTGTTGCACCGGAGACTGTTCAGCGAGCCGCCTATACATCCATCATACAGTGCCGCTCTCTACCATCCGGCCTCTTTCTTCCTAGAACAGAGAAATAGAGAGAAAAGCTCTTTATTGTCTTTCTCCGCCTTTCCCCTTGATGGAGCAGGAGAAAGGAGACTTTAAACTCTTTCTCTTTCTATTCGGTCCCTCACAACGGCTGGTAAAGTATATACTGTCCAGCCTCCTCTCTAAAAAGCAATAAACAATACGCCAATTCAACTGTCCTTCTCAAGATGAGGCAGCAAGGATGCCTCATGGACGGCCGGGTACTTTTTCTTCCTGTGCTCATCTCCTAGTCTTGTCATCTATTTGTACATCGTATCTCACAAGCACTTTGTATCTTACTTGTTATTCCCTTCCTTCCGGCCAGATAGATGTATCTTAGACTCTGTATCCCACATCGACTTCTATCTTGAGACTTGTCTCTCTTTTTTCCTTGGCTGTTTTCCTTTCTCTCCTCCCTCTCCCTCCTTCTTCTCATGGCCCCCCTGTTCCACACGCGAACCAAACCCATGTTGGTCCCAAGATTTTAAATGGCCCCTCCCTCCGTCGCCCTGCCCCCATCCCCCTGTCGTGTCGCTCCTATTTTCATATTGAGTGCCCGCCCCAGTCTCGCCAGTCTCCTCTGGTCTCTCTTTTTTCGGCACCCTAACGCGGGCGGAAGCCAGCCCCGAGATGCCTTAGTACCGATCCGGTGTCCTGCTCGCTGGAGCGGGTGGGCAGCAGGGCAGGCCAGGGCAGGCGTGAGAGACGGACTGGAGACGCTGGAAATTGGCGATCGAAAAAGAAGGAGAGAGGGAAGGAGAAAAGGAAAATTAGAGTCACCAGCGAGACCAGAGTCACCAGTACCGAAGAGCCAAAAGTTGGAAAGACGCGACAAGAGTGGAAATGAAACCAACCCCACCTGTTTTTGGCATTCCGTCCCTCTCGCCTCTGTCCCTCTTGTCCCTCTGTCGCCCTCGGTGTTGAGCTTTGACAATGATGTTGTGTCTGGTTCCCTGGGTGCGATGATGTGCTCGTCCAAGGTCGCTCATGGAAGTGTGACCGGTCAGCCATCTATGGTCCATCACGAGAAAACAAAATGTCTTGCGCGCCACAGCATCTACACAAAGGCAATATCCTGCAACATATGCGCCATGGAAGCTTCACCAAGCCATGGACGCCGAAGAAAACGCGCCAACAAAACAGGCCGAGGATGCACAGTGAGCGCGCCGCTTGCTTTTCAAAATACGAGGCGCACACGGGGCGCTACGCTGCTGGAAATTGCGCGAAAAGGGCTTACGACATAATTAAGGGAAAGGGGGATTAATGGAATTAATACGCTCTTTTTCAGGGCGTATTAGTGGGTTGCACGGATAATACTTGCGAATATGTGATGATGAATGTCGTCGTCTTGCGCTCCTGCCAAAACAAACCAAAAGGAAACGACCTCGGCCACTGCCGTAATAGCTGACTGCACTATCATGTTAGTACCTTAGTGCCCTTTTTTGTGCCTCGTGCCACGAATTGTCGTCCCCTCGTACTTGCCTCACCAAAACTTGCCTCACCAAAACAGGAAGGCACGGCAGCCCGCGTTACAATACTTGTACAGTGTGCGGACGGCGCACACGGTTTACAAAGTAATAACACCCGCGTCTCATAAGAAGAAGACGAAGAGGAACAGAAACTGGCGCATCGAGGGGCACCTTCACGGAGAGCAAAAAGAACGCCATCCCTCTTTTTGCGACAAAGTGGGGTTGCGCGTTGTTTGCCTTGCATTTTGCAGCCGCTTGTCTCTTTCCTCTTTCCTCTTTTTCTCTTTTGACTCTCTCCCTCGCCTCGCTCTCTTCGCGCCTTCCTTCCCTCGGTATTGTTGCGCCCCTCTCGCGCCTTCCCCTCCTTCCCTCCTAGATGCCCGCCAGCCCGCTAGCAGGTCACCCGCCGCTGTTTTTTCTTTCTCTTTTCTTTCTTGGGCGCGTTAGCGAGGGGTAAACCCGTTTTAGGGCGGTTTCCTCGGTCGCTGTTTCTGTGCTTTCGGACAGCTACGACCCCTCAGCCGTTGTTGCTTTCTCCGCTGGCCTTGTCTCTTTCCACTGTAATTTGGCTGACCGAATACCTGATCAACGCCACCTCAAACTTTCAGGGCCTTTTAAAGCATCTGAAAAACTAACAAAAGCCACCAAGTGGGATGTTTCGTGCCGTGTTAGACGGTTGATGGTTTTTTTCCTTTTCATCTTTTCGTCTGTTTTCATTGATTCGTTTTGACATAACAGGGTAACTCCTGTTTTCGGTGTCTTCTCCCTGGTCCCTTCCTTTTGTAGAAACGAGCTCGAGGCTGCCCCTCATTTGGACCTCGTTGCTCTTTCCCGATTCTTTTCTATGCGCCCGGAATATGCCACGGCAGAATGGACAGAAGGAACGACGAGGAGGCACGTGAGGAGCTCTTGACTTCCTGGCACACTGGGAAGAGGTATCTCACAGGAAGTAGAAATAGAGATACATCCGTGCAGAGGGAAGAGACGCAAGAAAAAAGAAAAGAAAAAGCCGCGTTGCCTTCCGCCGCCCCCGGGAGACAACCAAAAGTGGCTTTAGCCAATTCGCCCTCCGGAACCATTGGCTATATTGGGCCACTTGTGAACACATCATCGCCCAAACGAGATGCGGTCGTCGTTTCTCTCCTTGCATGCCTTCCTTCTCCCATGAGCCAATGCACGCACTCAAAAGCAGCATATGAAAAGGACAGGCGGCAGCATTCCAGTGGCCCGGCTTCCTGCAGCTCCCGTGTTGTGGTGTTGCGGTCGTGTTGTGGTGCTGCGGTTGTGTGTTGTTGTGTGCGTGGGGTCTGGCGCAGTTTCCAGCACGCCTCTTTTTTTCTCTCTGCGCAATAGGCGTTCGTCCATCATCCCCTTCTCCTCCTGCTCTGTTACGTCGTGCGCGTGGGAGGGGATTGGGCGGGAAGTGTCCGTTTTGCTGCAAGACGTGCACACCCACAACTGCGCAAGCCTCACTTTGATTTGGCTGGTGGCCGTTGGTTCTCCGACACGAGCGACTGCGACGCAGCCGCGACTGTTTTGTCTGTCTCGCCTTCCTGTTTCCGTGAGTTCTTGCCGTTCGTAGGTTCGAATTCGCAAGATCGATGCACTGCGACCGTCGACGCAGCGCAGAGCTTGGTCTTCCTCTTGTCACGCGTGTGTTTCGTTCTCCTCCTCCTCTCCTCCTCTTGGAGACTCTGCTCTTCTCTCGGGACCAGGCCGAGTGCCCAACCCCACAAGCGACGCTACGACGTTCGTTTTTACTCTTGTCGTCTTTGCCAACGGGAAAAGAACAGACGGAACGGAACGCCCAGTCGGCCATTTCTGCTCAGTGAGCGCCCTCGTGACTCGCGTGTGAGCACGTCGTATCAAGAAAGGCTCTCTCCCTCCGCATGCTGCCCATCCGGGAAAGGGTTGAGTCGAACGGCGTGCGGCAGGCCAATCCAATATCGAGAAAAGGGCCTTTTTCGAGCCCGCGAAGGCTGCAAAAATAAACAAGGCAGCTGTTCTTTCTTTCTTCTTTTCCTTTTTTTCTCGCCTAGGAGGACGGATCTGGGGGGAATGCTCGACACAGTGGCGAGCAAGTGCGACGGCGACCTGAGGGACCGTATCCGTTCACAGTAGGACAGCCTGTGACGGCTTCTTCTCTCGCAAACTCTGGCAGCGTTGGGCCTGGCGAAAGAGGAATGCAAAACGGGACCTCTTTTGCAGTCACAGAGAAGACGACGTTCATGACCCGACAAATACTTTGGACAGGCGGGGAAAGCGTGCTGGCCGGGGTCTTTGTCACTGGGCACTAGAAGAGGTACTTCTGCGCATAAGCCTAGTAGCGCGATACATAAGGTACATCCTCCAGTACAGGTCTTCCCTTGCGAGGAGAACCCCACCATACGACCCGGGACCAAAGCGGGCCTGCAATGTAGCAGGTACCCAGCCAACCTTCGAAGAGCCCATGCCGGATGACGGGGTCATAGTGGAGCGAGGGGTGGCCGTGACTCGTAGCAGGTACCTCTCGGGGCCAATTTAAATCTCCCGGAATGAAGGAGCTAGTCCAGAAAAAGAAATAATGGGTCGCCATTTCCTGGACTGATTTTTCGAAATTCCCCCCTTTTATTTTCTTCCTGCTGGAGAGCGCAGGAGCACAGTGTCCCACAGTAACTTCCTGTGCAGCCCCTGAAGCCAGTGCCTAAGAAGCCTATATCGAGTAAACATATAGCGACGACGGGGCCTCTCCCCAGCGCGCTCCCAGCGCATCCCAGCGCACTCTCACTGGCATTCAACCGCCCAGCCCCCGGCCCCAGCCACCCACACCTCAAGATTAGCGGGCGTCTTGATCTCCCTTCAGCAGGCCCACACACCGCGATTCGTATTGGCGAGACAGCTAAAACAGTCTGGCGGCCTTTGCGCACTGTCCGTTGTGTGTCTTTGTGATGAGCGTACGATAGTTCAATGTGTCCGACGCTCCTGCTACAACAACAGCCCCTCCAACAAACCAGTGACGACCCCCCGCCGCCGGTCGCTCTTTCCATTCGTCTTGACCACGACGTATTGTCGCCTTCCCCCCTCCACCCCCCTTCCACCACACCAAACAGTCCCCCCCTAGGCCCCCCAAGGCAAGCCCATAATAATGCCCCCCCGCTAACAGCGTTGCTCCCCTCGCTCCTCCCCTCGTTGCCCTCTGCTGCGCTGTTCCTCTTCTGCGCGCCGCTCTTTCGCTCTTTCCTCCCCAACCAGCACACAGAGTCGCCCACCCACACCAACCAGCCCACCCGCCCAGCAGCTCCATCGCTCTTTCCCTCCCTCCACCCTTGCGCGCGCCGCTCCCTCTCTCTCTCTCGCTCCTCCCTCCCACCTCCCCTCCTTTTTTCTTTCCAGAAAAAATTCCCTCCCTTTCACCCCTCTTCCTCTTTCCTCCTCCTTCCCTCTCTCCTTCCCCTTCCACTTTCCCTCTGTTTTCTTTCTCCTCTTTCCCCTTCCAATCCAACATCACCATCTTCAACGCCCACTTTCGACTTCTGTCAACCTTCTTCGTTCCAACGCGTGCGCGCATCGATCTTCGTTTCCAACGCCCTTTTGCCACAGCACAGCAGACTTCGGTTGTTTGCTGCTGATCCCAGCCCATCGACGTCTTTACTCCAACTTTCGTCAAGACCGGTCTTGCTCTCACACAGCTCGGCCAGTCTTCGTCATCAGCATCGTGCCAACATTCTCCGGGCCACAGTCATCGTCGCCCTTTTCCCACCTTCGCCCCAGCCAGAGCACCCCTTCCGTCTCCCCTATCAACCCCCTATCGATTCTTCCTATGACCCGGATACCGCTGCAAATGAACTACAACGTCCAACAAAGTCCCAAAGACACCCTTTAAATCCCACGGGAGCGCGTGTGCGAGAGAGGTGTTGGGGGGCGATTTCAACTATCGTTTCTGAGAGGGACTCATTTACGGCTTCCGACACTTGCCCGTCGCCCACTGCCGTTGTTGCTGTCTGCCGCCGTCTTCGTCGCCGTCGTTTCCATTGTCGACAACGCCGCCGCCGTCGTCCGCCGTCAAACAACCATCCGTTGAAAAGCTGAGACCAGAGCAAAGCAAAAAGAAAGAGAATTCAATTTCCATCGTCAGATCGATCGTCTGACGACACCACAAAACAACTCAACCAAAAACGCATCCGCAACAGCAACAGCAGCCGACAACCATGCCGGGCGCAAGTGTAGCCGTTATGCCGACCGCCGCGCCATCCGCGCCGGCCGCCGCCACCCCCACCGCTCGGAAACCTTCCGCCGCACCGGAGAGAAAATATAAATGCCAGTTTTGCAACCGCGCATTCAGCAGAAGCGAGCACCGCAGCCGCCACGAACGTTCGCGTAAGTACAAACACAAACAGGCGGGGTCGGGAGATCGGCCACACCCGTCTTCAGTCCACCTTCTGTCTACCGAGAGGGGGATTAGGGATAGCTAACACCTTCCAGACACCAAAGAGAGACCTTTCAAGTGCATGAAGTGTAGAAGTACATTCGTGCGCCGCGATCTTCTCCTTCGTCACGACCGTACCGTCCACGCCAAAGATGGCGGCGTTCCTCTGCACAGCGACGGCAAGCGCCGTGGTGGCGGTGTGACCAAGGCGCGTGCCGTCTCCGGCCCCTCCAAGTCCACCATCGCCGCCATCGACACGGCTGCCATCGAGCAACTGGAAGCTAGCAGCGAAGGTATTTTTGACGTCGAAACCGCTGCTATGCTTGTGGCTGACTTGCACCACAAAGCGACTGCCGCCGCCCGCTCCTCCTCGAACAGTCCCTATGAGAACGCAAATGGCATTCCGCCCTTCCCCCAGAACGGATCCGCCATGATGGAGCCCGCCGTCACTTACCCATCCGGCGCCATTGCCATTCCCCAGTGGGACTCGTTCATGGCCCAGCCCGTGGACTCGAAGCCGCATTCCATTGCTTCTAGTGCCTCGGGTGCCTTTGATGCCCCGTCTTTTGCCGTCGCCAACGCCAACCAGCCTCTTGCCAACCCGCTACCCTCGCTCAGCGGCCACAGCATTCATGGTATGTAACCCCATCCTCCCCCACATTTGTATTCATTGTCACAAACCCACATGTTCCATATACTAACTCATCCAAGCCCCTGCAGCTGTATCGGTTTACCAGTCGGAACGTCCCCGTACGCCGGTCGAGCCGCCCCCGACCCCGGCCGGTTTCAAGGTCCCGCAGGTCAACAGCGACGACGAGCGCAACATCATCCTGGACAACATCCGCAACGGCGACACGGAGCATGCCATTCCCGAGGGCTTCCGTGTCCCCAACATCTCGTCCATCAACCGCTACCTGTCGACCTACTTCGGCCTGTTCCACCACCACCTGCCGTTCCTGCACCCGGCGTCATTCAACCCCACCCAGACATCGCCCCCGCTCCTGCTGGCGGTGCTGTCCATCGGCGCTCTGTACGCCTTCGACCTCGAGCAGGCGTACATCCTGCACATCGGCTCCAAGGTCATGGTCAACCAGTTCCTGCAGCACAAGGAGAACTTCAGCTCCCGCAAGTGCCCGCTGTGGACCATGCAGAGCTCCCTGCTCAATATGGTCTTTGCCAGCTGGAGCGGCGACCCGAAGGGCCTCGAGTGGGCCTGCTCCATCAAGAGCCTTCTCGCCAACATGGTCGCCGGCAACCGCTACGAGCTGAAGCTGCGCCAGGAGGGCCGCGAGGGCCGCGCCCCGACACGCTCGGAGTGGGTCGAGGACGAGGGCTGCCGCCGCACCTACTACGCCGTCTACATCTTCTTCGGTCTGCTGACCATGTCCTTCAACTACACGCCCGCCATCGGCTTCAACGAGTTTGAGGACCTGCAACTGCCGTCCACCGAGGCGTTGTGGAACCTCAACGCCGCCGACGAGGCCGCGTGGCAGGAGCAGCTCAAGGCGTCCCAGACGGTCACCTTTATGGAGGCGCACGACAACCTGTTCCAGGGCGAGACCATCAAGTACAGCGCCTTTGCGACCCGCGTCATGGTCAACGCCCTCTTCCTCGAGGTCTGGTACCACAAGCGCAGCCCGGAGGCGCTGCAGGACGTCGTCACCGAATACAAGCTTCGTCTGGCTCTGGAGACGTGGGAGAAATCCCTCGAGCTCTGCGAGCCCGAGGCGTCGTCGGTCCCGCTGAGCGCGCCCCACAAGGGCCACCCGCTCACCTTCAACGCCCGCGCCATGTGCCGCAGCGCCCGCGCCCGTCTCGAGGTCGACCTCAAGACCGTGCAGGAGGCGCTCCGCTACCACGACTCGTACGAGGTGGCGGCGGCCATGTCGAATGCCCGCGACAAGGTCAAGCGCTCCGGCGAGATGCTCAAGGTCATCCAGGAGTGCTACGAGTGCATCGAGACGGCGGTCGCCCAGGGCGTCCGCTGGGTGGCGCGCACGTCGCCCACCAACTGGAGCATCGAGCACCCGCTGTGCGGCATGGATCTGATGATCATCCTCAGTCTCTGGCTGTATCGTCTGGAACACGACGAGGAGGCGGCGACCGAGGACGAGCTGAAGATGTACGAGAAGGTCCGCCAGCTGTTCGAGCAGGATGTGGAGGAGGCGTTTGCCACGCAGCTCAGCTCCATTGTTGCACGTCTCTGGGGCTCCATGCTCGACGAGGTTGTTGTTTGGGGGTACGTTTTTCCCCCTTTCCCTAGCTCCTTTCACACTCACTATAGAGGACAATTACTAACTATGACACAGCATCACGAGACTCATGGGCGAATCGTTCCGTCTCCACTCCCAGGCCCTCGTTGGCTACGTGGACGACATTGAGGCTTCTAGTGGCGCGACGACTCCGTCCATGACCTCGCAGGGCGCCGACGAGGATAGCGTTCTCTACTAATTGGAGATCGTATCCTCTCACCCAACTTCTGATACTCGCTTTGGGCGATGGGCATCTTTTCCATCCCCGCACCCCTTTACGCCTTTTTAAAAACCATTTTCCTTTGTCACATCATTTCATTACCGGTTGCTTGGTTTTCGGCGCGGGCGAAGGACAGACGGCGGTCACGTGGAAATTCCTTTTGCTTTCTTCTTCTTCTTTTTCTTTTCCTTTCTTGCTCGTCATCGTTTTGCTTCTCATTTCTTATTCCCTCTCTCTTTTTGCTTTTTTGATCTTCTTTTCCTTTGTCACATATTTCCTACATCGCGGTTTTGCTCTTTTTTGCTCGCTTTTGCTCTTGGGTCTCATTTTCCATTTTCCATTTGCTTTTTTGTTTCTTTTTTATTTTGCATCAAGCGGGCCTATACAATTTGGATGGGTCGATGGTCACCTGGCAACTAATATAAGGGCAAGGTTGGGGGCAACATTGGTTTATTTATTTTCTCGGCGATCGAGAAAAGGGAGGTCGTGTTTTGAAAAAAACAAAACAGAACAGACCTCAAACTAATATCTGCTGCACGAACTTTTTTGTTGGCTGGTCCATATGGAGGATTTTCTTTATCTCTTCTCTTCTTTTTTTTTTACACACTCTTGTTTTACTAGCTATGGCCCCCATCCTCACCCACAGGAGGAGAGGGGCCTCCTTTTATTTTTAATGCTGGACGTCGTGTTTGCGATCTCCCAGGAGTCGCTTTCCACAAAACCGACTGGGCCAACTTATCTTTCCTTCACTTCTTCTCTTCTCATTTTCTCATCTTTTCTCCTCATACCCACTCTACTACTCTTTCTCTCTTCTTGTCCCATCATCTCTCTCCCTCCCGATACCTTGTTCGATATACAGATTGTCTTTTAACTCATTTTTTTTCTCGTCTTTTTATATTTCCTTTGTTATTTTTCTCCAACAGTCATTCTCGTTATTAGTTATGCAAAGTTCTGTCGTTTTTTCCTCCATCTTTTTGAATTTTGTGAAGATGCCGCTGAAAAAGAAACCCGTTGGTGATGCTCTACAAAACAAAACAGATTGATAAAAAAGGGGTGGCAGAGTAAAAGAAAACAAAGAAGAGGTTGTAGTAAGATGAGCGAGCCTAGCACACAGCGATTTTTGCGTGTTTTGTGAAGTTTTGTTATCATTTTGTTATTTGATTGTTTATTTGTAATTATTTGGTACTTATTTGTTATGCCTCTTCCTCCAGCATCCATAGCAATGCGAGCAACAAACTTCTCTCCTCAAACTGATGGCTGCAAGGCTGCACGTCTCCTGCTGTGTCTACTAAATCAAGGTTCAATTCGTTCCGTATATGCAAGAGGCAAGATATGATGTTCTCGGAGAATATTTGTTCTTTGACCCCTTCCGTAAGGTATAACGCATGTAGTATCTCACGATCTTATGGCTATTGGGATTCCCTGGCCACGGAGGGTGTGGGTGAAAGTCAAAATAAGGTTTAGGTGTGCAAACATCTCGCTCGCTTCTTTTTCTGGTATTTACGGAGCAAGACGATTTTTCTTATATAGTTTGTGACGAAGAGAGTATGGGATTGAGGGTAGACACCATAGCATCAGCACTGCCTATGATGATATGGTCATGCTATGATGTGTTGACACCACTCTTTTATGCCATCAGTTAGGAAAACGGCCCATTTTCGGAGACTTATCTGCCTTTTCTAAGCCCTCCACTATTTTTACTGTTGTATTTTCAGCTCCGCCTCGCATTATCGCCTCACCTCACGTTTTCTGCCGCCAGCTTCCGTCCCAACGCAAAACGATGATCGACGCCCGGGTAAAGAGGACGGCCATGCAGCACCGAGAGAAGCCTTCGTTTTGGTCAGAAGACGGAACAGTACGAATGGAAGCAGAATTGGAACGCAGGACATTCTCTCGTTAAGGTGTTTTCTTCCTTAGTTGGCCATCCCGCCTGTGGGAAATGGGAAACGCAATTACAGCCAGGAACGCATCAATTTACTGCGCTCGACTAAATAGAGTGCAATAAAAATCGAATCTCGCACGGCCACCTTTCCTCGCAATGTATGACACGCGTAATCTGCACTGTCAATCACCACCCACCCTCTTGGTCTCGTTTGCCTTGAGTGCTTGTGTGTTCAGTCGTAGACGAGAACGCGTCCTTGGAACCAACAGACATCCGGCTACTTCCGCATGCACACTGGCTCCTTCTGTTTACTGTGCCTCTCTAGGATTGTCCATTGGAAGGGCCATGTGACTTGAGACGACATCCCATCGTTGAGTTGTCCTGTGATGTTTTTTTTAAAAAAACAAATACATAGTATTGAGGAGCCTTAGGGAAAGGAAGTGAAGGAAACGGCAAGAATCGAGTGGAGCGCGCGGACGAAAAACCAAGCACAAAATAAATTGACTCGACTCTTTGGTACGACAGCAAGGCTTTGATATTGTATTTCCACTATTTTCTCTCGTCTTATTTCCTTCTCATACCATAGAAAATATCGATCTATTTGCTGCAATAGAACATTCATGCACGCATCGGCGGCTACCCGTCTTGTCGTTCCGTTTCTCATTTCCCTTATTCTCTATTTTTTTCTGGCTCGTTTTCTTTTTCTGCAAAAAAAGGGATTCGTCTTCTCGTATTCTCACTCGCTATGCTTACCTCTTTGTCTCTCTGAACTTCATCTCCGTCATTCTCAGACAGGGCAACACCTCGTCCTCCCCGTTGTAGATCGTCCGAGACTTGCTTTTGGGTGCCATTTTTGGTCGTCTTTGATGCTTCCGCTTGTCCTTATGGCTTGTTGGACCTGCTTGTTTCGGGCGTTGGGAAGACATCGCTGTTTCACTGGGCATGGCCTCACCTCTCCCAACGCTCTTTCCTAAATAAGGTGTTGCTAGTGTCGGTGAGCTTTTGATGCCATTACCTCCCAAATAGGAAAGAACGATACGGTGAAGTTGTGCGCGAGGGGAAGGAGCAATGGGCATTCGGTCGCGCCTTCCTCCTACGAGTTCTCTATTCTTCTCTGATCATCCCCCCTTATCACATTTTTCTCGCCTGGTCGTCTGTTACTTTTCCCTCCTCTTTTTCTCATCACCTATCGCCACTCCCTGGCCTGCCGCCTCTCCACGCCCCTATCACACCCAAATCGGATCTCTTCGACATCTTCCGTGCCTTTTCTCTTGGGCCGGAGGCTCCGCTTTTGGCCGTCGCAACATTGATCCAGGTTACGTGCAAGTGCATCATTGCAAATCTATGCATGCCCTTGTCTATTTTCTGCAACCTCTTCTCCCAATTGGCACCTGGAGCATACTCTTCTCGATCGCGTGCCAGCCAGATTCTCGATGTTCTTGGAACTTTGGCAGCCTTTGACGCGCAGGGAAGGGGCATGAGGCGAGGATCTCAATGGCATCTTTGACCGGCTTCCGTCCCCCGACGGCCATGTGTCTTTCCCTCTATTCCCCTTCTCTCCTGCGTGCCTTTTATATTTCACCTTGTGGGCAATGTTAGCTGACAGGCAGTGTGTTGAACAGTATCATATCAGCATTCTCTTAGTTTCCCTGGACGAGAACCCCTGTCCGAAGGACTGCTCACAAGCGTCGTTTACCAATATCAATTATCGTATTTCTGGACCCTCACCAACCGACACTCTTGTGTGACCAACCTGCACGACCCTCGAACCAAACAGTGAAGGAGAGAGACTAGAAGACGGAGCCACGCAGCACAAAAATACAAAAAGAAGAAAATACGGGTGAGCAGTTGAAAAGGGGACGAACAAACGCCACCGCCTGCACCCCCCCTTCGGCCTGCGGCCAGCCGTTGTTCATCACGCCCCTCCCTCTCACCTCGTCACTATCGGTGTCAACAGTCTTCTGCTGGCCGAACCTATGTCTGTTTCGCTTTCATTATATTTCTTCGCTGTCTTTCATAATATCGTTGCTTTTCTCTCGTGTTTCTTCCAGTGCGGCGCAGTCGTTGCTTTCCCTTCCTTTTTGTCTTTCTTTCGGAGGTGGAACTCCTTTGAGCGCTTCACGTTTCTCGCCTCTCGCCTGTGCCAGTATCTATCATTCCCTTGTCCCTCCTTCTTCTTTTCCTTCTCCACTTCTTCTTTCTCTTTTCCCCTTCTTTCTTTTCTTTCCGTGGATCTCCTCTCTGTCGTTTAATATCGTCCTCCCATCTCTTATTTTCTGTGCGTCCTGAGGTTCTTCTGCCTACGTCCCTCTCTCAAGTCAATAGGTGCAGCTTGAACAGTTCTTTGTTTTCTACTCATTCATCCACTCGTTGTCTCATCACTGCCCACATACTCGCTTAAAATTATATTTTGTTGTATTTTACGTCCCTTCTCTTCCCTTTGCCTACCCGCAGACCGTTTTCGGTCCTTGTCACTGCCCTTCACAACACCCACTTGTCAAGATCCGGTACAGCAGCAGCTTTGCTCATCCCGCGAATTCAGTCCTTCGCTCGTGGCACCTCGACCTCGTATACGGAGTACGTAAACGACATTTGTCTCACCGAACTTGGTCGACTGCTTTGGGCGCACTCGTGGCCTTTTGACCCCCCTGTTCAGCTTCCTGGAGTTTGCCAAGCCTTCCTCCTGCTCGCCATCGATACACGAGAACGATATCTAGCGACCAAACCACAAAAGCGACACCAAAGCAGCTCTATGGTCGCAGCCGTCCTCTCAAAGTGACAATGGCCCCTCGTCGAAGTTTCGCCTTTCCGGTACCTAGCTTCAATAGAAGCGTTTGGTGCTTCTCCGGCATCGTTGGCGCGATCCTGCTTGTGGGATTTGCTCGTCCCACTGTGGCGGACTGCGAGTGTGGATATGCTACGGTAATCGACGGCGATGTGCAGGCTTTTACCGACCTGATCGAGACCGACTTCGCTCACCTCGACAACATTGCGACAAACACCGACTGGGTGCGTCAGGCTTTCAATGTAACCAGTGAAAAAGACCGCGGCAGCTATGGCGAGATGTACGCTGTCGAAAACATGCGCACCCAACCGGACCCCAACAGCCACGTCGAAGATGGACAGGCGAAGAACGGCCAGCCCGCGGGCTTGGGGATGACGGTCAAAGCCAGTCTTATCGGTGACATGGTGCCCGTGTCTGAGATCGACTCCAACAGGACGGATATTCTGTACGGAAGCTTCCGGGCAGGCATGAAGCTGACCAATGTGTCCGGCACGTGTTCGGCGTTCTTCTGGGTACGTATGAGGGTAGAGCATGTGTAGGTCCGGTTGATTGCATTTTACTAACTCCTTTGTTCGTAGTATTTCAACGACACACAGGAAATCGACATGGAATTCCTATCCAAAGAGTACAATTCGACCAACAGCACCTACCCAGTCAACCTCGTGCTACAATCTCGTGAAGCAGCCGAAGATGGCTTCGACGCCCAGGGCACCCCGACGTTTATCAAGGCCAATTTGCCGTTCGACCCCACGGCGGATTTCCACGAGTACCGCATCGATTTCCTGCCGGGCAGCGTCTATTTTTACGCCGACAGCGAGCTCCTCGCCGAGATGGACAGTGATGCGGTGCCGACGCACGCCGGCCATCTTGTTCTGCAGCAGTGGAGCAACGGAAACCCGCTGTGGTCCGGCGGACCACCGGCGGAGGACGCCGTCACTACCGTGTCGTACGTCAAGGCATACTTCAACTCGTCCTCGCCCCAGCGCCAAAAGGACTGGGCACTCCGCTGTCGCAACCCCAGCGCGCCCGGCGCTGTATGTGCCATTCCCGACACGACGGCCAAGAACACAACCCCGGCCGACTGGTTCTTTACGTACCAAAACAATATGACGAACAACCAGACGGTGTCCGGTCAAGACAGCGGTGGTAGGATGACGTCTGCAGTGACGGTCCTCTGGCCCATGTTTGCCGTTGTCTTTGCTGTCGTCGGCTGGGAGCTCAATATCTGGTGACCGGGAGGCACAAGATCAGTGCAGGGAAATGGAGCAGCGGATGGCCTTGGGAGGGCATGCCCCGGTCACTCCTCGGGCAATACGCGTAAAAACCAGGTTGGCAAAAGCTAGGCGTCGATTATTTCTTTCTCTTTTTCCTGTTTTTCTTTCTGCGTTACATTTTCTTTTCCTTTTGAATTTCTTATCTCAGCTTGATTTTTGGGTTTTGGTATTCGGGTAATCTGGCAGGATATGGTTATCATTTTTGCCTTGGCTGAGACTGTATTTACTTTGACATTTACCTCCCCTTTTCTTGGACTCGCGTATTGGTTTGGCTTCTTCTCGTCTCTTTTTTACGCTCTTCCCGAGTTCTTCTCCAACGTTTATCAGGGAACGTTTTTGCTACGGCCGCTTTCTTTGCCTATATATTTTAATATTTATTCTTTTATCACTGCAACAGAGCTGAGCTTCCTCACCCCACGGGCATTATTCCCGTGCGATATAGGACACATCGAAGACACATATGCCTAGAACGGATCTGCAACTACCCTTGCCCTGCTTTCGAAAGACACAGATGAAGCAGACGCATGCAACGTTCCGCGAGAATGACGATTGGCACGCTGAGATACAACAAGAGGTATTTGGGTGTATGACTGGAAAAGGCGGCAAGTTATCAAGTCACAAGACGACAATGTCTCTCCGCGCTGTCTCTTGCCGCCCGCCATTTGTGTCGTGTGCCTGCGGGCCTTGCTTTCCTCTTGTCTTTCCTTTTCTGTTGTCTCTCGTCCACAACTGCTCTTTTCTCTTTTTCCTCTTTTGTTTTTCTTCTTCGTCGGCTGCCACGCGTCGGAGCTTTTCCCGAATCTCGACAAGGCTGTGTTTGTATTTCGCCGCTTCTCCCGTCCCCCGCTGCCGCCTGTCGATCGTTGGCCATGCAGGCCATGAGAGAGAGGGGGGCACAAGAGGACAAAGTCGCGAACAGACACGTTCGCGCAGACATGTTCGCGGAGCCTCGCTGTCAATGTCCAAAAAGACACATTTTTCTTCTTTCCACCCACCCCCTGTCACTTTGTTAAGCTTTTCCCATGTCATCTCCGTCGTCTCGGAGCAAAACGAACAGATCGGACTATCGTGCTAGTGCGACTCAACTTACACCCCCTGAACCCCCCGTTCTGTCTCCTGTCTCCTGTTTCCTTTTCCCTTGCACGTCTCCTTCCACGACGCCGCCCTGTGCATGCATCTTCGCTCACGGCCCGATTGCATTTTGTGAGGGGGGTTTTGGGGACGGTGGTGAAGGCATGTGGCGGCTCGTGGAAATCAAAGACAAATGACCCTTCCCCCCAGAAAAACCACACCGCGCGTGCACGACGAGAACCCGGTTCGTTGTCGACGCGTGCGCGAGGCCCGGAATGCGGGTTCGGGGAAGGTGGTGGCCTCGGGTTGCATTCGACCAATTGCTCTGCCCCCAGAATTCAACGCACGCGCATGCAACGCTCTCTCCAACAGACGTCGACTCGGTGATGGTGGGCTGCAAGGTTCAGGAGGAACATCATTTGACGGCGGCGTGCCAATCACGGGCCGCTGGCGATACATGGTCCTGATGTCCTTGATGGCACTTGACAGAAAGAAAAAGAGAAAAAGACGAATCCAAATAGAAAGAAGACAAAAGAATAAAAAAAAAGATGAGATGCTTCCTCCACCGACACCATGTGCATCACCCCCTCGGCCTGGCTAGGCTGGACCCCAGTCCCCTCCCCCAGCCTGGTCTGTCCATCGCGCGCCCATCCCATCACATCTCGCGGCTCAAGCTGCGCTTTTCTTCTGGAGCAGGTCGCCCACGCTGGTGATTTTCTCCGCTAGGCGCATCGATCGTCTATTCAGCGCATCTTTTTAGGCGCTCGGTCTCTCCCTGTGTGGGGTAGGGTATCAAGGGTATCTTGCAAAAATCGCGAGATCGCCATGGGTCCCCCCTTTTCTTTTGCGTTTGCTCTCTTCCTTTTTCTTCCTTTGAAATTAACGTTTGCCCGTTCCTGAATCCTGCATCCTCCTGGAACGCAACTCTGCCCCTCGATGACACGCTTTCAAGACGACGTTATTGATTTTCCCTAAGCTCCCCAAGCTCTGTTTTCTGTTTAACCAGGGACACAGCCACACACGTGTTCGCAAAAGATCAACAGAACCGAAGAGTGTATTGAAGCGGATTGACGGGAATAGCAGCATATCAGAGTCCCTGGCTGAATAATAGAATTGCAGAACAGCCTCGACAACGTGTTCCAACGGGCGCTGTGGCTCGATGCTACGACGAACTACTCCGTCCGGCTGGTCGCGCTTTCCTGATCGGCCTGCTTTCGGCCCCCATTTTCTACTTTCCTATTTGGGAAGTGTAATGGACTGGCGCCATCTTTTTGCACCAACATCGCAGCTTCCCAATCTCCGTTGCGCTTTCTTTCTTTTCTTTCAAATGTTGGCGATGGCACTCTTATTTCTTAAAAAAGGAAGCCGCCGCCGCTGCTGTGGCGTGCTCTTGCACTTTGAAGATGGCCCTTGCACCTTCCACACCCGGTCTTCGGCTTGCATATCTGGCGGCCGTGCCTTCCTCCGGTCTGAGACTCTGCATTCCAATGGCGGTCTGGTTTTTCTCTCCCCTTTTTTGCCTGCATCGTGCAAATTGTATCGTAGGATCTGCTTTCTACCCCTCTCGGCTTTTTCCTTCTGGTCAATCTGGAATCTTATCACCTCACCACCTTGTGATTTAATTTGGCCCCCACGGAGGGAGTAGGATGACAGCCACAGGCGGAGGCTAAAGTCAAAGACAGCAACAAAGCCTTCGCGATGCCTCTCACGCCGCAATCCCTCGATTTGGGAAGCGGCACTGTACCGTCCCAACAGGACACGATCACCGACACAACAAGAACAAAGACCGACGCGCAAGCCCACGAATCCTAGACGGAGGTTCCCATCGTCCACGCTGAGGCTGATCCCTTTCGGAGCCGTCCCGGGTGTCTGCACCCTTTCTTGCTGCTCCACCCCTCATCCTTTTGTGATCCTCATTCATTTCGGCCGTTCTTTGCTTTCTTTTTTACTCGATGCTCCTTATTCTACAAGGCATGCAGGGTGGCTCGGTCTTTGACCACCTCTTTGTGCTTCACTCGGTCTTTTCTGTCGTCTCGTCTGCCCCCCTCCCTCCGTCACATCCCTCGTTCTTCCCGTTCCCCCGCCTCTTCCTTCATCCTTTCTTTTTTGATATCCATCTATGTCCCTAAATCCATCCCACGTTGTCTGCGCCTCCCCAGTGCTCTTCAGCGCTTGTCTCTCAACGCGTTTCCCTTTTGGGGGGTGGGAAACGCTCTCAAGTGTCTCATTTGCCTCATTTGCCTTCGGCCGTCTCATCTGATCTCCTCCTATTACCCTCTGGCTCCACGCTTTCTTGCCTTCCCAACTCCTGGCCCCGGGTTTCTCCTGATGGCCCCGTGCAGCCTTTTTCCCTTCACCGGCGCTTCTTGACTAAACTTTACATGCATCACGCAGGAGTAAATTTGTGGCCCCTCGCCGCTATCTGCCCGGACGAATGTCTCTGGCCAGATGTCCTTTCACCGTCATGGTTTTTGCATGTGCCGGGGAAAGCGCGGGAAACCAGACTCGGCGTGAAGACAGAACAGCAAATATTCACACAATATTCCCACTCCATCCACTCCGGTATCAATGTGGGAAAGTGCTCTGATATTTCCCTATATAATGACCACCTTCCGCGGCCCCCCTCAGGCATCGAGAGACAATATGTTCGTCTCCATCTCGTTATAAGTGTGACGACAGACAGCATCACTTCCCCTGACTTCTATTCATCCGCTCCTTTTCTCCACCAAGACACTATCTTCTTGATATTTTCTTTCTTTAATCCCCTTTCCATCTTTCGTCATCAAGTGACGTACCCCGAATCCCTTCAGCTTCCTCTTCGAACGATTTCGTATCGCTTGAGGCCCTGATCATCACTGTCTCTGCCAAACACCTGGACGTGGATCTCCCGTTTGCCATTCTTTGCCCTCGCTGCCCTCTTCTTTTCTTTTTTTGCCCTATTTTTATCTCGACATCGGCTCCGAAAAGAGCAGAGATAGTCCCGGCCCACCCAATTTCTGCATTCCCGAGACAACCTCGCAGCTCCTGCAGCCCAGCTAGCCCAGATCACGCACCGCAAGGCTTTCTCTCCCGCCACACGCACGTTTTTATGCCCATATTCTGAGCTCTCTCGACCGCTTGATCGCCATCTTTTTTTAATTGACGGCGCTAGAAGCATTCCAGACGTTGCCAAAAAGACCATCGTCGTCACCTTCAGCCTCCAATATCGCAAGGTGTGAAGCCGTGCCTGGAATTCTGTCTCAGTCACATTCCAGCAACACCACATTCCAGCATCCCGCAAAAGGCACAAATTACGTCGATACTACGCAGCATCCCGCACATCTCTATTGTTTTGGTAGCAGTGCAGCACTCCAATAGGCTGATACCCGAGACATCCTCACGGCCTAGACTCGCCCCGAGACCCTTTTGACACTTTGAGAGGCTCTGCCGCGCCGACCAACCCCTTCTCCGGCGACAGTTGAGCGCCCAGCAGACAGACGGCATACCAGACAGCCGGAAGACCGCACGCAAGCCCCAAATACGGAATTATCTGTGGCTGGTAGCATTGAGAGGAAAGGCGAAGGACGCAAAGGCTGCTTTCGCACAAGTCGATCTGTTTTTTGCTTCTTGACGAGAATTCGGTTCAAGAGATAAAAAGGCAGTGAGCTGTCGTCTTTCAGAGGATTGTTTCTTTTTTTTTTTCATCTCTTCAATCAACACACTCTCTCATTATCTCTTTAACCATCTTTCAGTGTTGCCGCCTCTTTAGACGACATTGAAAGCAGAGGGATTTTTCATCCAACCATCTTACACCACTTCCGCACATTCTTTTCCACTAGACCTACCCAGTCTAATCCGCAGCCATGGCGACCATCGACGACTGCATTCGCAACCAGCGCCAGAATGGCATCCTGGCGTCGCCCACGGACGCTTCCTCGGACACGGCAGCTAACACCAACGGCCCCTTCGCGCCGGCGGTGCCTGCGTCCGCCTCGACCACGCCCTCGACGATGCAGATTGCTCTACAGAACAACACCACCTCGGCCACCCTCTACGCCTACGTCACCGGCCTTGACCTCAACAACAACAACGCCGTGTGGCTCCTCCAGAGCGACGGTGTCACATCCTACTACCCGGCCAACCCCTCGGCCAATCAGCAGCCCCTGACGGCCAATGTGTCTATTGTCGTTGGCGGCCCTGGCAGCGTCCGGACCGTCACCATCCCGCAGCTGGCCGGCGCTCGTATCTGGTACTGCCAGGATGCCGAGCTGACGTTCCTCCTGAACCAGGGCGCCACCGGCCCCGGCCTGGTCGAGCCCTCGGTGACCAACACCTCCGACCCCAACTACTCTCTGCGCTGGGATTTCAGCGAGTTCACGTTCAACTCGAGCCAGCTGTTTGCCAACATCACCTACGTGGACTTTGTCAGCATTCCCGTGGCCCTGCAGCTGACGTCAACCGACGGCTCGGCCGTACAGACGGTTGCGGGTATGCCCTCCAACGGCCTGACCACTGTCTGCGAAGCGCTGCAGGCACAGCACAAGATCGACTGCGCCGGCTGGGACCAGCTGGTCGTCCAGATCAGCTCGTCGGCGGCCGGCACCAGCTTCCTGCGCGCGCTGTCGCCCAACAACGGCCTGATCATGAACAACACGCTGTTCCCCAACTACTATGACCCCTACGTCAACCAGGTCTGGTCCCAGTACGCAACGACCTCGGTGAGCGTCGACACACAGGCCCAGTGGGGCACCGTGACCGGCCAGGTCGACAGCTCGGCGAACCTGACCTTCTCGGGCGTTGGTTCGTTCCCCAAGCCGTCAACGGGAGACATCTTCTCGTGCAGCACGGGCGCTTTCGCTGCCTATGCCACCAACACCGACGAGATGGGCAACCTGACAGCGCGCCTGTCCGCGGCCCTTAACCGCAGCACGCTCCTGGCCTTCCCCAGCCAGCCCGACGGTGTGACCTCGGCCTCCGACTACTACCAGACCACCATCACCAACCACTACGCGCGCATCGTGCACGCCGCCAACCTGGACAGCCGCGGCTACGCCTTCCCCTACGACGACGTTGCGCCCGATGGCGGTGCCGACCAGTCTGGTGCCGTGGCGAGCGGTGCTCCCTCGGTCCTGACCGTCTACATTGGCGGTGGTGGTGCCAGCGGTGCTGCCGCGGCCACGAGCTCCACACGCTCCAACCCCATCCGTCTGCGCGACATGGCCCGCCGCGGTCGTCAGCTTGTGGGCGGTCGCCAGCACTTCCGCCGCTCGCTGCCGTCGCCGCCGCCCAGCGATATGGCCATGCAGCAAACCACCATGGCGCCCTTCCTCAACATGGCCGCCGTGGACGTCAACGTGGACGAGAAGATGCTGCTTCAGGCCCGGGACCGCGCTGCCGAGACGACGGTGGACCTGGAGAAGGGCCAGGGCCAGGGCCAGTTGATTTCGACCAAGATGGACCTGCCCGCCCCGGCTGCGCCTGCCACGCCTGACCTGTCCACGCGCTTTGCTCTGCTCCTGCACCAGGCGCTGGTCTACCTGTGGGCCGCGATCTGCGGCTTGGGCCGGTCGGTCTGGGCGCTCGTGCCCCGCCGCGTGGCCACGCCCGTCGGCGCCTTCTGCAACCGTGTCGCCTCCTCACCCGCTGTGACGGCTGCCGCGGCCAGCATCTCCTCGTTCGTCTCGTCGGTGGTTAAGTCGGCTGCCGCGTCGGCCGTGGCCGCCATGCTGATCCGCCCGCTGGTGGTCCGCGCCGTCCTTACTGCCGCCGTGCTCCTCGTGACCTACGCGGCCACGGCGGGCGGCAGTGCTGGCGCATCGCCCATGGTGGCCTCGGCCGTGGCCACGATGACGGGCTGGATGGAAGAGCTGACCGGCAGCCACGCTGCTCCGCTCTTGGAGTAAATTTTCTGCTTCCGCAAGACGAATCCCCCCCCCAGAATACACTTCACAAGGCTCCACTACACGAAAAGAAACCCCCCTCCCTTCCTCTCACTTCACTACCAGCCTCATTCCGCAGTCCTCTCCCAACACCCAAACTTCACTTCTTCTGCACATGTTGAACAACACTTACAACCTTCTTGGCTTTTGGTAACCGGCCGGTCTTGGTTCCATCGCCCCTTTTTATACATTTTGTCTTCACTGTATATAGTTTACGACACCTTTTTATGCCCTTTTTCGGTACCTTACATTTTCTAGCATACTGGCTTTGTGCCTAGTAATTACCTTTTACACCGGAGTTAATATTTTTGGAGGCAATGGGGCATTGACCCCTATTTATTGTTTACTTTTGTTTCCGCTTCTATTATTTGACCCAAAAATTGGATCGCATCAAAAATTAAGACATCATAAAAATTATAAAAGTTACTTTACAAGCTTCCACCCGATTGTGACATTTCTTGTTCAGAATAAAGAGCACAGCATAAATAGCATAGCACACATCGTATCAATGAATCATAGTTTTACAATGTTTTTGGCATCCTATTATTAGGTTTTCTATATCATACCAAATACATTATCATCGTACAAAATACACACAACTAGGCAACATCCTGTGATCAAGTACTCGTAGCCGGCGTAGCTTCGCCATTTGTAGGGAGAGGAGCGGTGGTAGACGGAGCTGTCACCGTGACGGGTGGCGGTTGGCTAACAGGAGCCCCATGAGCAGGAGCAGAAACCTCTTTCTGAACAGGAGCTTCCGCAGGGGCAACAGGGGCAGAAGGTGCCGAAGGGGCTGCTGGAGGAGCGTCGGGCTTGGCTGGCGCAGTCGCAGTCGCCTCTGGAGCCGTGGCGGTTGTTACTGCAGGAGCCACAAGAGCTGCAGGAGCGGCAGGCGCAGCCGGGGCACCTGAGCCGGTAGGAGCCACTGGGGTGGCCACAAGGGGTGCTGCAGCGCTGGTCGTGCTTGCCAGATCTGTCTTCACACCTTCGGGGGCCGTGGCAGCCGTG
The DNA here is from genome assembly GCA_021396225.1 of Sporothrix inflata. NCBI lineage: Eukaryota > Fungi > Ascomycota > Sordariomycetes > Ophiostomatales > Ophiostomataceae > Sporothrix > Sporothrix inflata. Next base: position 52,647 of record WNYF01000029.1, read on the forward strand.
GGAGGTGCAGGAGCCGCAGATGTTGTCGGAACCTCCGCCGGCTTGCCGGTCTCTGGTTTGCCAGCCGGCTGAGCCTCTTGGCTGGCAGGCTCACCCTGTTTCGGCGCCTCACTTGGTTCATCGGCCCCCTTCTTGTCCTGTCCATCCTTTTGTTCGCCCTCCTTCTTCTCGTCATCCTTCTTCTCGCCGTCTGCACTCTCTGCCGGCTTGGGCTCCTTCTTCTTCAGCTTCGTCGGGTCCACAAACCCGTCCGGCACGCCCGCCGCAGCCGGGATCGACGTGTTGCCCGGCCCCACCCACGCACCCACCAGCTGGCTCCACCGCATCTCGCCCTTGACCAGCTTGCGGATCTGCTTGTAGGCGAAGGCGTTGTAGAACGGTAGGCCCGTCTCCACGTCACGGTACCGCGCCGGGTGGCCCGTGATGCTGCACAGCGGCGCATGCGAGGGTTTGGCAATCTTGGCCATGCGGCGGCCGAACAGGATCTGCATCTGGACCTGCTTGTCTTCGACGGCGTCCTCGTCAAAGTTTTGGAGGACAATGCAGCTGCGCGTGATGCGGGCGTCGGCCGGGGTGGCATCGGCAGCACCGGCAGCACCGGCAGCACCGTCTGCTGGCGGGGCTGTAGTGTTCCCTGGCTGTGTCGGCTGTGACGGATCTACCTGGCCCGTAGGAGGGTTCGTAGAAGGTGCGGCGGCTGGCGCAGCAGCAGCAGTCGGTGCTGCTGCAGAGGTTGGAGCAGAGGCCGCTGCTATTTCAGATGTCTCGTCCTTGGCGTGGGTTGGGGCTGTGGCAGACTTCGGCAGTGGAGGTGGTGGCATTGAGTTGTCGACAGGCTTTGGTGCTAATGTAGCGTTCGGTGCAGCGTTGTCTGACTGATGTGTCTCCGCAACAGGCGGTGCAGTGGCTGTTACCTCTGTTCGTGCATCCGGAACAGTAGCCTGCTCAGAAGCAGGTTCCGATGCTTGTGGAATCGATTCAGAGACCGCAGGAGTTGGCGTTGGTGCCGGTTCTGATGACTGTTCGGCTTCCAGATTTTCTGTTGGTGTTGAGGTCTGTTCTGGTTTTGATGTTGGTGCTGCACTTGTGTCCGCCGTAGCTGAAAGTGTGCCGGTGACGGACGGCTTGTCTTCGGGAACAGTGCTAGGCACGGCCTTGTCGTCTGCTAAAGGGGCGGAAGAAGATGGAGGTTGAGCAATAGGAAGGTTACATGGTACTACTGTTGTTACGGGAGCCTCTTGTGATTCCCCGTTGGATGCAGAGGGGGCAGTCGTAGTTTCCGTTGCAGTTGGAGGGAGAGTCGGCGGTGCTGTGGCTGTCTCCTCCGTGGAGGATGGCGGTGCGTCTTTCATAGTCACCTCAGCGCTCTCGACCACAGTTGGCGCATCCGTCATTGCAACATCGGGCGCGCTCGTGTCTGTGGCCTCAGGCTTAGACAAGACGTCTGAAACTGTGGCATCGGTGGTAGACGGTGCCGGCACTGCGGGAAGGCCGATGGGTTGGAAAACAGCCTCGGAGTAGCCGGGGGCGGGTGCTTCTGTGTTGGTGGTCGTAGCAGTATCGGTCGGGGTAGGAGCCGGAGCGGGAGCCGGGGTTGTGCTCGACGTGGGGACAGCATCGTGCTGCGGTTGGGCAGCTTGTGCGTCTGTAGCCGGTGCTGGTGGTGCACCCTCCGTACCCTCTTGTGGTTTCGCTTCTGGCACATTGCCCCCCGTCGTAGTATCCTTTGCTGGCTCGCCGTCCTCTTTCTTCACTTCGCCCTCCTTGGGCTGCTCACCCACCTTGGGCTGCTCACCCTCCTTGGGTGGTTCGCCCTTCTCCTTGGCCTCCTTCTCTGCCGCGGCTGCGGCCTTTTCCGCCGCCGTCAGCCGCTTCTTGCGCGGCGCCTTCTCCTCCATGGCCACCATCCGCCCGACGTGCGACTGCAGCAGGCCCTCGCCCGTCAGCTCCACGATGCCGCTCCAAAACGTCACGACGGGGCCCTCCAGGGTCCGGTTGTACATGGCGGCCAGCTTGGCGGCCCGCTCGGCCTCGCGCTGCTTCTCGGCCTCTTCCCACGTGTTGAGGCTGCGCGCGTTGGTCTCCTCGACAATGGCAGCCTCAGCCAGGCGCTGCGCTTGCGTCAAGGGCGGCTTCTTGTTGGCCTCGTCGCGCGCGGCCTTCTTGGCCATGATGACCAGCTGGCGCTCGCGGCGGCGCTCGCGCTCGGCCATTTGCTGGTACAACTGCTCTTTGCTGGTGCGGGTGGTGGCGCGCGACGAGGCGCGGACGGGCATGTCGGCGGCGGTGGGCAGCCAGCTGGCGCGCTCGCTCTTTTTCTTCTTTCGCGGGAGTTGTTGTTGTTGCTGTACACTTGGCGTTGGCGTCGCTGACGGTGTAGGCGTCGAGCCACCCGAGGCAGAGGCGGGCGCCCGCCTGCGGCCACCACGGCTAGCAGCAGCGGCCGTCTTCTCCGGCTGGTCGATGCGCACCTTTTTGCGGAAGCGGGCGGGGATGGCCGCCTGGGCCTTGCGTTTGCGCGCCGCCATGCGCTTCTCGCGCTCTTTGCGTTCCAGCTCGCGCTCGCCCGCCAGGTCGTCGTTGTCGGCGCCGCCCTCTTGGTCGTCCTCGTCCTCGTCGCTCGTGTCCATGTTTTCGTCGTCGTTGCCGTCGCCGCCGCCATCCTCGCCACCGCGGCGTCGTTTGCCGCTGCGTTTCTTTGTGGTCTTCTCGTCGTCACCAGCGTCACCATCCCCATCGTCCCTGTCGTCATCGTCGTCATCGCCATCATCGTCGCTGCCGTCCTGCTCATTCTCGTCCAGCGACCAGCCGGCGTCTTCGCCGTCCTCCGCAAACAGCAGCTCCAGGTCGTCGTCGTCCTCGGTGCCCCTGCCACCAGACGCACCGCCGAGATCACCCGCCGACGCGGCCACGCTCGCAATCAGGCTCTTCATGCGGTTGCCCGCCGTCGCGCGCTTGGCGCGTCCTGTGGCCAGCCATTCGATCTTCTTGGGCGGTGAGTCAGTCTTCGTTCCGGCGTCGTCGTCGTTGTCGTCTGAGTCGGAGAGGCTGGAGAGGTCTGAAAGGAAGGCTGGATTGTTTGTCGTGGTATCGACGTCGGTATTGGAATTGGGTGCAGGCGCGAAGGCTACGCCGTCTTCTTCAGTCGCCATTGTTCGTTTGTGGGTGGTGGTGTGGTGGTGGTGATGGGGATCGGTGGGTTGTGTTGGAAGGGAAGCTTTCTCTCTTGTTCTTCGATGTCGAAAAAAGAGATTGAGTTAAAGTAATGCGCTGTAGCGTTGCGTCGCGTCTATGTGCCCGCTGAAAATTTGGGCAGCCTGCTGGTCACGCGTCGCCACCGTGAAGACACTCTCTTAGCGTTATTACTTTGAGTCTGATTATATACTGTATCCTCACTGAGTAGGGCACACGTCACAGCGTATTACAGTAAATTGCAGCGAACACTAATTTGATGTCAATGACATGTACATTGGAGGTTCCTGTTTCTTCTACCCTATGGCGTCGCTATATGCAGCCCGATCAAACGCAATATACAAGTGGAAAGCAATAAAAGCAGAAGCACGCAAAGGAAAGAAAAGACAACAAAAAAAGATACAGAAAAAGTCAGAAACACCCGCCAGACGCCTTGGAAGCAGCATTCTATTCCGTTCATGTGAAGAGTGATATAGTTGGTTGTTGGTTGTTTGTTCATGGGTTGCTGCTTGCTTCTGCTACGCCGTCATGTTTCCGAATGCTGTGTAATATGGATAAGAGAAAAGAGATACGACGCAAGGAATGGCAGAAAAGAGGACGACAAAGGGAATGTTGACAAATAAGGAAAATATAAAGGAAAATAAGGAGAGAGCGAGGACACACATCACAGCTCATCCGTGACGTCCCACTCTCTGCAGTAGCCGAGCCAGCTCCTTTGCCGGCACCGCTGCTTAGAGGTGGACGGCTTGGTGGTGACGGGCGGGACGACCGGGGCGGCGGTCGGTGCGGTCGGGGGCGTCGTGATGGTGTGCGTCAGCGCCCGGGTCGATGTGGTGGCGGGGGCGCCCGTGGCCGTGTCCTTGTCCTTGGACTCGTCCCAGCAGCCCCAGAAGCGGCCGGGCACGGAGCAGGTGGCCGTCGACGTCTGTGTCGGCGTGGGCTTGGTCCGTGGCGAGGTCTTTGTCGTGGTCGGCTTCGTGAAGGTGGGCGACTTGGTGGACGTAGATGTAGACACCGACCCCGTCTCGGTGGTATCATCCAGGCAGCCCCAGAAATGCCCGGGCGTCGCGCAGGTCGTGGTGCTCGTCGTCGTCACCTTCGTCTTGGTCGAGGTTGTTGTCGTGATGGTGGTGGTCGTGGTGGTCGGCACCTCCCGGGTCGTCGTGATCCCCGTCGTGGTCGTGGTCTCGTCCAAGCACCCCCACCAGCCCGGCGTCTTGCACGTCTGCGTGCGCGTCTTGGTCTTGGTTGACGTGGCGCTGGTCGACGTCGTCGTGCTCTCGGTGCCGTTGCTCTCGTACATTTTCCAGTTGGCGCAGTCGCGGCACTCGGGCGTCGACCTGCACACGGGCACCTCTTCGTACGGCAGGAGGACGTCGTGGATGACAGTGCGGATCTTGTGCGTGCCAACCCCCACGCGCCACCCCTTGTCGGCCACCACGTCGTACACGCACTCGTAGCCCGTGTGGCAGGCCGACTCGAGCGCGTACCCGGCGTACGAGCAGGAGGCCGTCGCGCCGTTGCAGGTGCCAATGTAGATGGGGTCGGCCGTGTGGCCAAAGTGGTAGGCGCCCGTGAGCTCGCGCGTCTGCGGATAGTCAGGGTCGGCGCCGGGCGGCACAGGCAGGCCCAGGCGGCCGGCCGCGAGCGCCTCGGGCACCGCCTGGAAGGTAACGACGGGCAGGCCATACGTCAAACCGAGGAACGAGGTGACGGCGCCGCCGAGCGAGTGGCCCGTCAGCCAGATGTTGGCGTCCGGGTACTCGGCCGAGACGTTGGCGAAGAGCTCGCGCGCCGCCATATAGTAGCGGTTCTCGTCCCGCAACGCCTTGCTGACACACGTGTTGTTGCACGTGTAGGTGCCCGTGGCACAGTCGCAGACCTGGCGGTACGTCCACTGGCCCTGCTGGGCGCAGCAACAACTAAAAAACAGGTTGTCGTTCTCCTTGTCGTTGGTCGTCGTGCCCTCGCCGTCGAACACGGCCAGCGACGTGCCCTTGAGCCCGATCACGATCGTCGAGTTGGTCGCGTCGGCAAACACGTGGCCGCGCAGGCCGTCGCCCTCCCACCCAAAGTCGGACGTGCGATTGAAGTGCGGGCCCACGTCGTCCCAGTCCGGCTGCTCGGGCGTCTCGACGTATGCGTTAGAGGCCATGTACGCCAAGTTGAGGACCGTCGTCTTGTCCGTGATGTTGGGCGTCGGCACGCTGTCCACCGTCCAGGCGTCCGGGGACAGCACCGTCACGTAGCCCTGTTCGCGGGCGAGCGCCACCATGGGATCGACGACGCTGGGCCGCCGGTCGACGAGCCGTTGCAGCGGCGCGGCCTGGCTCTTGGCATGGAGTGTCGGCAGTTGGTGGCGCGCATAGCCGTCCTCGGCGGCCAGCCAGACCTCGGCATCGCGTTGGTGGATGTCGATCTTGCGGTGCAGTTGGGGGTATCGATGTGTGCCGTGGTGGTAGATGTGTCGGAGGGTCTAGACGTGACGAGACGGTTAGTTGGCTGTCACTGGGGATTGGGATGCCGAGCAGAAGGAAAGATGGGTGTCCAAGAACATACAAAGACATGGTTGGCCGGCGCTGGCGGCTCGGGAGAGAGCGCGGGTACCTGGCCGGCGGGCGGTAATGGCAGGACGAGCTGCTCGGAGGCGCTGCCGCCGGCAGAGGCTGCCAAAGAGGTTGTGGAGACGGCGAGGAAGGACAGCAGCATCTGGGCCGTCACGCGGCCGGCCGAGGTGCAGCGGGGTTTTGACTTGCCGCGGGATGGATATTGTTGGGACATGGCGAGGAGGAGATGGAGATGCGAGGCGAGAAGAGAAGACAACAGAGGGGATGGAGATAAAGACGGGAGACGATGACGATGATGCCGATGAGAAGGTCGCGATGAGGATGAGACGACGCCGAGAAAGGTAATGGCAGCGACGACGACGACGAGAGAGGCTAGAACAAAGGAAACGATCAAGAAACAAGAATGCAAACACAGGGAGACAGGTCAGGTACGGCAGAGGACGAGGCCGTAGTCGGGGTCGCGGCGTGGAGGAACGATGGCGAGGTGTGAAAGGGCCGCGGGAGATCTGTTGACTGCCACTGGTCGCCTCTGTTGGTGTCATGTGGGCGTTTGTTGGGCTATGACGAATTGCTGATAAGGAGCCAGGCACAGGGCGGATTAGGCAGGCTCGGCAGGCTGCGTCGTATCTGGGCGAGCTGGGGCGCGCAGCGCGGCGGGTCTGTTTTGGTGGAGACGGGTGTTGGTGCCTTGTTTCCCAGGCATGAACTCACTCAACCGAATCCAACCAGGTGAATCCAAATGGGCGGAATGGAAGGTGCCACAAGGAGGTACTGCTGCTCAGTAAGTTAGTGCAAGAGTACGTCGTATTACTTGCCCATCTATGTTCACTTTCTTTCACGTGACCACGCAGGTCTCCATTCACTCATCCTCGCAAACACTGCAAACACAAATCAATCGTCAGATGCCAATGGATTCTATCTTTCTCAATGCCATGAAACGGTTTGCAAATCATAAATATCGTACAGATGGTGACCGCCTGGGGAAACAGAGGCAAGCTGAGCCCTGTGGATAGGCTTGGATGCACGCTGAGCTCTAATGCGCTGATTACGCAGATCCACTAGGCCACTGTAATGACAGAGCTCGGTTGCCCAATCCAGCAGCTGCGAATGGGAAGGATTAACGAATAATGAGTATCTTACAACATAATCCTGTCTTACAGCCCTCCCACAGGCGCTGAGGCAGGCGCTGCCCCCATCGCAGCTGCCTGTCTAGCGGCCCAGGCACGCGTCAACCCGCAGCCCACACAGAGATCGGCCGCCCTACAGCAGGACTTCGGAGGCAAGCACGACCCAAGCTAAGCTCATGGCGCCTGCCTATTATCGCACAGCGTGTCTTTCGTCTCGTCTCCACAAAGTCCAGAGCGAACCTCCCTCGTCTCCCAACGATGACGCTCTCCTCGTAATATCTTACTTTCGTACGACCGACTCCCTTCTGTCGCTGCCAACAAGCGGCGCATCCTGGCCGTCCGGCATCCCTACGATACCTCTCTCCTCTCGACGACCCCGAAAGACTGCCTGCTCACTGTCTGCACAGTCCGTCTATCGTCCGCCTCCTGGCCTTCTCTCCTCCTCGACCGCGACATCGGCATCTTCGGTGCTTCGACCTGCATCAGCCTGGCCGCTGGCTCCGACGTCTCCCTGCCCGACCTATAATCCTCGTTCTTCCCTATATCCTCCCTAGGTTTCTCTTTTGCTTCATTTCTATCACCTTCTCCGCACCAACCTCTGTCGACGCCGCTCTTGCTCTCCTCCTTTTATATTGCCTAGCATATATCCTCAACCAACCCGTGTCTGTTGGCCTGGCCCGCGGTTGTTTTGTTTGCTCTTCAACCTCGCCCTCTCCCCGCCATATTACCCGCCACAGCGGCTCTGCACCAAGCAACTGGCTGTGCTGGGAGCTCTCTTCTTGCCATCGCTGTGTGCTCTGCTTCCCCCATCTCTCTGCTCCACTTCCAACCCCCCTTGGCCACAGCGGGTTTCAAGATCACTTACGGACTTCATGCGTCCGCCATCTGGTGCGTATTGTTGGCATTGTTTGAAGGATCCCGCCTCTGGGTTTTGTTTCTAAAGGCCTGCTATTTTTGCGTCCTGCCCTGCGTTTTTCTCGTGTTTGCTGCAGTTTTGCAGCGTTGCTGCTTTATTTGGGCGTGACATCCCATCCCCTCCCTGTTTCGATACACTCTTGTTCGTCTGGACTTCCTATCTTCGTTTCCTTTCTGTTTCCCCCACAGGACTTACCGTGGAGAGAGTCCCCCTACAAGAGAATACCCCAATTGACCATGTTTTCCAGCTTGACCGAGACGTTCATGGCGCCGGCTGGCTCAAAAGATGCCGCCGCGGCCGGCAAGGCTGCCGGCAAGACGACAGGCACACGGCCGAGCCCTCTTCGGTCCAACCGGACTGCTTCGAAGACAGAAGCAAAGCCGTCCAAATCAGCAGTAGGCTCCAGACAACCGTCGATTGTCCTCGCTGGTGCCCCGTCCGACGAACCGGCTTCGACCGTCCAGGAGACACACTCGGACAAGGACAAGGACAAGCCATCAGCATTCGACACCTTTGGAGATGCAGCAGGCTCCGACGACAACACTCCAGAGCCTCCAAGGGCATCCGTCGACATGGACGAGCTGCCCATCGAGCTGATCGGCCTTGCAGATAGGTAAGCACACATGTAGTTAACGTTGTTCTAAGTTCTCACAGCAGGCACTAACCTCTCCAGCTTCATCGAGTCTCTGCAAGCCAAAGTGCACCCGACCCCTCCGAACATCGACACCCTCTCCCAAAAGTTCCAGGACTTTTACGCCACCGCCTCTACCCACATCGCAACCCATATTGCCGCCCTGGCTATGCGCCAGAACCGCGCGCGCTCACCACCACCACCCGCCACAACACGTTCCTCCGCCGCCAGCATGCTGCGAGCCAAGGCCGCGTCGATCGGCAGCAAGGACAAGTCTGGCACGCCGCCACCACCGCCGCCCAAGAACGAGTCCGAGCAGCGGATGCTGTCTTCCGAAGAAATGGCCGAACGCAAGCGTGCACGGCGCGTGCTGGAGCAGAAACGAGGTCTGATGGAGGAGGCTGCCGAGCGGAGGCTGTGCGAGGGTATCTACGATCGCATCTACCATCACAGAACCACACAGGATGAGGCCCAGGACGAGAAGCTGCGCTCCAAAACCGCCGCACTCGACCTGGTCGGCATCAGCCCGGCCGACCTCGGTGTTGACCTAGGTGTGCCGGCCTCTGCCTCACCCGAGGCCGTGGCCGCACGACTGCATGAAGTTCGCGAATGGCTAGAGCCTGCCCGGAAACAGCTCGTTCAGATGGGGCAGACGCACTATCCGCTCGGAAAGCTGAACCGCCTTAAGGCGGCGCACAAGGGCATCGTGGACACCCTGGCGCACTTTCACCCGTCGTCGTCGGCCGACGAGATCATGCCCATGCTCATCTACACCCTGATCACACTCCCCCCCGAGCAGCTCAACGTGGTCAGCGACCTCAATTTCATCCAGCGGTTCCGGTGGGAGCAGAAGATGGAGGGCGAAGCCGCCTACTGTCTGACCAACTTGGAGGCGTCCATCAGCTTCCTCGAGACGGTGGATTTGTCTACTCTTCGCGCCGACGAGGCCCCGTCAGGTCCCGTCAAGACCCCAGGCGTCGAGACACCCAAAAGCGAGACATTCCCGCCCGCCTATTTTGCTCAGCAGGGCCTGACGGTGCCGACGGCCGCGACACCCAGCGCGCCCGAGATCAGCACCGGCCAAGCAGCCGCCTCGGGCATCAAGCCGCCGCCCTCGCCCTCAGCGGGTCTCATTGCTGCCGTCCAGCTGCGAAACCGGCGGCTGAGTGATTTGGTGAATACACCGGCCCATGCGCTGAGCACGGCGAGCGATGCGGTTATGAACACGTTCAACGCCGCCGACCAGGGCCTCAAGACGATCGGCAACAGTCTCGAAGGCAGCTACCGTCTCCTGTTTGGGCGCCTGGGCCAGCCGCAGCAGCAGCAGGCCCTCGCCAGCGGTCTCGCGTCAGGGCCGGCCGCGGACAGCGCTGCCACAGCAGAGGTTGTGCTGCCCAAGACGCTCGACGACGCACGCAAGCTAGTGACGACGCCACCTCCTGTGAGCGAGGATGAAGCCTCTATCAACGGGGACGACCCGCAGCAGCAACAGCACGACAAGACGCCACAGACGACGCCACCACCGGCACGCAAGGCCTACCGACGGATTTCAAGCCTCAACATGTCCAGCAGTACGGCTGCTGCCAACAAGGACAAGGACAGCAAAGATGGCACCAAAGACGACAAGATGCTGACCGTGCTGGCCGGACGCAAGGCGACGTCCCGCGACCCGAGCGCGGACAGTTCGCGCAGTTCGCGGAAGGCCTTGGGCGACGACGATGCGGCGTCCACCACGAGCGCCTCGGCAGCCGCCGCCGCCGCCACCAACCCGGCCCTGCTCGATTCGGTCCGCAACCTGGGCAACTCGTTCAACCCCATGTCGCGGCTGTCGAGCATCGGCAACTTCCGCGGGTTCGGCCGCACGGCATCGACGCCCCCCGCCCCGTTGGCGGCGGCTGCCGGCGAGAAGTCGTCGGACGGCGGCGATCTGGCCACCGTAGGTCTTCCCGTTCTCCCTTCTCCATAACTAGTATAAGTGCTAACAACGTAGGCCTTCCCCGACATTGCGGCTGCGCTGCCGCCCAAGCCGCAGGTGGCGCCGCCGGTCAAGCGGTTCATGGAGCTGCACAACCCGTCGGACCTGCGGATCAGCGAGGTGATGGAGCTGCTGCGGGACTACCGGCGGTTGGCGACGGCGCTCAAAGACATGGGGGCCTTCAAAGAGGGGTGAGGGAGGAGGGAGAGACAGTATTATATACGGTGTAAAAGCTAGGAGGTAGAGGAGAGTATGAGTAGAGTGCGAGGCGGCTGGTTTTGAGTTTTTTTTGTCGCGTTTTTCATTGGTCGCTCATTTGATTCACGGCGTCTTTTTTGGTGGTTTTGTCGTTTACCTAGAGAAGCACGGAGGGAACTGGGAACAGCAAATATATTTCTTTAATATGTGCATCACTGTGTTGTTATGAGCGATGAGAGCAGACGTGTGATTCAAGGATATCCAAAGTTTCTAAGGAGTCTGCTAACGCTCCTAACGGATACACAAAAAAGGAAAGACACGAGAAACGCAGCATGCGAAACAAGAAAAGGAGCAATGCCAATGCGCTGAGTCCAATGAAGAGAAGAAATAAGAAAAGAAAACCGAAAAGAAGAGGGACGACCTAGGCGTCTGTTTTTGTGTCTGATTTCAAGCATTCTATGAAAATGAAGCAAGAAAGATAAACAATGTAGATTATATCGAAAAAAAGGGGAAAAAAGGGATAAACAAAGAGAGTATGTACCATGGCCAAAAAAAAGAAGAAAGACAAAGTTTTAAACAGAAAAAAAGGTAGTCTGCCCCTAATGAAAAACACCCAAGCAGAATAACGCACATGCATGCACAGCAATTTAATTGACTTGATTCCCTTCACCCCAGTCTCAGTACCCGTCGGGCAGTTTCCTTGGGCTTTGGCTGCCGGCGGGTGGCAGCGAGTAGGATGAGGACGAGGACACGGACGACGAGGCCGAGTTGTGCTTGTACTGCTGCTGCTGGTGTTGTTGTGACGATGCAGACGAGAAAGTGGATGCTTGTGAGGGTGTTGCCGAGGCGGGTTGTTGTTGTTGTTGGGAGGATGAGGATGATGGCTCCAAATCGCCCATCATTTTGTCCATAAAGGTAATGTAGTCGTACTGCGGCGTACCGCGGTCCTCGGCGAGGTCGGGCCCCGCGTGTTTCGGCATCATGGTAACGAGCTTGTCAATGACCTCGTCCGGCACGAGCGAGTGGCGCAGGTCCATCTCGGTGACATAAGGTTTGCCGTCGGCGACCTCGCGGAAGGACTGGAAGACTTGCTCGGCGGTGTTCTGGTCTTCGGTAACGTCGACCATGAAGCGGATAAATTGCTCAAAGGACACGCGGTCCTTGTGGATGGTGATGGAGCCGTTGCCCGTGGTGGCGCTGGCGGCGTCGACAAAGTACTCGTGCATTTCGTCTTCCGAAAAGACCAGGCCAAGGGACGCCAGGGCGGCCGAGAACTCGAGCTCCTGCAGGGCGTTGCTGTCGTCCCGGTCAAAGTGGCGGAAGACAGACTCAAACTCCTCGAGCTGGATCGGGGTCAGGTTGGTCATGCTGCGGGCGACCATTTGGTTCTCCAAAAACACCAGCTTCTTGGAGACGCTGGACTTGACGAGGCCCAGCTCGTAGGTCAGCTCGTCGTACGTGTAGGTGGTAAAATCGTTCTCCTCAATGTTGGCCTCCTCGCACTGGGCGTCGACGGCCTCGATGGTGGCCAGGTACTTTTCGAGGGGCGGCAGGTTCCCGGACAGCTTGCGCACGTGGTGCAGCTGGTCCTCGACGTCGCCCTCGAGCCCGGAAATGGCCAGCTGGACGGTGTTGAGGGCGAGGGCAAAGTCGTTGGCCTTGTCGGCAAAGGACTTGCGCAGGTTGTTCTTGATGTCGCGGATGGTCTCGTTGATCAGCTGGCCGCGGCTCATTTCCGACGTGGTCAGCGCGGTCCACTCGCGGTCCATGACCTCGAGGCGCAGCTCGGCGGGCGGCTCGTAGGGCCGCAGGCGGTAGGTGCCGAGTTTTGTTTTGATGTTGCCGAGCAGGGTGGCCAGCTCGCTCTTTTCGGCGACCCACTGGCGCTTCTGGCCGCGCTTGTAGGAGGCAAAGGCGGCGGCCTGGGCTTTTGCGTCGGCGTAGGTGCCGGCAAAGGTGGCGGTGCGCCAGTCGCCGACCTGGGCGCGGACCTGGCGCAGCAGCTCGGCGACGCGGCGCTCGTAGGCGCTCTGCATCTCCCAGGCGCCCTGCATGTTGTTGACAAACTTCTCGACGCGGCGGCCGGCGTTCTCGACCTTCTCCATCTGCGAGAAGGCGTGGAACCAGTAGGCGATGTAGGTCATGAGACTGCGGTCGTCGGGCTTGGCGACGTCGCAGACGTCCTCGACGTCGAGCAGCTTGGGGATGCCGATCTCGCGGTGGGCCAGGTCAAAGGCCAGCTGCATGTTGCCGCGGCGGTCGTTCTTGTCGAGGGCGTCGTAGTCGATCAGGTCCGGACGGTGGATGTCGAGCAGGGCGCAAAAGGCCAGGCCGTCGTTCCAGCTGGCGCTAAAGTCGCGCACGTCGACCTCGTCGTAGCAGGCGGTCTTGCGCTGGCACCACAGCAGCAGGCCCTCCTTGGCGGTCATGCCCTCCGCGTGGATGTCGCTGATGGTGAAGCGCAGAATCAGGGTCCAGATGAGGCCCAGAATGATCTTGCGGTTGCCGTCGACGACGTCCTCGGCGCCGATGTTGGTCATCTGGATGCCGCGCGACTTGATGAAGTTGAGCGACAGGTTGGCGTTCTCGAAGCGCTGGACGCGCAGCTTGGGCTTGGCGGCGTAGCGGCCGAGCGACTCGCTGGACAGGCACTCGAGCAGGTGGATCAGCATGACGCCGTCACTCAAGTCGGCCACGAGGTCCTTGACCTCGAGGTCGCGCTCCTGCAGCTTCGTGTTGAGCCATTTGGTAAAGGTCTTCTCCTGCACCTTGATCCACCGCTGCTGCTCTGCGTAGGCCATTCTGGTAAGGCCTCCTCCTTGTTGCTGTTGTTGCTGTTGTTGTTCTTCGTCGGGGGACGGGCTCGTGCTGCCGGCTCGACGGCTGGTCCAGTCCCAGTCTTTGGCTTCGCGGCCGCCGTTGGTGTCTCGGCGGGCGATGCTGTCGCTGTCCCGTTCTTTCAGAGGGCTGCTGTTGGGGTCGCCCAGGGCCACGCTCGCGGATCGTTGGACCCTGGCGGCATGCAGCTGCTTGGCGTCGCGACGGCTGCGGGTGAGGGGACGCTGCTGCTGGGGTGTGCCTGATAACGTGGCAGTCGACGGGAGCGGCGGGGACGAGGACGAGGAGAGCGACGAGAGCGACGAGGCGGCGCTGATGACGGAGGCGCGGCGGGAGTCAAAGTCGGCGTCGGCGTAGGAGGCGTCGACGGCGTGGACGGGGACGACAGAGTCGGTCGAGAACGAGGCGGCAGAAAACGACGAGACGGCCGAGACGAGCGACACGGACGACGGGCGGTTGACGATGTCGGTCGGCTTGGGCAGGATGGACGGGGCCTGCTGGGCGAGAGGCACCTGGTAATGCTGGTAATGCTGATCGTGATGCTGGTGGTGTGGGTAGTTGTGGTCGTTTGTGTCAATTGCGTCGAGATGCGTACTTTCGATTTGGCCGTTTTCGTATGGTGGTGAGGATTGGTGATACGGCAGTGTGTGTCGCTCCTGCTGCCCCTGGCGCTGGTGCTCCTGCTCCTCATGTAAACAAAGGTCGGGGAACGCCTCCTTGGCTTCGGCGGCGGTAGCGTTGCCGGGCAGGCTTGGCGCGGCGACAGAGGCCATCGTGTGTAGCGTGCGCTGTGGACAGGGGAATAGGGGGTAATTGGCGGTAATTGGGTGCACAAAGTGGTGCCTAGTAGGCCCTGTTTGGCCACGACGGCTCGCCGGAATGGAGGGGTTGCGTTGTATCTGGACCCGCAAAAACGGGTACGATCGGTACTTGGGCCTGCTGGAAGCGTGGCCTGGCTGATGAGTGCCACAGTCGCACTGGAGGCGCTAGTCCGCTGGGAAAGGGGTAGCGCAGTTATTAATAGCGAATGCGCGCTGACGTGGGCGAGTGGACGAGGTTGTCGATGACGAGACGAATCGAACAGAAGAAAAGAAAGGAACCCGAGAAAGAACAAGAGAAAAGAGAGGACAGGAAAACAAAAAGAGAATGGAGGGAAAGAAAGAAAAACGACAAGAAAGAAAAAGGAGAAAGAAGGGTAAAAGGCGCTCCTCTGCCCAAGTGTGAGAGCTCTGTCTGGGGTTATATGGGATCTACAGTACGTCGAGAACAAAATGACAAAGGATAAAATGCATCTCTTTTTATTTTTTATAAAAAAAAAGAACCAAGAAAGACCCAAAAAGAAACCGAAACGCTCGTTCTCTATCCTCCCGTCGGGCCTGTCTGTCTTGCATATGCGTCCTGTCGTCCTGTCCCTCGTGCCTTCCTGCCGTCGTGCCTTCCTGCCTTGCCCGTGTCATCTTCTTCCCTCTTGCCGTTTTGGGCGGCTCTCACGCAAAATGCGGCCAGGCCTGAAACACGTTGCCTCGTTCTGGCGTGCCGTGCCTGCCCCGGTCCCTTGGCCTGCACATCATCGTTCTCTGTCTGTGGTCTTTTCTGTGGTCTATCCTGTAGTGGCTGCAATGCCTTTTGGAATGTTTGCCCATTTTGGTCCCCCCTGTCGCTTTGGCTGTGAGAGCCAAGCCTCGTTTTGACGAATGGACTTGCGTGTCAGCCTTCTTCCCTCTCGAGGATGGGAGCCGAGGGGAGGTTTCGAAGGATTCCCCTCCCCCCCCAAGACCCTTGGGCCCCTGCTAGCTTTGCTCATCGTTCGGCGTTGCTTGGATGGGGAAGACAGAGAAGAGAGCAAGGAGTACGGAGTAGAAGACGACAGACGACACGATGCCTGGAAGTGGATGGGCAGGGCCCCAAGGACAAACGACCGGCGTCTTTTCTCGTTCATGCAATCGATATGGGATATGGCCGGGGCCCGGGGTTGGGAACGATGCCATCGTTTCGTTTCTCATCAGTGGGATATCCTTGTCTTCGAGGGAAGGGTGTCTTCGTATGCTACGACACAAAGCACATGGTTCTCGTTGAGTCGTTTCTCTTGGGCACCAAGAAAATACACCCTTTTCAGGACAGACCAATTGGGCGTCCTGATGCCACCCAAACGAGCACTTTTTGTGATCACGGCGTCTACTGGAACCAACACATTCTCTGATGCACCTCGCCTTGTTTTTTATCTCCTCTTTTTCACTTTTATTCCCTCTTTCTTTACACTCTCCATTCGACTCTCGTTCATTCCCCACTGCAGACGGCCCGGCAGTGTCGCATTAGTTTATCCAGTTTGGGAAGATGTCTGCATGAATTCTGGGCGAGGCTGTGAGCGAGAAAAAAAAGGGGACAGAGTGGCGAGTACAAGGAAGGGTAAAAAGGAGGAGAGAAGGGAATGTTAGCCTACGTCTCAACTTACGGGGATGCCATTCTTCAGCATCGACTTTATCCTTTTCAGGACATGTCTCCAGTTTGCCCGTTCGTCCCATGAGAGGAAGATCACTGCCCATCCTCTAACCATCTCTTCCTATCCTCTTTCTATTACCCAGGCTTCTACAGCGAGCTTCTTAATCTGCCCAACGTTTATTCCATTCCTCTGCTCATTTCCTCCTTTTATCCGCGGATCGTTTCCATGACATGGCCGTCCCTCTTTTGTCGGTGCCCGATCTTTCCATGTTGGTTCCAGAAAGATACAAAAGATACAAAAGATTATGCCCAGCTGCAGAGCTTCCATTTCTTGCTTCTTGCTTCTTGCTTTTGTCCTGTGTAAGACGGCCCGCCTATATCTCTTTTTTGTGGAGCGTCGTTGTCGCGGCACGGCAAGATAGTGACAGCCTCAAAATTTCCGCATGTGGCAGACAGGCCGACGAATAATTGCGCGAGAAGACAAGAAAACTCGCCTACTCGCGCTCAGGGCAGCGGGAAGGCACTCTGTATTCATATCCTGCCGCCTGTTGTGTGCGTCGCGAGCCTGGAAAATGGGAGCTCTGTGTTCTTGAATTGCAATATCTAGCCGTTCGCCCAGAGCCTCGCAGATATTGCATTTGCATAGTATGGAGTGAAAAAAAAGGAAAGAAAAGCAAACAAGAGGGCTCGAGCACACGGTATATACAAGCGATAAGTTGTCCAGCACTACATCGCAAAAGACATTCTCGTTTTCTTTGTTTACTTGGTGCCCCTTTTTTTGTCTAGTTGTCACACTAAATCATGTTTGCGGGTGTCTAGTAAATGGCCAAAAAATAAACACTACGATTACTATTATCGCGCGACACTTTTTCGAAAAAACTATAGCTATAGGGGAAATAAGGGTAGAGAAAAGAGAAAAGAAAAGCGAGGACCCAAGTGTCAAAAAATGGAGAGGAAATAGTGTAGAGGGAATATAGAAGAGAAAATAGAAGGAAAAGAAAGTGAAGTGAGAAAATGACCAAAGGGACAATAATTAAAAAGAAACATACAAACAAAAATAAGTTCAACACAAAGCTCCCACGCCAATGCCAACGCCAACGCAAACGCAACGTCACTCGCAACCCTCTTCTTCGTCTTCCATTGTTTCGTTAAGGTCGTTGCCCAAAATCACCCAGGATTCTGTTTCTTCGCGCTTTTTGGGCCTATCGTTTTGCCCCTGCTTTTCACGCTCCTTTTGCGTGGGCGGCCAAATTATGCGGGTACTCTTAGGCTCTCCGCTCTGCACATCGTGGATAAAGTCCCGGATCACCATAGCCGTCTCCCGGGCACTGAGCCCCGTCGCGTCGATACGGCAGCCCTTGTAGGCCTCGGGGGCATCGGTATTTTCCGAAATCGAGGGACTCTCTCGGGTGAACTCGTGGTTCGCATGGTTGACCGGCTTCGAAAACAAATAAAGCTTCTCCTTGCCGCCGAGTAGCTTCTTGAGAAAGCCGGCAGCCCGCTCTAGTTTCTTGGGCGCCATGGCTGCCATCTGCTTCTCGGGGAAGCCCACACCTCTGGCCTGAGCCTTTTCAACAAGATCTAGCTCGGCACGCTGCCGGCACTCGAACCGCCGCTGATGCTCGTCGGGACTGCACGTGAGGTAGATCGGGATGAGTCGCCGGTCAAAGACATCGGCCGCTGTCCTGTAGCCGGCCGCCGCAAATTCGGCGCTCTCGCCGTACTTGTAGAGGCATTCTGTGAAGATGACCGTGCTGTTGGCGTTTTTCTCGGTAAGAAGGGCCTTTTCCAGGGCCACTCGGCGGCCTTTTTCGAGTCGATCCTTGGTCCCGCCGTTGCTCCTGTGCTTGAGCGAGGCGAGTGACGAGCAGAAGCTGGCTACCATTCCCGCAGTCTGGGCGTTTGGCTTGATTGATTGATTGCCCCTTTCTCCGGCGTCCTGCTCTTCGTGCTCTTTCTGCTCAATGTCGTAAACCCAGCTCAGGTGATCCACGTTCACGACGATAGCGCGGCCGTCCGCAAAGGACTCGATAGGGCTGAGGCACGTGTCTCGCTTGTGGCCGGTCCAACTCGGTTGGTCTTTCGCGGGCCGGGGACTTGGGTCCTTGAAAAAATTCCATGCCACTTCCCGCATCGTCGTAAACAACCCGGGTTTGTTCTTTTCTTTCTTGTTCGTCTCTTCCAGAAGATATGCCAGCTCTCGTGCCACAGTTGACTTGCCGACAAACGGCAGTCCGCTGATGAGGATCATCGGATACCGGTCATCGAGAACGGGCAGCTTAGGGTTCACGGCCTCGCTGGTGGCCCATCTCATCCCTCGAAATGCCATGGCAGCAAAATCGCTTTCGGAACGGAGCCCGCCTCTATGGATAATGTTGTTGTTTATTTTTGGGCTTCCCCCGCCGTCGTTCGTCGACGTGGTGTACTTGCTGTTGTCGGATTTCTCCAGGCCAAAAGACTGGACCAGCCCGTGCCAGTTGTCTTCGACGGAAAATCTTAGAGACTGGTAGAAGCTCGTACCGCCGTCCAGGCGAAGCCAGAAATCGACCCACCGCACCAGCTGTCCCTCGTTGAGCAGTTGCTGTAGAGTCGCCTCTGGCTTTGGTGATTTTGGCCGGAGAGTGATCTTCTTGAACAGGGACAAGGTGCTTCCCTCTCTTTTGTGTTGTGACTCTTCCTGAGCAACGCTCTCTCCGTATCGATGGGCGGTTTTCTGTCGGGATAGCAGGTGCCCTACCATGTCATCACGCATAGTGTGCAATTACAGGATGAAGAGAAGGGGAGAGGAGGGAATCAGCGAGGCGAATATTGGTAGATGGAGGAATATGACATTAAATAAAAAAAGAGAAGTGACGTCACTGTTGTTAGGAATAATTCAAATAACAAAAATGGCAGTAAGATGACGAATAACCAGATAAGCGAAGCGCTGGAAAGGAGAATAGGAGTAAATGCGTGCGCAATCGAACATTGTTGATCAAAAAAGGGGACAAGCGGGGGTGAAAGAGGAGAGAGGGGATGGACAGAGAGAGGCAAGAAGGAGACAGTGCGTAGGGTATATACAGTGAATGTCGAGTAAGGTCACTTACGTAGGAAGAGCTAGAGGGGAAAGTGCAATGAATAAGGGGCGGGCACTTGCTCCTTCCCAACAAGCGAGGGGATGCCGGTGACGAAGAAGGAAGGAGAGGTTTGCGATATTTGTGTAAGTGACAAGGAGAGAAGGAGCGACCCAGAGAAGCCAAATGGGAAAGCTTAAGCATAATCAACATGTCATGATAGTTTAGACACGTAGAACTGCCTACGGGACTTTAGTAGTGGCCGCACAAACTAACACCCAGCGTGCTGTTTTCTACGCAGACGACTTCCAATACTGTCTGAATAAGTTGTCATAGTCTTGGAGTCGTGGTGGTTGGATGACTTAGCACTTTTATTAAATGGTCTTGTTGGAACATAGCTTCATGTCTACATCATGGTTTTTGTTGGTTGTTTTCCGTCCTCCCTAATCGTCACGGCCTTCCTAGTGCGCTTAAAACTGACCTGCATCGATCCACCGCCGGCTTTGTACCACCTCCGCGAGATACTGTTCCTTGGCCGCCAGTCGGCTGCGAAACGCCTCGCACCAGAGCAGCTCGAGCGCGCCGTCGCCTGATGCTGCGTTGATCTGGCGGTAAAAGGACTCCACCACGAACAGCGGCGCTGCCAGCAGGTCGGGCTGCACGGTGGTGGCCAGCGCAAAATCGAGGCCGCGGCACACGTTGCCGGCCAGCTCACGCACCTCCTTGGGGCCGTAGTAGAGGGCAGGGTCGCCGCCCGGGATCTGCAGGCTGGCCGGTAGATTGGGGTAGGGTGAGGGAAAAGCGTCCAGCACGGGCTGGAAGATGCTGCCGTACAGGCTCTCGACGCACGGATACAGCAAGACGAGGATGGCCCAATAATAAATAAACATGAGGGCCGTGACGGTGTCGCGGAACGCAAATGTGTCGGCAAAGGGGATCTGGGCGGCGACCGAGGTGTGGTCCGGGTCGGCAATCCAGTACCAGTTGCCACCGCCGCCGTGGCTGCTGGCCCGGGCCCGCGCACCGCCGCTCCGGAAGCCACCACCTGCGCCGCCATCTACACTAGCCGGTGCGCTGCTCATGGTAGAGGCACCGCTGACGCTCGGACCCCCACGTATGCCCAGGTCCTGCACGCTGGCGTGCCACTGCTCGAGAACCCGCTCGACGTAGAGGCAGTTGGCCAGCACGTCCTGGGCCATCATGCGGCGGGCCATGGTCGGCTCATGGGGCGTGACGTTGTCGGCGCGGCTGAACATGATTGGGAGCAGGGCGGCAATGTCGAGGAGGCGGTCGAGCCCAGACTTGGGATGGGCTTCCCATGGCATCGACGTCCACTCGGGATCGGACAGGAAGGTGCTTTTTCGGAATATCAGTGCAGACCAAATCTAGCCGAGTCAGTCTTTCTCTCTCTCTCTCCTTTCCAAGTCCCCAGTATTCTCACCACCCATCGCAGACTTACCGCATTCGGTCGGTAGACCCGTGCAAAGAAGTGGTGGGCTGGGAATGTGGCGAAGCGAGCAGGTCCGGTCTGGCGGATGATGCTGTGCTGCACGGCCGGATCCTTCCATGGTGGCAGTAAGCCTGTCAATAAGGGCGAGTTGTGCTGGAGTCAGAAAAGTCAGCTTACTGCCATCCAGCTCGAGGGCAGGCACACCATGCAAGACCCCCTTTTTTTCTCGTCTTTTTCCATCCTCTTTTCGATTCTGCATTGCCAGGCTCCTTCTGAGCTGTACCGCCTCTTCCCCCCTCCTTCAATATCACGTACCTCGTAGAGAAAAAGACAAATGTTGTCCGTAGGAGCTGCACCAAAATTGTTGTGGCTGTTGTCGGCCGCCGCTAGATGTACCATACACTGTGAAGACAGGTGAAACTCGCTGTTTCTGCTGGGTGGCCGGACACCGGTCGGCGTGTACACTGGAAACGGCGAGAGGGCAAAGCTTCCGTCGGCGCCGTTGCTACCCTTCTGCCGGAGAAGAGACTGGAGCTGTGTCGAGAGGGCAGCGACCTGCACTTGGTAGACGATGCCACCGCTAGCGACCGCGACGGAGTCGTGCCATGCTGACCGCAGCGGTGGGACGGGTACTAAGTCGGGCACGCCGAAGCCTTTGAGTATACCTGCGTTTGGCCGTTGGGTCATCATGGCGGGGACGATGGGAATGGCAGCTGTGTCGAACTTGGCAGACGACATGATGCCAGAGGGCGGGGGTGCTGCAGACACCAACAAGTGCCGCTGCTGCTCGTGGATGGAAATAGAAACAGAGGGCGATGGAGACAGGGCGGCCGCGGGTGAGTTGGACGTCGTTCTCGACACGGAGGTGGACCGCGAGTTGGCACGCGAGTTGGGGCTGGATCGGCTCTTTCCGCTGCTGCTGCTGACGCTGGTACTGCTGCTCCCGACAAAGTTGCTGCTGCTGTTGCCCCTGCTGCCGATGCTGCTGGGTGTGTTGGCCGTCGCGGTGGCTGGCTTCTTCGACTTGATCACGCGAGGTGGATGGGACGAGCACCGGCCGCCATCCTGGGGTGTGCCGATGATGAAGACGGTCTCGCGTTCGTAACCCGCACATTCACGGCCGGTGTCGTGGCATTTTTTGCAATAGGGGCGAGTGTTGTCGCACTGGGGAACGTGTTAGGCGTTGGGTCAAAGTAAAGCCACAAAAATTATTAAATAATCAATAGAAAACAAAAAAGGCGATAGAAAGGGAAGAAAAGAAATGTGACGGTTTTTTTTCTCCGGTGTGTCGTACCTTTACTCTGCGGAGTCTGCACGTCTCGCAGCCTTTAAATTTTCCTGGAACGCCGACCATTGTTGAATCCGATGTGCTGTTTGCCTTTTGTCGATGTTGGGAATCCGTAGTTTTTCAAGGTATCTCTGGTAGGAAGATATGATCAAAGACTAAGAAGCGAGCAGGGTGGATGCCGTCGACATCAAGAAACTTGGGGGTCGAGAGTTACAAAAGAACCGACATATGGCGAGACTGGCGGTTCGGTCGCTTCTAGAAGGCCTTTTCTTTTTCGGAGCAGGGGCTAATGAACGAACGCACGCTCTCCCGCGCCGTCAACGCTGTTAAACGCTTTTCAACGCTTTCCACGTTTTCCCCCAGACGTCCACGAGTCTAGAACGGAAATTTCTGCGGTCGATCAGTGGTAACAGCTTCGGTGGGCAGCCCAACGTGGCCCGCTTCCGTGCCGTTTTTTTTTCTTCTGGTTCTTTTCCTCTTCTCCTCTTCTTTTCTTCTTCTCGTCTTCTTTTCTCCTGTCGTTTAGGGATAGGCGTGGTGGTGGCGAAATTTCTATGCAGGAGAGCTGAAACCGGGGTGGTGAGGGAAGATCAATAAACCGGGAGGGCAAAAGAAGAGGCAAGATATTTCTTGAAGAGACAATTCAAACAAAGTTGAGCATATAAGCAAGTATGTATATTGCTTCGGCTGAGATATAGACACGAGAGGATGGACGGCAGGATGAGAGGAGGACGGCGTCGACGAGATATATGATGTGCAAGGAGAAGAAGATGTATGTGACAGGGGTCAACACAGATGATGTATACGACGCACTCCTTACCCAAGGAACAGCCACAAGAGGGCGCTAACAACATTTGGCAAGCCAGGCAAGTCAAGCCAAAAGTCGCACGGAGCACTACTCAGTAGGGGATAATGATGGGGGGAGACTACCCAAGGATGAACGAGCCCGGCAGTCGATCTGCGGCAGAGATAGACTAGAATCAATCTTGTATTACAACATCTGCATTAGGAGAGACGGAGACCGAGAAGGGGATAGGAGCGAGGGCAGGTTGGGACGACGGAGAGAGGGACGAAGGGAGGGACAACGAAAAACAGAGTTGTGTGAGTGGATGGGGGGCGTGTGTGATGGGGTGATGGAGAGGGGGGAAGGCAAACCGAGTGTGTGAGCGGCTTCTTGATCTATCTGGCTGCGAATCTGGCCAGGCCATCATGGGCGGGTGTGGGACGGGCACCAGTGGGTAGGGGGGCGTGCCCATGATAGACATGCCGCCAGACGAGAGAAGAGACACGGAACATGGCGAGACGCAGCGAGAAGCACGACAGGGCATCTCTTTTCGCTCCGCGGGAGGGCATCCCGGGAGGAGAGGAGGGGGGGTAGACACGCCCTTGCTCTTGAGGCTTCAGCTTTGACCAGGTCGCTTCCCATTTCAGTAAGGCGTGTGTTGTGGCATGTGTTCTCTCTGCTTGGAAACGGGTAATGGGTGCGGAAGAGAGATGCAGCCCGCACGCGGAACATTTGAAAAACGAGGAAGAAAGGAGCGAAGGAGGGCGTGCGAGTATACACAAAACACAAATCCCGGATCGTTGGACTGGAGCAGTGCGAGTATGTACTCCGATTTAGCTAGTAAGAGAGAGAAAAAAACTACTGGTACATGGGAGTGCAGGAAAAGGGGGGTGAGGGGGCTTTTTCGAATATGTATGGAAGCAATTTTATATCGCAAAATACTTGGGCTAGAAGCAGCGACGGGCAACGCCACATGTTGCTTCGCGTGGAAGGAGCGAAGGCCGGCGGGCAAAAAAGAGGCAGGAAAAAAGAAAGGAGCAAGAGCGGAACGGAGAACCAAAAAAAGGAAAGAATGAAAGTCAGAGAGGAAGGAACAAACGAGACAAAAAAAAGAAAGACAATAGGAAAGAGCAAGTGAGCGTTCCTAGAAACAGTATCCACCAGGCTAATTCCCAACAAGTCGAGCGGATGCACGCCCTACACCGCATTTGCATCTAGCCGCCGGCCATGTGCTCGAGAGGTGTGGCCTGGCCAGCGCTACGGCAAGCCCCAAAAGCCCCCCATCGACAGCGCCAAAACGCCGCACAACGCCCCAAGACGCAAGACATAAAAAAACATCGAACTGCAAGGACGGAGGACGGCTACTCGTATGTGGCATGGCCTGGTCCGATGGATATGCGGCACACGCCATGACGAACATCGGAAAAAGATGAGCCTGTGAGGTGGGGAGAATGGGAGGGAGGCAGCCTGTATGCATCTTACAGAACCAGAGAGCACAAGTCGTTCGAGCAAGTTTGCGAGCTGCACGAGAACAAACAGAGAGCGGGTACGGAGTATATGTGCATCGTGGTAAGCCATTGAGACAGTCTAGGGAGAGTGACATGAGTGAGGTGAGTGACGTGCGAGCTCTCGGGAAGACGCAACCCAGGAGGAAGAAAGCAGCAAGTGAGGCTTTCTACCTTCTACTCACTCAGGGCTCTGTGATTGCTTGATTTACCTGTTCTTTTTTTGAGTACTTTGTGTTGCCTTTTTTGTCCTTTCTTATTGGCAGTCGTTTAATTTATTTTACATCTAATACGTCGTACATATTGTTGAGACTTATCTTTCCATGAGTCTACCCATTTCATCCGTTGCAGGCCCTTTGATGACTTACTTTCGTTTCACATTCTCTACATTTTCTTCGCTCTTTGTTTAATTCCATTTCTATCTTTTTCTCTCTTTCAGCCAGCCATCTGCTCACCAAAGAGGCAACAAGATGAGACACAGACCATGCCGTCGACAGCAGGGGAGAGGGTCACCACGACGCAGGACCGGATTTGGTGCACTCGGTCTCTTACTTTTGTGTGGGAATATGCAGTCTAAACATTCTAAACATCTGCCCCATCTGTCCCCTCTTTATTTTCTCTCCTTATGGTGTCACTTTGGCTCCTCTCCTGCCTGCGTACGGAGCATTTCTTCTACTACTCATCCTCCCAACGGCTCGCCGTTGAGCTACAAAGCACGGCGAGGCAAGTGATTGGGCAGTTCGTGGCAGGGCACGAGACGGAAAGCAGCAAGTGCAAAGGCACGGTGGATGAATAGACGTTGAAAAAGGGTCCCTTGGAATAGAAAAGAGGGTTTTTTGGGGAGAGAAGAAGAGACTAGCAAGAGCTGGGACGACAAACCGGGTGGTGGAGATGGTTAGGAGCCAGGCCAGGCCAATGGACCACAGGTAGGGCTGGGTAAATTAGCAGCAGTGGGAAAAGGAGAGCGAGTAGAAGGGAGAGGAAGAGGCGTAAGAAAAAAAATCAGAGGTGAAAAAAGGGAAAGAAAAAGGCTCGTTCTCTTGACAAAAAAAGAGCAACCGACGAAGAAAAACAATGAAGACCGCCACATGCCAAACGAGCAAATCGCTATCACGGACTAGCATGGGCGACCGGGAAGCTGGAGAGAGAGAGTAGAAATTGCATCTTGCTGCGTTCCTCCAAGAGAATGTCTGGCGTCTGATAGAGTTACACTGAGAGGCAGCCCGTCATGAGACCGTTTCGTCAGATACTAAGATGCATCGCACGGCGCATTGCAGAGAGGTATGGGTAGCATCGAGCGGACTATTGCAGCTGTTTTGCAGCCCGAAAGGATGGTTGCTCGTAGGGCTGCAGATGACAAGGGTGAGAGGATGGAGGATGGCCACTGTCCTTGGTGCCAGGGGACGACTTGGCTGGCGCTGGCGCTGGCAGGGGCGGGCATGGGCACAACATGGCAAGGGCGTGGCTGGGCTTGGCCCGACCAGGGGGCCTGTCTGCTGTCTGCTGTGATCAGCCCGAAGTTGACGGGGGGGTCCATAGTCGTAACCCGCTGTCGCGCCCCAGTGCCGGGGAATAAATAGTGTGCTTGTTTGGAGTTAGCGAGCTTTGTTAGTTTGGTGCGTCGGTGGCTTTACCCACCGGGGGTGAATGGTGAACGCGAGGTTGTGCGTGGAGAAGCCAAAGTCGTAGGATACTTGTGCAAGTAAGATATCTTACTTGTGAGCTTGTTAAGGAAGTCGTCATAGACATCGTACGGAAGACAAAACGACTCGTCTCCATACGCAAGTGTGGAAATTACGCAAGAGAACCCGCCGGTCTGGTGCTCAGCAGCGGTAAGTGCCGTTGATTGGCTGGTGGCACCTGCCATGTTCGTCTGGCAGGCGGGTCTGGGCCGAATTGGACGTCTGCAGCATATAATATTGGAAGTAGCTGATGGGGACCGCACTGGGCTGGACGGCCGTCGCGACTTCCCTCTCTGGCCCAGCCGTTGCAATAACGATATTTCGTCTGCACATTCGGAGTATTGGCAAGCGTGTTAAAAAAGCTAAAGTAGCGCTTCTGCGCTTTTGCTGCGCGTAACGGCTGGTGGATTGTGACTGTTAACAACAAGGACTTACCGGGCCTGGCCAGGTCTTGGAAGATGGTCCCATTGTGGCCTGGTCTGGCCTACTACAAGAAGACGCGCCAAACCACGCTAACTAGGGGCTGCAGCTGCACCGGAGCAAATGCCCCCCTCCGCTGTGCTGGCAGCAAGCTAAATGCACACAGTCAGTGTTATGTATGCACTTTATGAGCACCCGGCTACACTCACACGCACCTGCCTGCACTGTTGTAAGTACTTGAACTGTCTTCCACGTTCTCAGCCCTGTGCTGCTCCGTACTACCGGGCGCTTGGCCAAGCCAGCACCGGCGCCTCGAGCCGTTGCTCGCTCCCCCTTTTCCCACTCCATCACCGTCCTCTCCAGCAGAACGACGAGTCCCGGTGCGTCGTAAAACTGGCGAATGGGATCCGACCAGCTGCCACGGCTTTTCCCGTTGCACTAGAGGTGCTCGGTTCAAATTTTGTATTTGCATATATTGGCGCTTTTCCAGCCTCCCCAGCTGGCCTTTGGTTGGGGCGCTCTTTCCTCTTTCGACCATCCCTCGAGCGCCGCTGCTGTCGTTGTTTCCTCTTAGCGCTACAAAGCAATAGTCCCCCGCCTGTGTGCAGAGCCTTACCACACCACTGCGGTGCATTCAATATCGCTTTTTTTTCAGCCCCATTTTTATATTCTTGGGTGCTAACCGGTGCTGGACGCCAGCCGGTGCTTCGCTCTTTCTGTCTTAACCTCACGAGAATATCGAGCCAGACCGCACACACCTGCCCCTTCGTTCCCGCCTCCTGTGTTCCTGCCCTCGCAATTACTTTCCGTAAGTTCTCGAAGAAGCAAGACGCCGTCCAGCGCCGACGTGCAGTGGCATTTTATGATTAGTCAGTAGTGCACGGTGCTCGGAGGATATTTTGATTTGGGAAGGAAGAGAGAGAAAAAAAACACCCAGAAAAGAAAAGAACAGAAAAAGAAACTTTTGTGTCTCGCTCCCCTCGCCCAACACCCCCTCTTATCTTCCACTCTCCCGCACGAACCACTCGCATTCCTCGTGCCCTCCCTCGTCCACACCCCCCTTGCGCGCTGCCCGTCCGTCCTGTCTTTGCTGGTGTGGGTCTTTGCTCCGTCCGGAGTGCAACCACGACTGCATCGAACGTTGCGGAGAAGACTGCCCGTGCCTCTGGTGTCTGGTCCGCTTCCAGCCCGTTCACAACCCAAAGAGAGAGAAAACGGCACTATTACGTGCACGGTGGGGTGCCGAAGCCGATGGAGACGAAGAATCAAGACCAAAGAAGAAGGAAAGAAGGAAAGGGATTCGATCCAGGCGCTGCAGGAACGTGCAGCCGTTTGTTTTGAGTTTCACTAGACGCAAAAGCGTGCGGCCCAGCGTCAACGATGCACGGGGCCATATGGAGACGGGCCCAGATGGAGAACGCAAGAACGCAAGAACACACTCACGACGCACGGAGGTGCAGCAGTAGAAAAGAGAGGCCTCCCGCCCCAGTCCCCGCTCGCTCTCCGCTCTCCGGTCCGATACTGGTGATGTTTATGTTTTGCTTCATGATTTCTTTCCTTTTTGTTTCCCTTCTTCCACTCCACCTCATTCTATCTCTTCTATCTCTGTGTCTATTGCGTCAGGATATGGAGTCATACATGAACATCGACCGTTCTGGGACATCCACACGACATTCTTGCACACGTCCCCGCCGCCCTGCGTGCCGCCGACCGCCTCGATTCCGTCCTAGATGTACTTGTACGGGTTCATGATGCCGTTCTAGCTTGGTCAGCATGGGATATTGGTGGAATATTGGTGGAATATTGGTAGGATGCTGGCGGGACATCCGAATGGCATGTCGGAAACAGAACGGGGAGAAGGAAGAACAAGAAAGGGAAAGAAAGGAAAGAAAGGTAGGGCGGAGTCACTCACAGGGTCGAACGTGTTCTTGATCTGCTTCATCAGACCGACCAGCGTCTCGTTGCGGCTGTACCCAATGTACTTCTTCTTGGCCAGACCGAGGCCGTGCTCGGCGCTGATGCTGCCCTGCCGCGCAGCAATCCACTCGTAGACAAACGGCTCCAGCGCCTTTTCGACCGCCTCGTCGTACCGCCGCACCGCAATGTTGAGGTGCAGGTTGGCATCGCCCATGTGGCCGTAGCCCACCACCTGCGCCGCAGGGAACTCGTCGCCGTCGCCGATCAGACCCTTGGATTCGAGCTGCGCCCGCGTGTCCTCGACCAGCTTGTACAGCTCCGGCAGCGGGATCGACACGTCGTACTTGTACACCCCGCCGAGGTGGCCTAGGCACTCCGTGATGCCCTCGCGCCACGTCCACAACGCCTTCACCTGCGTCTCGTCCTGCGCCACCACGCCGTCCTCGACAATCTCCTTGCCCATCACGTCCTCCAGGAACGCCTCCAGCTTGGCCGTGTCGTGCTCCGCGTTGGACCCGCTCGTCTCGATCAGACAATAAAAGTCGTGCTCGCCGTCGAGCGGCCGCCGCGCGTCGGGGCGCACCGTCCGCACAATCTGCTGGCTGCCGGCGTCCATGAGCTCAAACGCCGATAGAATCTCGGACAGCTGCGACTTGGCCTCGCGGAACGCCTTGAGCGCCTGCTCGTACGAGGACAGGCCCAAAAACGCCACATTGACCGCCGCCGGCCGCTGCGGGCACGCAATCGACACGCCCGTCACCACGCCCAGCGTGCCCTCGGCGCCGATGAACAGCTGCTTGAGGTCGTAGCCCGTGTTGTTCTTGCGCAGCTTGCACAGATCGTCGACGATCGTGCCGTCGGGCAGCACTGCTTCGACGCCCAGCACGGTGCCGTGCAGACTGCCGTAGCGCAGCAGCCGCAGGCCGCCCGCGTTCGTCGACACGTTGCCGCCAATGTGGCACGAGCCCTTGGCGCCCAGGTCCAGCGGGAACAGGTAGCCACGCTCCGCCAGGTACGCGTCGGCCGCCTCGAGCACGACGCCCGCGTCCACCACCAGCGTGCCGCTGACGTCGTCAAACGAGCGGATGCTCTGCATGCGGCCCAGGCTAAGAACCACTTCGTCGAACACGGGCACCGAGCCGCCCACGAGGCCCGTGTTGCCACCCTGCGGCACGACCGCCAGGCGCTGCTCGTTGCAGTACTTGAGCACCTTGCTGACCTCCTCCGTCGAGCCGGGCCGCAGCACCAGCTGGCCATGCCCGCGGTACTTGCGCATCCAGTCGCCGTTGAACGGCTCAACGTCGTCCTGGGATGCCGGGTCCGTCACGGCGTCGATCACGCCGTTCTCGCCCAGCAGCTCCTTGAAGTAGGCGACGTGCTCGCGCGTCACGGCCGCAAAGCGGGGGTCGCGCTTCAGGTCCGGGTAGCGCTCCGACGTGCGCGTGATGTCGGCTCGCCGTGCCTGCGTGGGCCGCCATGACCGTGCGGGGGAGGTGGAGAAGCACCGGGTCGCCGTCGTCGCTGCCGTTCGAAACGTCGTGCTGGCCGGGGTCGCCGTCCGTGCGGCGCATGCCGATCGTAATGCCGCCGTCTTGGGTGTGGCCGTCTTCCGCAGCACGGAGCCGACTTGCGCCTTGAATGCCATGGTTGGAGACAAGGGGCACAAAAAAGTATGAGGGGTGCTTGTGATGTCGTTTGATTTTTGCTCCGAGAGGATGAAGACACAAAATCAGTCAAACTTTGTTCACCAAGAAATGCCTCTCAGGAACGACGGTCCAGGAGTTGTCCCAGAAAATGTCAATGCCACCTCCAAGAAAAATCCAATTACGTGCTCGCGGTTGCCAAACTCTCGCTCGTCGCCTGTTTTCGGGTCACCTTCCTGCATGTACTTATACTCGCCGGAGACAAAGGTTTTACCGCGCTTTTTTTGGGTTTGGGGGTCGTCCTCCCGTAATCGGCTTCTTCGTCTTAGTTGTGCTCTCCATACAAAATTATGCTATCGACACGTGACTTGGTGCGGCAAGCGTGGGACACTTGGCGGGACAGAGCGACTAGTAGCGCAGGGCCCACACACGGCCAGAGGGCGTAGCAGCCTGGCCAATCAGAGCAGGGCGCCGCGCCTTCCTCGCCCATAGGCTTCCAGCTTCGTCAGAGCTTTTGGAGCCTGGTGCTGGGCCTGGCGTTTTGGCTGGCAAGCACCGAGCACCTCCTTCAAACGCTCAGCATCGAGCTCCAATCCACATCCCCATTCCCGCCCATCACCACCTCGACGACGCACAACCACGGCATCTACCCACTTGCCCGACATCGAAACCACACATCTGCATACATTTCGAACCCCGAGTACTTTTCGCCCGTCTCAATTCACCGTTCCCACCCACTACCCCAACCCCCTAAACAGCCATGGCTTCGGGTTACGACAGAGCTCTTTCTGGTATGTTTTGGTCTGATGCAGCTTACCGCAGGAGGGTAACAACATCTATAGATGCTGGTGACTAAATGCTAACCTTACTTTTTTTCAATAGTCTTCAGGTTCGTACCCACGATGCGTGCTTCTCCGGTCACGCTTTCTCTCGGTCTTTGACCGCTCTCGATCACCAATCCGCCTTTGTATCGTCCAACCGTTCTAACGCTATCCCAGTCCCGATGGACACGTCTTCCAGGTCGAGTATGCCGGCGAAGCAGTAAAGAGAGGTACGAAAATACTGTTCCGCCAGGTGTTGTGGATGGGCGACGTGCCCAGGCGCAGAGCCGTCGGCTGACAGGGCGAAACAAAATAGGAACGTGCGCCGTTGGCGTCAAGGGCAGCGACATCGTGGTGCTTGGCTGCGAGAAGCGGTCCGCCATGAAGCTGCAAGACACCCGCATCACCCCGTCCAAGATCGGCCTGCTCGACACCCACGCCTGCCTGGCCTTTGCCGGCCTCAACGCCGACGCGCGCATCCTGCTCGACAAGGCCCGGTTAGAGGCCCAGTCGCACCGTCTGACCGTCGAGGACCCCGTCACCATCGAGTACATGACCAAATACATTGCAGGTGTGCAGCAGCGGTACACGCAGAGCGGTGGCGTGCGGCCGTTTGGCATCAGCACGCTGATCGTGGGCTTCGACAAGGGCAGCAAGGTCCCGCGCCTCTACCAGACGGAGCCGTCGGGCATCTACTCGGCATGGTGAGTCCTTCCTCACTATGATTCATTCTCCTCAGTCCTCATCGCAGCACACGCTAACATTACAGGCGGGCAAACGCAATCGGCCGCTCGAGCAAGACGGTCCGCGAATTCCTCGAGCGCAACTACAAGGAGGACATGGACCGTGAGCAGACTATCCAGCTCGCTATCAAGTCGCTGCTGGAGGTGGTGCAGACCGGCGCAAAGAACATTGAGATTGCCATCATGGCACCGGGCAAGCTCATGGAGCTGCTGCCCGTCGAGGACATTGAGAACCACGTCAAGAGCATCGAGCAGGAGAAGCAGGAGGAGGCGGCCAAGAAGAAGGGCGGCCGGTCGGGCGGCGGCAGCAGTGCTACGAACAGCGCCGCCATCCCGACACGGGGGGCGGCTGAGGACCACGGCGACTCAGACTAGGTAGAGGTCGGCGACTCGTGAGCTGTCCTTGATCGCTGTGGCTTTCTTCTGTCGCCCTTCCTTGAGGGCAAACAAAAGACAGCGAAAGAACAGCAAAGCACAGCGGTGAAAACCTCCGCAGCTACAACGACCATTGATCAGCATGTAATCATATACTCTTTTTCGTTTCCTTTATTGCACTCTGTCTTTCGCGTGTTGCTGTTGCTTTTTCGCCGTTAAAATCAAAGAATAAATATAAATGAAATCATGAAAAACGCCATGCGATGCTATCCTAGCTTTGCTCGCCCTCGCATGCGTGGGTATGTGACAGCTTTTTTGCCTCTCCAATCCAGCGACCCAGCGATCCAACGATCCAACGGCCCCTCTCACCCTCCTTTAACCCAGTCTGTTCGCGTCGAGATCGGGGTCGAAGATGGTCCGCATCTCCTGTGCCTTGACGCGGTCATCCTTGACCATGCGGTTGTCCACGCGCACGTCCTCGCTCTCGAATGAGATCGCCTGCTTGGGCGTCAAGGCGTCGATGACAAAGTGGTTGTCGCAGTGCGGGCAGTACTCGTCCGAGTCCTCAAACTCGCGCGCATCCTTGCGGAAGCACTTCTTGCACTTCTTGCAGGCAAAGATCATCTCGAACCGCTGCATCAGGGCATGGTCCTCTTGCTCCTGGTGACACTCGCTGCAGTCAAACCACTTCCGACCTGGCTTGGTTAGCACCTCCACCAGCACATATAAGAAACAATACGGAAGGAACAGGGAGAACGAACAGCATGGTGACCGGATGGAGACCTGTGCGTTGAGAACGTGTTTGCTGTAGAAAGGGGGAGACGGAGTGTTAGCTAGAGAGCTCCACAGCGGTCGACGCATGGAAGAAGAAGATTCCAACAGGGAAAGGCATACCACATCTTGACCGTGCGATAGCAGTGCACCGTGAACAAAGACCACCTCGAGAAAGACCACCGCAGGCGAGTTCGCAAAGGCCAAAAGTGAGGTTGACGTTTTTGCGCGGTAGTCCAGAGGTGGGGGATATTTCCAATCACCAAGCTTAGGTGGCGTTGCCCCTAGAAAATGCTAGAACATGGGCCACTGATAGGGGATTCAGGGGGCGGGAGCATCACGTGAGTTCGTGGGGAGGATGGGAGGCGACTTTGCAGCGCACTAACATTCAGCCGCGCCGCCCGGGAAACTCGCCAACAGGCCCATATTAGCAATCCAAGGCAGCCCTTCCTTTCAACCTCAGATTGTCATCTCACTCTTCTCAACCACCACCCTTCAACGTCGTTAAGGGGACGTAACAATCGTCGCCAACAACCACAAGGGGTTTCCGGGGCATCTGATACCAGATCACGCAGTAGAGGGGACAGAACTGCGCGGACCGAGACGACACTGCTTTTTGCCTTCTGCCAGCGACCGACGACCGACGACTGCAAACCGACGATCGGCGGTCATGGCGCCGAAGCGCAAGGCTCCTCCCGGGTCGGCCACCCAGGCCACGGCGCTGAAGAGCGGCAAAGTCTCGAGCGCATCGACTCCGGGGCCGGGTACGCCGCGCAGCCCAGCCAGCTCCGACCACGAGCAGTTCACCGACGACGACCCGTTGAGCGAGGCCGAGGAGGAGAACATAGACAAGGCCGTAGAAAAGTTCACGCTCGATGGCATCCACAAAGGCCGGATGCCCGCCAGCCACGTCGATGCAGCTTCCCGCTTCTTTGGCCGCCGCGACTTCTCGTTCCTCGAGCTCAAGGCCGACCACCAGAACCGGCCCATGTACATCGACCCGGAGCGTGGCTTCATTATCTTTGAGAGCTTCCACCCGTTGGCGAAGCCGGCACAGGACTTTCTGATCACCATCGCCGAGCCCATCTCACGGCCCACCTTTATGCACGAGTACCACTTGACAACACACAGTCTGTATGCCGCCGTGTCCGTTGGCCTGAACCCGCACGACATCATCAACACGCTGAACCGGTTCCTGAAGACGGACGTGCCCGACGTCATCCGTGACTTTATCATTAGCACCACGGACAGCTTCGGCAAGGTGAAGCTGGTGCTCAAGAACACAAAGTACTTTCTCGAGAGCAACGACCCGGCCATCCTGCAGAAGCTGCTCAAGGACTCTGTGATTGGCCCCCTGCGCGTGCATGAAGGTGCGGGCATCTCGACAACGGTGGCGCCGAGCATGAACGGCCTCGTCATTCCGGGCACCCAGAACGCGGCCGGTGTTCGCCAAGCTAAGGGCCTGGGAAAGAACAATGCCAAGCCGGGCAACGGCGCCCCCGGTGCTGCTGGCGGTGCCAACGGCGGTGAAGCGGACGGTGGCGGTGGCGGTGGTGGTGGCGGCGACAACTCGATCCCCGACGAGGTGCTCAATACGGCCCTCAACGAGGAAGAGGACGCAGACGACGATAAGGAGGCCGTGCACTCGTTTGAGGTCGCCGACCACGGCATCGAAATCGTGCAGAAGCGCTGCCTTGAGCTTGGCTACCCTGTGCTCGAGGAGTACGACTTCCGCAACGACGAGGTCAATGCGAACCTTGAAATCGACCTGCGGCCCAACGCCCAGATCCGTCCGTACCAGGAGAAGAGCCTCAGTAAAATGTTCGGTAACGGCCGCGCCAAGAGCGGTATTATTGTGCTGCCGTGTGGCGCCGGCAAGACTCTCGTGGGCATTACGGCCGCATGCACCATCAAGAAGGGCATCATTGTGCTGTGTACAAGCTCCATGTCAGTCGTACAGTGGCGACAGGAGTTCCTCAAGTGGTCCAACATCAACCCGGACGACATTGCCGTGTTCACCTCGGACAACAAGTCCATGTTTACCGGCAACACAGGCATTATCGTGACGACGTACTCGATGGTGACACAGACACGCGAGCGTTCGCACGATGCCAAGAAGATGATGGACTTCTTGCAGGGCCGCGAGTGGGGTCTCATGTTGCTGGACGAGGTTCACGTGGTGCCTGCGAATATCTTCCGCAAGGTGACGTCGAACATCAAGACACACTCGAAGCTGGGGCTGACGGCGACCCTGCTGCGTGAGGACGACAAGATTTCCGATCTCAACTTTTTGATCGGGCCGAAGCTGTACGAGGCCAACTGGATGGAGCTGTCCGAGCAGGGCCACATTGCGCGCGTGCAGTGCGCCGAGGTGTGGTGCCCGATGACGACCGAGTTCTTCGAAGAATACCTTAAGTCGTCTAGCCGGACGAAGCAGGCCCTCTACGTGATGAACCCGCGCAAATTTCAGGCCTGCCAGTACCTGATCAACTACCACGAGTCGCGCGGCGACAAGATCATTGTGTTCTCGGACGATGTGTTTGCGCTCACCAAGTACGCGACCAAGCTCGGCAAGGCCTGTATTTACGGTGCCACGAGCCAGAGCGAGCGCCTGCGGATTCTCGAGAACTTCCAGCACAACGCGAGCATCAACACGCTGTTCCTGTCCAAGATTGGCGACACGTCGCTCGATCTGCCCGAGGCGACGTGCCTC
Source organism: Sporothrix inflata (assembly GCA_021396225.1). Taxonomy (NCBI): domain Eukaryota; kingdom Fungi; phylum Ascomycota; class Sordariomycetes; order Ophiostomatales; family Ophiostomataceae; genus Sporothrix; species Sporothrix inflata. The sequence continues at coordinate 87,695 of WNYF01000029.1, forward strand.
ATCCAGATCTCCTCGCACTACGGTTCCCGGCGACAAGAAGCGCAGCGGCTGGGCCGCATCCTGCGGGCCAAGCGCCGTAACGACGAGGGCTTCAACGCCTTTTTCTACTCGCTCGTGTCCAAAGACACCCAGGAGATGTTCTACTCGTCCAAGCGGCAGGCGTTCCTGGTCGACCAGGGCTACGCCTTCAAGGTCATCACGCAGCTGCAGGACATTGACAAGACGCCCGGGCTCGCGTTTGCCACGGCGCGCGAGCGGCGCGAGCTGCTGCAGGAGGTGCTCGTCGAGCGCGAGAAGCTGATGGAGGACAAGATTGACGACGACGACCTGTGGGAGAAGACCAAGGGCCGGTCGATGAAGCGCATGCCGCGGGCGCGCCGGACGGCCGGCACGCTGGGCGAGCTGAGCGGTGGCCAGGACATGGCCTACATTGAGCAGAACAAGTCGGTCAACAAGATGCTCAAGAAGGGCAAGAAGGCGGACAGCAACGCCTTCTTCAAGAAGCTGCAGCGCGAAAAGGAGCGCCGCAAGCAGCAGGACGAGCCGGCCGACGAATAAGTGAGTGCGGTCCGCTCGTTTGCCTTGCCGTCGGTCTTTTGTTTTCTTTTGATTTTTATTGTATCCTCTTTTCGGGACACACTTTTGATTTTGCTGGGTACAGGATAGAAGGCGATTTACTGGGTCAACATGCATATTACAAGATTCGGCACATCTGGGCAAGAAACAGACATCCTCGAGGCGAGGATCAAGATTGGATCACAACGGCGTTTTTGTCTACTCGTATGAAGGGAGTTTGCTATCTTTCCATTGATTTTTCTTCTTCCCCTCCCCCCCCCCCCTTTTTCTGCTTTCTTTCACATAGATAAAGACAAAAACATCAATACCCCGCAAACACTTCTTTAATTATACAGTTAATAAAAACAAAAAAATGCGTCCTGTTTGCTCATCGTGGATCGGACACTTATTAGCGAGATGGTGTGAGGGGAAACGGGGAAGAGGAGCGGCCCATATTGGGCTTTATATTAGTAATTGAGGAAGGGCGCCTGCCGGATTTACAGCGACCCTCGGCCGAGACGGGCGCCGTTGCGCACCAAGCACAACCAGCGAGGGCGGACATGAGCAGATCCCCTAACTCCATCTTGCCCACTGAAACGGTCGTGGAGAAACAGGCTCGACAAGCTTGACAAGCTGTCTTCGCCGTCATAACTCTCGTTATCAATCCCGAAGAGGGGGCGGATCTGTAGGATGGACCAGTAGCAGAGGGCCCAGTATCTAACGAGAGATCCTTTCCTGGCTCCGACACGAGATTCTCTCGATACAGAGCATGCATATTAATAAACAACGGACATTTCATCAACGAGCCTATTTAATGGTCTGTATCGAAGTGCTGGTCCCGGTGTCGAAGTATATCGGCCGCGAAGCTTGACTGGCTCCAGATAAGCTGTGACTACAGCGCCTACTCCATACGGAATACACTCTTTTCTGTTGGGAACGCTCTTGCCATATCACGAGGACGTGCTAGAGGAGCAATCAGTGTTAGGGGACCACCAGTATGTCTGGACAGAGGTGGCACACACAAAGTACTGATGTGGCTCCTTTCTTGTTTGTCTCGTTTTCTCTTTCCTCTTTTCTTGTTTGTGTCGTTTGCTCTTCCCCTATTCGGCCAAGATAAGTCGCGTGCAAGAAAAGGGGCCCGTGGAAGGAACGGGACAGCGCCTCCGAGCGCCGTTCTCCGTACGGTACGACGTAATGCATTCTGTAGCGCTGCGACGTGGGAAGGCACGGTTTGCCGATTCGGCAGACTTGCGGCAGGTGCAGTGCAGCAGTGATACGAGGCACGAGTGCGCGCGAGTGCTGTGCTGGCAGCCAACGCGCACCCAGCGACCCAACGCGCCCAACAGAATAGAAGGATTGGGGGTGCCAGCCGGACCAGCCACGACAAGATTAGGACGCCAGTAAAATGCAGAGAAATGCGCCTGCACACGAGCCGTGATACGTAGATACGTCTTCTTTCTCACGCTCGCACACCCGCCGCGTGTGTTGGGTCTCTGACGACATGCCGCGTGGGACGTTTGGGCTGGCTGACAGGCACGGGCGAGTAAAAACGCCCCAAAGCGCAAAACGGAGTTCCATTGGTGCCGACTCCGTTGTCTGTCTCCCCACTGTTTGCCTGGTGCGCTGGCTTCCTTCGGCAACTTTTGGGGGGGCAGGCGCAACTCAGCCCGTTGTCTGAGTTTCTTTGTCAGGGCCGGCCTGGGCAAGGCCCAATGGGGACGTAGGGGGTGCGTCGCAAGGGGGACAGGGGCAGGCATTTCGCAAAAGGTGGAAGGTGCGAGCCGAAGAATGCTCATGGCTGCCCCGTCCTTTTAACACTAAGACAGAACGAGGGAAGGAGCGCCACTAAACCTTCTGGTGTTACTCTTTCCTCCCCCCCCATCGGTCTGGGACTGGACTGGAGTGTCCGGCCATGACCACGGTCGTGGAGGCAGCTCCGCCTACGCGGATGGCGGAATGCTTGGTTCAGATAGCCTTTTTCTTTTCTTTTTTTTGTTGTCGTGGTCTGCCCCCTTCACCCTGATAGCGAGGGCGCACGCTTGGCCGCCCATGTTTCGATGGGTCCTTCCTCATTTCAACAAGCTGGGTTTCGTTCGCTCTTGCGCATTTTCACGTCGTTTTGTGTGCGCCCTCCCCATCGCGCCTTCTTTCACTTCTCCTCTGCGCCTTCCCAATTATTTTTTACAGACCGTCGACCTCGCCCCAGATTTGCCGAGCTTGGAGGATTGTGTGTTGATTGCCCTTTCTCCATATTCCACGAGTACTCGTACCTCGAACGGCCGCCACACCGGACCAATCTATTCCTTTCCTCCTTCCTCTTCCTTACGTGTGCTTTCCTTATCAGGACAGACCTGGTTCCTTCTCCCAACCTGTCCCGCGCTTCCACATCTTCCCCAGTCGCCTCTTTTGACTCTCGTTTTTACCCATCCTCCATCCCTCCCTCTTCTCGCCCCCTCCAAGAGCCATCCCGTGTCCCGTCTCGCACTCTGCCTTATTCTCCTTGCCGTTTATCTGTCGTCTGCCGTGTTTTCCTTGTTTCGCCAACGCTGCGCGCGCAGACACCCCCCGTCCTCACGGCTCCTAGTCTGGTCCGTCCAGTAAGGAACAAGCTGACAGCGCTGCTGTTGATTCAGCCTGCGTCCAAGCCAACCCCGGCAGTCTTTCCCAGGCTCGATCCCAACGCCTCCTTTTCCTCATAACCCTCTCCCTCCCCAGACTTTGCTATCTTTTGCGTCCTGAAACAGGCCAGACGATGTGTTGCAAGCATCATTGCCACTGGTTTTAAAAGGCACGGGCGTCCCTAACGCTTCGAGTAGTACCTGGCTCAAACACCGGCAGTTTTTTGTACAGCAAGTATAGCAAGTACAGCAAGTTCAGCCAGTTCGGCCCTCTACAGCAATTTCACCATATCTCGCAATCGATCTGCCCGGCGCAGCTCGCCCCATCGCCAATCATCAAGACAGAATACACCTTCTTGCGCGCACGCAATAATACGACGCCACCAAAACGGCCATTCTCGACAATTATCCCAGGATTTGTCTCAAGGATTACGACGACACGGCAGTCAACAAACCTGTGTATCGCATCTCACATCTCACCTCTTACACGCTCACACACACCGTCGTACAGTATTACAGCCTCGACAAGTCCGACCAGCTGATTTATCACCCACTCCGGACCGGCAAAGTAATTGATCGATTTAAATACGACGACTTGATGAGCAGAGACAAAGCGCATTCATTGACCTCGAAATCGTCAACTTTCGCTATCTGGGCTGCACCTGCCCGATAAATACTACACACAGCCAACATGTCGGGATCAACAAGCCGGCAGCGCCGGCCAGCGGCGTCGCCAAGCAACTACTCTCCGGCGGATGAGCACTCGGAGACCGATGCGCTGCTTAGCGCCGACATCGACACAGTTGTCGGCTCCGAGCCATCAACATCTGCACCAGCCGGTACACGAAAAGACAGCTGGACCGGCGATGAGGACTTCGTGGGCCTGCCCTGGACGCAGCGGCCGTCCGTCTACTGGCTCATTGGCCCCTATGCACTATTCACATTGGCGTTTGGTGGTGCCTTGGTGCCGAAGCTGAATCTGATCATTGATTTGGTCTGTCGCCGATATTTTGCTGACCGCGATCACGATGGCTTCCACATGCTGCCCGTCGTGCCGGGGGCCAACAACCCGCAGTGCCAAATCCCCGAAGTGCAGCGCAGCGTTGCTACCTTCACACTCGTCCTCAGCGTCATCGTTGGTTCGCTGAGCGCCTTCACGGCGCCTCGCCTGGGTGCCATGTCCGATCGCTACGGCCGCAAAGGCATCATGGTGATTTCGTCGTGCGGCGGGCTCGTGGGCGAGATTATCACCATCCTGGCGGCAAACTACCCAGATCTCATCCACTACAACTGGCTCATTTTGTCCGCTGTGATTGACGGTTTCGCCGGCTCCTTCACAGCCGGCAGCGTCGTCAGCCACTCCTATACCAGCGACTGTACGCCGCCTTCGAAGCGCGCTGTGTCTTTCGGTTACATGCACGCCTGCCTCTTCACCGGAATGGCCTTTGGCCCTCTGCTTGCAGGTTTCTTTGTTGAATGGACGGGATCGCTGTTGTCGATTTTCTACGTCACATTGGGCTGCCACACCGTCTTCATCCTGTACATCATCTTCATTCTCCCCGAGTCTCTGTCGCCGCGTCGCCAAAACATTGCTCGCGAGAAGTACGCCAAGGAGCAGGATGTCTATGCGGCCAGATTCCGCGAGGAGGACTTGGCGGAAGAGCAAGCAGAGGCATCCGGCCTTCGTGCCCGGAAGACAGGTCTGTCGGGATTTGTCCGGAAATCCATTACAAAAGTGCAGCGGTCCAACCCGCTCGCCCCTCTCAAGATTTTGCTGCCCAAGGGCGCACACCAAAGACGCGCGCGGCGCAACCTGATCGTCTTGGCCACCGTCGACACGCTGATTCTCACAGCGTCCATGAGCATGGGCGGCGTGACACTCTTGTACAGCGAGCTCATGTTCCACTGGGGCAACTTCGAGACGTCTGCGTTCATCTCCCTCGTGTCCATGGTGCGCGTCGTTGTGCTCATGGGCATCTTCCCCGTCATCAACTACTTCTTCCGCGTGCGCCCGGCTGCACGCCTGCGCCGCATCTCGGGCGAAGAGCCAAGCGAGGCCAACGCGGGCGCCGATCGTCTGGATGTCTTCTTGATCCGCAGCGCCATTTTCTCCGACGTGCTCGGTGTGGCCGGCTACATCTTTGCGCGCACGCCGGCCGTCTTCGTTCTGTGCGGCATTGTGACGGCCTTTGGCGGCCTGGGGTCCGCTACCATCCAGTCGTCGCTCACCAAGCACGTGCCGCCCGACCGGGTCGGCCAGCTCCTCGGCGCCATCGGTCTGCTGCACTCGCTCTCGCGCGTCTTCGCTCCGCTTGTCTTCAACGGCCTGTACGCTGCAACTGTCGGCAGCTACCCACAGGCTATCTTTGTCCTGATTACCGGTGTCTTTTCCTTTGTCTTCCTCTTGTCCTTCCTCATTCGGCCATACGGTATGTATTCCCTTTTTGCCCTCTCCACCCGATGTCTGATTTCTGTCAATGACGGCCAATTGCTAACTGACCAGTATTTTTGGATGACTCTGACGACAACGAAGAAGAGGCTCCTATTCCGTCACGTCGCGTCATTGACGAGCAGACGGACGTTCTTGGGGACGACGAGGTCGTGCAGCAGTTTTAATACGCACGTAGGCCGGCGATTCAACACACCGCCGTCTTTCTTCTTGCATCGCCAAATTTCCTTTTTTTGAAACCCTTGTTCAATACTCGCTCGTACATTTTTTTGGTTTTTTGTTTATTTTGGATTCCTTTTTTATACACTGCCGTAGCGATTCCCACACTGTTCTGTTTTTTTCTTACTTGTTTTATATGTTTGGTTATCTGATGATTTGATAGAGAGAGCGGATAGAAGTGAGTACCGCACTACGACGTACGCACAGGTGCGCTTTAAGCAATGATGCACATTTTTTATATTGACGTCTTTCTTTCCATTTTGGATTGTTTATAATCACGTGCGAATACTCTTCGATCTGATTTGAGTGAAGCTGTTTTAAAGCATCGTTAGTGCTCTGCCTTCCTAAAACGGCAGTTGCAAACGCACTGTGGGTCGTCTGAATTTAAAGGTCTGAGGAGGCGGGGAGCGGTCCAATTGGCCTGCATCCAGCAGTGATGTCAGTACTTTGTACTTGTGGACCAAGCTCACTAGAGCTTTTCGTCCAACGTCCCACGGCTTGGATCGGCCTTACTCCTCCCTCCACGTTTTGTTTCTTCGTATCCAACGAAAGCACGCCAATCCTTTCCAAGTCCAGATTCTTTTTCGGTTGGTCATCGAATTTTCGCACAAACACAAACATTGAAAACCAAACAAAACTCAACAACCCCGAAAAAACAACGAACCCTTCGGCTTCCTCCTCCCTCTCATCGCCCATCACCAAGACACCGAGACTCTCTGGAGCACGCATGGAACAATGACAAAAACACCACCAGACTCGCCCGCCGTCTCGGCACTGGAGAGGCAAGCGGCTCGGACGCTTGCAGAGCACCTGCCGCAGGGCTACACGGCCGACTTTGTCCCGGAAGACCAGCAGCAGACGAACGACGGAGCCGGGTCGGACGCAGACCATAACCGACCTGGCGCTGGAGAACGCAACCCCAGCGGCGGCAACGGTGCTAGCGGTGCCAGTGGCGGCGAGGCCGAATCACAACCTACACCGTCCCTAGCTCCGCCAGCATCGGCCTCGGCATCAATACGGTCCGGCAGAGGCGAAAACGAGGGTGAGGATGGTGCCGAGCAGCCCGAGGAGATCTCGTCGCTGCATCTTCAAGGCGGCGACGTACATCGATCCTTGTTTCGCATGGCCGAGGCGCCTGCACGGATCCAGATGCTGCAGAGCCAGCCGCTTCTCACGCCTTCACCTCTGTCTCTCTCCACCACAGCCACGTCCGCCCAGGACCATCCCTCGTCCTCTCAGCCGTCACAGCAGCCTCAGCAACCATCGCAGCAGCAGCCTACACCACCCGCACAGCACCCAAAGAAGCCCCACCACCGACGGGCCGCAACGTTCCACGACCAGTATACACCCAGCGAGGTGAGCAGCATGGCTGGTGGCCCGGACGGTGACGGCAGCGAATACGGAAGCGAGTACGGTGGAAACGGCGACGGCGACCGGCCGCCGATGCATGTGCGGGACCTGCTGGCACCGCAAGGCTTCCGCCGCGATTTTGTGCTGCAGCAAATCCGGCAGTGCCAGCTACAGAAGCGGGAGGCGACGATGCAGCGACGGCGGACGCACCTCCGCGAGCGGCGGGCCACGGCGTTTGGCGCCGTGAAAATGCCGATTGCGCGCAACTTTGTCGAGTTTCTCGAGCTCTACGGCCACTTTGCCGACGAAGATCTGGAAGCATCCGATGACGACGAAGATGAGGATGGTGGCGAAGAGCAGCCTGATGAGGAGGAGGAGGGGGAGGAGGAGGAAGAGGAGGGAATCGAAGATGTGGAGCGTGGTGTTGGAGCGGGAGTTGTCCGACGGCGGCCCCACGAGCGCCAGCCGCTGCTCGACCGGCGGGCGTCTGGTGCTGTCGCCTCGGCCAGTGGCGATGCTGCTGGCGACGGCAGCGGCAAGGCCAAGGCCGGCATGTCACAGGCCTTCTTCACGCTGCTCAAGGCCTTTGTCGGCACGGGCATCATGTTCCTGCCCAAGGCCTACAACAACGGCGGCATGGTCTTCTCGACGGTCACGCTGCTCATCGTCTCGCTCCTGTCCATGGCCGGTTTCGAGCTGCTGCTGCGCTGCCGCCAGCGCTACGGCGGCGGCTACGGCGACATTGGCCTGGCCATTGCGGGCCCGCGCATGCGCAGCCTTATCTTAGGTTCTATTGCGCTGTCGCAGCTGGGGTTCGTGTGTGCGGGCATTGTGTTTGCGGCCGAGAATCTGGCGTCGTTTGCGTCGGCCGTGGCGCACGCCAACACGCGCCGCAACCCAGGCGGTGGCGGCGGAGACGGCAGCGTGGACGACAGCGTCCTGTCGACCAACGCGCTCATCGCCCTCGAGGTCGCCGTGCTGGCGCCGCTGGGCTTTGTGCGCGACATTGCGCGCCTCGGTCCCGCCGCGCTGCTCGGCGACGTGTTCATCGCCATCGGCCTCATCTACATGTACACGTACGACATTGCCGTCATCGCGTCGCGCGGCTGGCACGTGCACAAGACGGTCGAGCTATGGTTCAACCCGTCGGGCTATGCGCTGACGATCGGCGCGGCCATCTTTACGTTCGAGGGCATCGGCCTCATCCTGCCCATCCAATCGTCCATGGCACGCCCGGAGCGCTTCCGCTGGCTGCTGGGCGTCGTCATGGCCATTATCACGGCGGCGTACATCTCCGTGGGTGCGCTCGGCTACGCGGCGTTTGGCACCGGCACAAAAACCGAGGTCATTGACAACTACCCGCGCGCCAGCGCTCTCGTGCAGGTCGTGCAGTGCATCTATGCTCTGGCCGTGCTCGCCGGCATGCCCGTGCAGCTGTTCCCGGCGGTGCGCATCATCGAGGGCAAGCTGTTCCGCACCAAGTCGTCCTCGGGCAACGGCGCCGTCTACTACCGGTCTGGCAAGCGGGACCCTCGCATCAAGTGGGCCAAGAACGGCCTGCGCACGGCCATGATTGTGGTCTGCGGTGCCGTCGCCATGCTGGGCGCCGGCCACCTGGACCAGTTCGTGGCGCTCATTGGGTCGATGGCCTGCGTGCCGCTGCTGTTCATCTACCCGCCGTACCTGCACTACCGGGGCATGGCGGACGAGTCGTCGGCATTGGTACGGGCGCTGGACATTGCGCTGATTGTCGTGGGCACAGTTGCCATGATCTACACGACGGCCGTGACCGTCAAGAGCGGACTGTGAAAAGGGGGGTGGGTGTCATGATCTCTGATATGTTTTTTTACCGAAGGCATTAGGGTTGCATAAATTGCCGCTATGGTAGCACTGGAAACAAAAGCGGATTTGGACGATCGAACGGTATTTCCTGGGACTTATAAAAGTAATATAGGAAGATGTATACGAAACTCTTCGATGCAAGGTACTGTAAGTTTTCACAATTTAATATTGAAATGTTTATTAAAAAACATTAAAAAACTAACGATGAAGCCTAAAAAATTGTATTAAAAATAAGACAAGAAACCCTAAACAAAATAAAAATGTACGGATGTAAATAGATCAGTAAACACATCGATAGTCTTCTAAAGAGGACGTCGTATGAATATATGGCCGTCAAAGGCTGAAGCCATTTAAGTGGAAAGTGCACCACGTGATCTCGCGACAAGTGAATGGCCTCCTTTTCGCGTGGCAAACGACCCCGCGACTTTTTCACGACACACCATTTCAACACCAATCAAAGTCAACACCCAACCACAAACGCCGCGGTTATTATCATCCGACGGAATTAAGGGCATATCAGATGGAGCCTTTTGTCAAATTGCCCTGCATGCAATGGCCGACGCGGTGATAGCGGGCGACAGCGGCGGCAGCGGACGAGGCGGACGAGGAGGACGTCGCCGAACGGCTGCCGCCAAAGAGCACAAAGAAACAGACGGGACAGGCAGCAAACGCAAGCGATCCGATATGGCTGGTACTGCGCCCGTTGTTGCGGGCACCCCTGTGACCGAGGACGCCCCGGCAGCCGACGGCGTTGAGGCAAACACTGCAGCAAAGCCGGCGCCCAAACGGAAGGGCCAAGCCAAGAAAAAACCCGCGATCAAGAATGAGGACGAGGACGCCGACCGAGGCCCGACACCTCGAAACATCGACGCCTGGCCCGAGTTGTTTCGTGCCCTGGAAAAGACGCACCGCGCACTCAACCTGGTCTACACGATCTGCTCCACGCGCAAGCACTTGCTGACGACGTTTGCAACGATCAAGACGGCCGTCGAGTCCAACACGGGCCACCCGCTGCTCGAAAGCGATGTGGCCACCGTGGCGGCGCTGCTATCGCTCCATTTTTGCCGTGTTAGGGGAGGCGGCGGCAATGGTGGCAGCACCACCTCAGCAGACGCTGCCGGAACCATCCGCTTCGCCTACGTGGACGAGCTGTCGCTGCAGGTCGACATCCAGGGCACCGAGCGCGACGATACGTTCAAGACGGGCGCTACTAGCCGAATCCGGAACCGCGTTACAGCGCAGGGTCCGGCGGCGGACGCTTCAGTGGGCGGCATTACAGGTCGGGAGGGGTTGCGGACGCGGCCGGATGGTGGCATCTACGACGATGGCACTGGCGACCGCCAGCTGAACAAGGAGGTCCTCTACTTTGAGTTCATTGACGAAGGCCTCAAGCGGGAGGTTGTTGACCCCAAGACGGGCGAGCCGGTCAAGTCGACACGCATGCTGCGCGACGAGCAACTGCGCATGCCGGTCTACGGGCAGAAGCAGATGACGGCGCTCATCGAGAAGCGGAACCGCCGCTTCGCGACAGCCGTGAACGCATTCTTGGATCGATGCGAGGGCAGGAACGGCGAGAATGAAGCGAAAGACCCCGTTGAGACTTTGAAAAAAGAAGCAGAAGCGTTTATACCTGTCCCGAGCCCTGAGGTAGAGCACGAAGACGTATCGCAGCCAGGAAACGGCCAGATGGACAGCAGCGACGACAACGGAATCCCACCCACAATTCCGACAGAACGAAAGACTGTCCCCGAGATCGTGGACGAACTAAAGAACAGTCCATGGTACTCGGGCCAGGTGGTGCCGGACGGCCACCGCGTGTTTGAGGAGCAGGAGCCGGTGTATGGCGACCTGGACTTTCTGCTGAGCCAGGACATGGTCAACGCGCTGTACAACGCCAAGGGCATCACACAATTCTATGTGCACCAGACCGAGGCTATCAACGCGCTGCACGCCGGCCGCCACGTCGTGGTGTCGACGTCGACGAGCTCCGGCAAGTCGCTCATCTTCCAGCTGCCCGTCGTGCACGCGCTCGAGGAGGACCCCTACACGCGCGCCATGTACATCTTCCCGACCAAGGCGCTCGCCCAGGACCAGAAGCGCAGCCTGCGCGACCTACTGGCCTACATGCCCAACCTCTGCGACGTTCTCGTGGAGACGTTTGACGGCGACACGCCCTGGAAAGACCGCGACCTGATCTGTGAGGAGGCACGCGTCATTTTCACGAATCCGGACATGCTGCACGCCGCCATCTTGCCACAAGAAAGCCGCTGGCGCTCGTTTCTGCAGCGGCTGCGCTACGTTGTGGTCGACGAGCTGCACTACTACAACGGCTTGATGGGCTCGCACATGGCCTTTATCATGCGGCGGCTGCGGCGCGTGTGCGCCACGCTGGGCAACCGCTTGGTGCGCTTCATCTCGTGCTCGGCGACTGTGGCCAACCCGCGCGAGCACTTTGAGACCATTTTCGGTGTCATGGACTGGGAGCGCGACCAGCCAGTGCAGCTCGTCGACTTTGACGGCTCGCCGTCGGGCCGCAAGGAGTTTCTCTGCTGGAACACACCCTTTCGCGTGCCCGGTGACCCGGCCAGCGGGCGCGGCAGCGCGCTCTACGAGTGTGCGCGGCTGTTCTGCGAGCTGATCCTGCGCGGCGTGCGCGTGATTGCGTTCTGCCGCGTGCGCGAGCAGTGTGAGAAGCTGATGGGCGCCGTGCAGCAGGAGCTGGAGAAGCGGGGGCGCCCGGAGTGCACGACGCGTGTCATGGGCTACCGCGGCGGTTACACGGCGCAGGACCGGCGGCGCATCGAGGCGGACATGTTTGCGGGCCGCCTGGTGGGCATTGTGGCGACGTCGGCGCTGGAGCTAGGCGTCGACATTGGCTCGCTCGACTGCGTCATGACCTGGGGTTTCCCCTACAGCATCGCCAACCTGCGGCAGCAGAGCGGACGCGCGGGCCGGCGGCGGGGGCGCGACTCGCTGTCGGTCCTGGTGGGCGACTCGTTTGCGACGGACCAGTACTACATGCAGAACCCGGACAAGCTGTTTGACCAGCCGCACGGGTCGCTGCAGGTCGACCTGGCCAACATGCTGGTGCGTGAGGGCCATGTGCAGTGCGCGGCCTACGAGATGCCGATCCGGCCCGTGGACGACGAGCAGTACTTTGGACCGGAGCTGGCGACGCTGTGTGCCGAGCGGCTGGTGCGCGACGAGCTGGACTGCTTCCACTGCCACGACCACTTCCGCCCGCAGCCGTGGAAGCTGGTGGCGATTCGCGACACGGAGGACGAGCACTTTGCCATTGTGGACATTGGGCGCAACCCGCCGGTCGTGCTCGAGGAGTTGGAGGCGTCGCGCGCCACGTTTACCATCTACGACGGCGCCATCTTCTTGCACCAGGGCACGACGTACCTGGTGCGCGAGTTCAACCCGGACCAGGGCATCGCGCGCGTCGAACGCGTGCGTGTGGACTGGACGACGCAGCAGCGCGACTTTACCGACGTCGACCCCATCGAGACGCAAGCGATCCGGCGCATCGGCGGCGACAACCCTGAGAACAACGAAAACCCTAGTGTGGCGCGCGCGTACCTGGGCAAGATCCGCATCTCGCAGCACGTGTTCGGCTACTTCAAGGTCGACCGCCGCGAGCGCATTCTGGACGCCGTGCAGGTCGACAACCCGCCCGTCGTGCGTTACAGTCGGGGCACGTGGCTAGATGTGCCAGCCGCCGGTTTGGCCGTGCTCGAACGCCGCCGGCTGCACATGGCCGCGGCCATCCACGCCGCCGAGCACGCTGTGCTGAGCCTGCTGCCCAACTTTGTGATTAGCTTACCGGGCGATGTGCGGACCGAATGCAAGAGCGGCCTCAAGGAGTTCCAGAACCGCCCCGTGACGCAGCGCAAGCGACCTGCGCGGCTCACGTTCTACGACGCCAAGGGCGGCGCCGGCGGTACCGGCATCACGGCCAAGGCGTTTGACTTCGTGGACTTGCTGCTACAACAGGCGTTGACGCGCATCGAAAGCTGCGCCTGTGGCCTTTATGCCGTCGACGCTCAGACGGCGTCGCGCGGCTGTCTCGAGTGCATTGCGTCGCCCAACTGCCACGAGGCCAACACGGTCATGAGCAAGGCCGGCGCTGTGGTCGTGCTGCGCAGTCTGCTCGGTCTGCCCATTGACGAGGAGACGCTGCCAATGGGCCCGGAAGAGGGCATCCCGGCCGGGCCTGAGACGGTCGTCCTAGCCGTCCCGGTCCCTGGCGTTCACGAGGCACCGACAATCAAGAGCGAGCCCTAGGAGATGCTGTCTCCACCTGGTCGACCGACGCCATGAACAGCGCCTGTGGTCCTTTTTTGCCTTTTCTTTTTTCTTAGTTTTGGCTATTTCACGTGTTATAACGGTGGACGGCTTGTCGAAAGACCGATACCCCTCAGCCAGGCATCTACAAGTACTTAGAGGAGATATAGAAAAAGTAGGATATACCAAGACAAGATGACAAAACATAACGCGGAGGTTGGCTGTTTGGCTGTGGCTCTTTGAATGCTGTGATGCTTGTTTGTAAAGTACGACGTATATCGTACTCGATATTGAGAGAATGGCTGGTGTTCAGCGCTTGTCGCCCGTACTTGCCGTTCCGGTGTCTTGTGGTCTCGTAGGGCCGTCATATGCGGGCGCCAGAACTAGCCGAGGTATCTATCCCCACCTTTTTGGCCCTGGGGACGCTCCTTCCCCCACAGCGCCCTTCGCAGCTTCCCCCAGCATGCCGGACGCGTTAGACTGTAAGCTGCAAGTCACTCGGCACTACTGATTCACACGAACTGTACTTGCTGTAAATTGGGGGAAAAACGGGGAAGTCGCTCAGCAGCCACGCCGGGGCGCCGACTAGAGGGGAGGTCTGGTTTCTAGCCGCTGACCGTGGGAATGGGAATGGGTGCTCGGCAGTCTCTTTTGGACGGGGGCTTCATTTTTATTATTTATCTCTTCCGTTTCCCAATCTTTTATCTTCAATCTCAATCCGTTGCAAAGAAACGTTGTTTTTGTCGTTTTTGTACATTGACCTCGTTCCTTCCTCTTTCGTCCTATCTTCATCTCGCATCCCGTCTCTTTGGAAAGAACGGCTGACACGTGCCTCGGCTCTTTCCTTACGTCATCCGCCCAACCACCAACCTCACCTCGACCATCTTCAACGCTTCTTCGGAGCCTTTCACGACAGTTTTCCCGTTGACAACTGCATCCCCAACCGCCGCCATGTCTGACAACGCCGACCCCGATGTCATCCGCGTGTCCTACGAGGGCCGTGTCGCCGTCCTGACCATTGACAACGCCAAGAAGCTCAACGCACTGTCGCTGGGCCAGTACTACGACCTGGCCGTCAAGCTCAACGAGATTGCCAAGCGCGACGACGTCTATGTCACCCTACTGACGGGCAACGGCCGCTTCTTCTCTGCGTGCGTCCCTTTGTCCTCATGTGTCCCCCTTTTGTGTAATTTTCTCACTAACAACGTCAGCGGCGCCGACGTCTCCCTCGCGCAGGGCACCCCTCTCGGCAACGGCCGCGACGCCCACCAGCACTGGCTGCGCTCATTTGTCGCCAACAACCTCAACATTGCCCGCGCCTTTTACACCCACCCCAAGATCCTTGTCGTCGGCCTCAACGGCCCGGCCGTCGGCCTGTCGGCTGCTCTCGTCGGCTTTGCCGACTTTGTCTACTGCACGCCCTCGACCTTCTTGCTGACGCCGTTCAGCTCGCTCGGCCTCGTTGCTGAGGGCGGCGCGTCGCTGGGTCTCGTGCAGCGCCTCGGCCGCTCCAAGGCCAACGAGGCCCTGATCATGAGCAAGCGCATCTCTAGCGCCGAGCTGCTGCAGACGGGCTTTGTCAACGCCATCTTTGACGGCGAGGACGCGGCGTCCGACGCCGCCTTCCACAAGCGCGTACGCCGCGAGATCGACGACCGCCTGGGTGACCACCTGATTGGCGACTCGATGTTGGGCATCAAGCGCCTGGTGCGCCGCGCCGACGACGAGACGCTGGACCGGCAGAACGTCAGCGAGGTGTTTGCCGGCCTGGACCGCTTCATGACGGGCGTGCCGCAGGAGGAGTTCCGCAAGCTGGCCATGGGCGAGAAGCGGCACAAGCTGTAGAGGAGAAGGAGGTGCAAGAAGTTAAAAGATACATAGAATAAAATGTACAGCTGAACGCTGGTTGTTGGATGGACACTTTGACTGTTTGTTGTAAACTGTATTACGATCTATTTTTTTTATCTTCATTAGTTGTACATAAGAATCGTTCCCATCCTTGGATTGCCACCTTGTCTCTTCTTTTTTGTCTATGCCAACAGCCCAAAAAGTAGACTCGTCTTCTTCCAGTAGTCCTGGGCAGCCTTGGTGATGCGCTGCTGCGGCGTCTTACCTCCGCTGCCGTTGGCCTCCTGGTCGTTGGCCAGACCCGTACATTGGAACACTGCGTCCTCCAGCTCGGAAATGCCCTTCTTCTTGCTCTTGTCCGCCTTGCTTGCTGCTGGCGCTGTGCTGTCGCCGCCTAAGCTGCACCGCAGCCAGGCAATATCGAAGAGCCACTGCTTCAGCAGATCGCGGCGCTCGTCCGCTGACAAGGTCGTAGTGGATGTTGGGGAGGGTTCTCCTGCCAAAGCATCTCCATTTTCATCGCTAGCCTCGTCTTTGCTGTTGTTCTCTTTTTTTCCGTTTGTTTTCTCAGTAGTAGTCCCGCCACCTTCTTGGAGGTAGTCTGCCGTCTCGAGTAGCGTGGTCCACTGCTCGCCTAGCTGCTCGGTAACCTGCTGCTTCAGCTGGGCCACGGCTGCCGGGCTCCAGAGGTCCATGCCGGCCGTGCCCATGGCGATCGATAAGTCGCGCAGGAACTTGAAGACGCCAGGTGAGGGGCTTGACGGCAAGGCCGCCGACTGGCCGGCCACGTCCCAGAGGACGCTGCCAGCCACCGTCTTCCGCGTCAGCGTCTTGGTGGTAAACTGCTCGAGCGGTGGAGCGACGACAATGCGGACGATGGCGGCGTGCAGCTCCGGGATGATCTCTAGGCCAAGCTGGCCCATGGCCGTCGAGGACGACGTCGAGGACGACGTGGCCGGCCGCCGGCTGCGGATCTCGCGCAGCACGCGCACGAGGTACATGGCAATGTTGCCCTTTGTCGTCGCGCCTAAGTCGTTGGAGTTCGCGACCGTCGCCCACTCGGCGGCAATTTGCGTGTTGAGCTCCTGGAAGGCCGTGTCCAGGGCCGCCTCGAGCCGGTCGTGCAGCGTCTGCGGGTCGTCCCGGCTCAGCAGCTGCTGGCGCTGCGCGATTGTGTCCTCGTCCTCGACAATGTCGTCCACATCGTTGTCCCAGCGCTGCCGCCGCAGCTGATCCACCACGGCGGCGACGTCGTCGACGACATGGCGCCACGTCACGTACGAGGCCACGGCCTTGGCGACGGCGTCGCTGCGCCCGTGCAGGCGGGTGACCACGTCGCGCACAAACGACACGGCTCCCTCGGACAAGTCGGTGTCAATGCCCTGGTGGTGGTGGTCGTCGTCGGCGTTGTTGGTGTTGCCCCAGAGCTGGGCGTGGCGGTCGGTCACGCCGTCCTGCCACGAGGCGAGCGTCGCGGCGACCTCGGAGCCGACCAGCCGCAGCTTGCCGACCTTGGTGGCGAGCACCTGCAGCATCTGCTGGTTGAAGACGGCGCGCATCTTGTCGAGCAGCTCCGAGGGGTCGAAGCCGCGGGCCTTGCTGCTGTCGCGGATCCAGAGCTGCAGCACACGTGTGCGTAGGTCCACAATGGCGTGCATATCTAGGTACCGCCGGATCACGGGCGGCTGTTGCGCCGGGTCCCGCGCGGTCTTTTCGGATGCATCGGCCGGTGGCTTCTGCTCCAGGGCCCGCTGGAGACCAGAGACAAACACCTCGCTGCCGCGCTCGGCCCACTTGGCGAGCATCTCGCGGGCCTGTGCGGCATCGAGTTCGTCGTGGCGGATGTAGGGCTTAAAGTACTGCACGTCTTCGCCGCACCAGCGGGCGTACACGTCCAGACGGAGACCCTCGATCTGACGCAAAGCGTCGTCGTCGAGCAGCGCCCGCCGCTTCAGGCCCAGCAGGGCCTCGGGCAGCCGGTGCGGGAGCAGGGCCTGCACGTCAAGCAGCGTCTTGGTGTAGAGCGCGAGGCCGCGCAGCACGTTGTCGGCCTTCCACGACGCGCGGCAGTCCAGCGGCTGCTGTTGCTGCTGCTGCTCCTGCTGGTGGTGGTTCTGGTGCTCTTCGTCGTCCATCTCAAAGGCGAGCGCCATGGCTTGGCTGCGGACGTGCAGCAGCTGCCACAAGACATCGCGCGCGCCCGAGGTGGTGGCCAGGCTGTGGGCGCAGAGGGCGCGCAGAAGGTCATCTCGCGCAGTTGCGGCCGCCGATGCAGTGCGATTCCGGTCGCGCTGCTCTCGCACGTCGCCATCGCCGTCCTCATCGTGATCGTTGGCGCCGCCTATGCTGTTGTCGTCGTCGTCTGCTTCGTCGACTGCTGCTGCTGACTTGGCCGAGGCGGCCGTGGGCACCGAGCGCTCGACGACCTCGATCATGTCCCGCAGCCGCCGTCGCAGGCTGCCGAGTGTCCGCTTGGATGCCTCGATGGATGCGAGCACGGCAGCGTCCTGGAGAGCCGATTGTTTTGGTCTTGATTTTGTGTGGGGAGCTTCGCCCGCCTTGTCGTTGATGCCAGAGAGCAGGAGCCGGCTGAGCACAAGCACCTTGGACGCCAGCATCAGCCGCTCGCCCCAGCTCTGTTGTTGTTGGCGGTGCTGGTACCGTTGTTGGCGTGCGGTCGCTGCGGCTTTGGACGTCGTCTTGGATGCGGGGACGGCGCCGTAGTCCGGGTTGGTGCGCGACAGCAGACGGCCGACCGTGCGAGAGCACGCCTCGAGGAGCCGTGCGCGGGCAGCCAGGCTGAGGGCGGACTGCTCCTGCTCGTGGTCGACAAAGGACGCCAGCGCGGTCACTTTGCCGCCGACGACGGCACGGCCGCAGCGCCCGCCCATGCCGGCCAGCGTGGTCTGCGCGCCCTCCATGTCGGTGCGCATCTGCACAATGGTCTCGGCGGTGCCGAGGAGCTCGCGGTACGAGCCGCCGACCTGCGTTCGCAGGCGGGTGGCCTTGTCGTCGACCTGGACATGGAGAGTTTTGTGGATGGCGCGGATCTGGGGGAGGGTGTGATTGGAGGAGAAGATCTGGGCCGAGGACGTCAGCAGGCCGACGTCTGGTTCGGTGATGGCCATCGCGGGTGGTGGGGGGGGGATGGCCGGAGAAGTCGGGTTAGGCGTGTGCGATGGTGGGTGGTGATGGAGGTGTTGAAGAACCGTGGTGGTCGAGGTTGCTTGCTGTCGGCTTGGCTTTGTGGGTGTGAGATGATACGTGTGCAGCTCCGCTAGCGGGAAACCCACAGGGAAGGTGCGCCGGGTGTTAGGGTAGCGGATTGGCCAATAGGGAAGGGACGGGGCACAGTGGTCTTAGTGGGCCTTCAAGCGCTACAGGGCTCTACAGTGCACACGGCTGTAGCCTCACCAAGAATTCTATGACATATCAAAGAGACGAAGTATTCGAGGTTGATAGAGAACAGTCTACGAAGCACAGCCACTTTAGAAACAATGCGAAATATATTCATAGGTCTGTCTACTCGCTCGCTTGCTCTCACACTTGTTCACACCATCTACGGTGCCCCAGATGCAGACGCCGACACGCCCGTTGCCTCGGGCCGCTCGTGCTTGACGGCGTCTGCATAATCTTCCCACAGCTTCTCGACCTTGTGGCCCAATAGTCCTGGCCAGAAAGCGGCGCCGTCGTAGTGCTCCAGTCGCAGCCGCTCGTTGATGCGGCGCACCGTGCCGTCGCCGAACCGCCGCTCCAGGTAGTCCAAGAAGTACGCCGTGTGCTGGTAGCCGCCGTCCCAGCGCCCGATGGCGGCCGGCTCGCGCTTCCAGTGCGGCGGCGACAGGGAACACTTGAGCCGCACCCAGTCGGCAATGCCCTCGACCAGCCCGCCGGGGCACGTGCCGCGGCCGTCCCACTGGTAGCAGTGCACCAGCTCGTGGGTCAGCACGCCGGCGATCTCGGCCGTGGCCCGCTCCTTGCGCGGCTGGATGCCCGCAATGTACCGCAGGCTGAAGTGGATCTCCTTGTGGTCGCCGTCGAGCTCCGAGCCCGTTGTGTAGGCCACGCCGTCCATGTCGCGCAGGATCACCGTGACCGAGCGTGTGGGCGTGATGTGCGTTTCGGGGTCGGCGTACCAGGCGTTGCGGCCGTACAGCAGGTGCTGCACGTTGCCGACCGCCTGCTGCAGCACGGCCGACACGTTGACGGCGCCCAGGAACACGTCGGCGCCCTCGTGGTTGAGATCGCGGATCTCGATGCGCAGCTTGGGCTTCGGGTACGGCGGCGGCTCGGTGACGCGGTCGCTGGACTCTGCATCGGACGGGCGGCCTGCCACCGGGGCCTCGCTCGACACCCCCGCAGGAGGCAACGGCGTCGGTGCTGGCGGAGCAGCTGTGCTCGACGTCGCTGGCCGGTCGTTTCCGCTGTCGGCCGTCATCGTCGCCGTCGTGTCAGGCTCGAGGGCAGACTTGGGACGGTTGGCCAGGATACGTTGGACCGTCATGGGCTGTGCGTGCGAGGAGGTCCGGATGTGCAGAGGTAGATCGTAGGGAGGGCACGAGTATTCGGATCGTCTGGCGCCGGGACGCGTGTCTCTCGCTTCAGGCTGTAATTATGTCTGGTTGTTGTTTGAGGCTTCAGTGTGCAACGCTCTGTAAGCGAGACGAGGGCGTCTTACAACGGTTGATCGTGCTGTATTTAAGTACTGAGTACATCGAAGAGCTTCGACAGCCTTGTTTTAGCGCACATTCGCCTACAATATCGCCTAGTGCAGCTCTAAACACGGCAAACAGCGGGGCCAAATCAGCAAGATACAGGGAATTACAGCGGATGTAGGTACTCGCTACAAGTACTAGTGCCCCAAAGCAACCCCGCCAGCGAGTAGCACACGCCCCAGAACGCGACTTCCAGGCACTAGCGCACTTTGCTACAGCAACAGACGCGGCTGGGCGAATACAACCAACACGAGGGGCGGAGTGTGACCCCCAAAAACATAGGGGTACGGCAGGTGCGGACGCAGGGCGATATGCCGGGCTGCGGTTTCCCGTTCTGGCTTTGTTGACGCAAAACACTCTACGTCCTAAACACTCTAATTTTGGCGATCTAAGCACGTCTGGGTGGCTCCTGCCCTGTGGCCAGTGCGCGACCATTCTTGCCATTCCTGCCAGTATTGCCATTATCGTACCCACGCATCCTCTCCTATTTGTGAGATTAAGAGGCTTCATTCCTAAACCACGACTCACGCCCACCAGACGGAGTGCACGCACGCCCAACCCCCCTCCATTCCTCCCTGCTCCCCACGCCCTTGAACGCACGCTGTCCACTGTCCACCGCGTGTGCCGTGCGTCGACCAACGGCGAGCCCTGTTTGTTTGCCCTTCTGCGGCCGCATCGAATCTCTCGAACATTGCCAACTACACGTCACTTGGAAAAAGCCAATCGGACAACAACGGCCCGACATCACAACTACGATCTAGTTATTTACCGCGACTCACCCTCCTTTTCGCATTGACGGACGCGACGACCCGATCCGCGCGTCGCCGACGCGCCCCTTTTCGCCCCTCCACCCCCGACCCCCCGCCGCTCTCTCGACTCGCCCCCGATGGCCGATAAGATCACCATCGACCAGGTCAACGAGCTGCTGGGCGTCCTGCGCACCGACGCCTCCGTCGACGCCAAGGTGCAGCTCGTCACGGCCGCCAAGTCTGGCATCAAGCAGCATAACGTGCCCGACCATGCGATCCCCATCCTCTTCGAGGCCCTGCGCACCGCCTCCTCCTCGCAGCACGCCGCCCTCGTCAACGCCGGCTTCACGGGGCTCAACCACTTACTGACGCGCCTGTCACGCCAGGAGCCCAAGTTCCTCGCCAAGGAGGCCGCCCGTACTCTGCCGCTCATCGTCGAGAAGCTCGGCGACCTCAAGGAGAAGTACCGCACCCTGGCCCAGCAGTCGCTCGTCACCCTCTACCAGGCCGCGCCCTTGGACGTCGAGCGCTCGCTGCGCAACACCGCCATGACCGGCAAGAACCCGCGCGCCAAGGAGACGAGCATGCAGTGGCTTCTGCAGATGCACCACGAGCACAATATGCCCTTCCGCGCCTACGTGCCCGTGCTGATGGAGCTGCTCGAGGACGCCGACGGCATGGTGCGCGACGCCACCAAAGCCACCGTCATCGAGCTGTTCCGCGACGCGCCCAACGCCGCCAAGACCGACCTCAAGAAGCAGCTCAAGAACTTCAAGGTGCGCCCGGCCATTGAGCAGGCCATTGTGAAGGAGCTGGCCCCGGCCGGTGCCTCGTCTTCGTCTGCCGCCGCGGCCGCCGCCGACACTGCTCCCCGCCCCGAGTCGGCACGCGCTGTGCGGCCCCAGGCTCCCGTATCGACGACCACGAGCTTTGCCGCCAGCGTCTCGTCCCTCAGCGAGCGGCCCATTACCCCGATGCCCGATCCCAGCCGTGCCGAGCAGGTGGAGCCGGCGTACGTCAACACGCAGCGCGAACTCGACGACATTTTTAAGGAGATGCACGTCTGGTTCGAGGGCAAGGAGACGGAGCAGAACTGGCTGAAGCGCGAGGAGAGCGTGACGCGGCTGCGCCGTCTTCTGGCTGGCAACGCCGTCGACTACGCCGAGGCCTTTTTGAACAACACCAGAGCGCTGCTTGACGGCATCATCAAGGCCGTCGTCACCCTGCGCACAAGTCTGTGCAAGGAGGGCTGCAGTCTGGTCCAGGACATCGCGACGACGTTTGGCTCCAGCATCGACCCCATGGTCGAGATCCTGATGCAGACCCTCGTCAAGCTGTCTGCGGGCACCAAGAAGATCAGCTCGCAGCTCGCCAACACCTCCGTCGAGGCCATTATCTCCAACGCCACGTACAGCACGCGCATCCTCCACCATGTCTGGGGCGCGTGCCAGGACAAGAACGTCCAGCCGCGCACCTATGCCTCGGGCTGGGTCAAGACGATCCTCACCAAGGAGGCGCACCACAAGAACCACGTGGAGCACTCGGGCGGCCTCGAAATCATTGAGAAGTGCATTAAGAAGGGCCTGATCGACCCCAACCCGGGTGTGCGCGAGCGCATGCGTGCTACATACTGGTTCTTTGCTGGGATGTGGCCGGCTCGAGCCGAGGCGATTATGGCGGGCCTGGATGCCACCGCCCAGAAACTGCTGCAAAACGACTCCAACAACCCCAATTCCCCCAAGAAGCCCGAGGGTGCGGCAGCCGCAACGGTGCGCCCCGGCCTGGGTTTCTCCAAGAGCACAACTGGCGTACCCAAGCCGTCGCTGCGCGAGGCCATGCTGGCCAAGAAGAAGGAGGCCCTGGCCGCCACGCGCAATCTTCCTGCACGGCCCGGGTCGGCCATGGCCCACTTCTCGCCGGTACGGACAGTGTCTGGCTCGTCCAACGCGTCGTCTTCGTCCACCGCCGCCACAACATCTGGAACATCAGGAACATCAGGGACGGCGGAGGCCAAGTTTGGTCGCCAGCGTGGTGAAGGTGGTCTGTCAGTTGCGCCTGTGCGGCCCGCCCGGCGGAGACCCGAACTACAGGCGCGGCCGGCCACGGCCGGGCCTTACTCGGTGCGCACACACGACCACCCGTCGGCTGAGCAGTCGAGCCCACCGGAGCGGCTGCGCTCCAAGGCGGCGATCACGCCGAAGACGCTGGGAGGCTCTCCTAAGCGGACAGGGCCAGGGCCAAGATCCCGGCCTGGTCACCAGGCCACGGCCAGCGACTCGAACCTGGTCACGCCGTCCCGCGCTGTCGCTGCGCCGCCCGTAACAAAGACAGCCGGTGCCACCGCCGGGGCTAACAGACCCGGTGCGGCCGCGGCGGCGTCGTCTCCGCGGACCAGCCCCTCGAAGCCCAAGCCTGGCGCCGTCCGTGGTGCAGGCGTTCATAAGGCGCCGCCTGCCCCCGCCGCCTCGACCAGCCCATCGAGGGTTCGCAACAAGCCCGCGCCAGAACCGGTGCTAGAACTGGAGCCAGAAGCAGAGCCTGAAATCGTTGAGAAGGCCCCTGAAGTGGAGATTGAGCTGCCTCTGGAGCGTTCTGTCACACCTACATCACCCACGCCAACAAAGCCTACACCAGCAAGGAAAGCGGCCCCCGCCACCTCCGTTGCCGCTCCTGTCGTCGACGACGACGATGCTTTGAGCGCACTGGTGATGTCTCCCCCGCTCAAGGTGTACGAAGACCCGTTCTCAGACGACCAATCGACGGCGACGCCCACAGCCGCGATCTTTGCCCCGACGGTCCTGGAAGACAAGCCGATCAACGAGGACGCGGGTAACCTGGCCCGTTTGCCGGACGAGGGTGCTGGTTCGGCAGCGGCAGGAGCCGTGTCTGCTGATGCGTCCGGCACCACCGTCACCGACGCAACACGGCTCGAGCCAAGTGCTTCCCCCGCTTTGTTCCCCTCGTCGCCGGAGAAGGCGAAGCAGAATGCGCGGCTGCTCGACAGCGGCATCTCCAAGGTCAAGGCCCAGGCGCTGGATGTGCACGGCTTCCGCAAGCTGCAGGGCATCATCCGGGACGCGAGCAACACGGCCATCAGCAACGGCCTGACATCCAAAACGGGCGCAGCCGCGCTCTTTACGGACGAGCGGTTCGACGCGCTGCTGCTCGGTCTCTTTGCCTACCTCGAGTCGCCCGTGACCAACGTGCCGCCCGAGAAGGTGCAGGACGTCAAGGCGCAGATCCTCGCGACAATCAAGCTGCTCCTCAAGAAGTCGCGCGACAACTTCCAGCCGCACGTGTCGCGCGGCCTCGAGGCCCTGCTGGCGGCGCGGGCCGGCTACGACGCGCGGACGCACATGGTGGCCGGACTGGAGCTGCTGGCGGACGAGCTGGTGACGCTGGGCGACGCCGCCGAGATTGCCCTGGTGCTGACGCGGGCGTTGAGTGCGCCCAATGGCACTCCGAATGGAACTGCTCCCACCAAAACCAAAGCGATCACCTCGCCGCACTCGCTGAGCATGGGCCTGCATGTGCTCAAGGTGCTGGTGGACGCGCGGCCGGCGTTCCACCCGACGGACACGGAGCTGGCGCAGCTGTCCGGGCTGGCGCAGCGGTGCCTAGAGAGTAGCGAGTCGGGCGTGCGCATGGACGCGGTGCAGCTGTGCGTGGCGGTGCACGAGCGTGTCGGCGACGCCCGCTTCTGGGGCGCGCTGCGGGGCGTCAAGGACGACCCCAAGTCGCTCATCACGTACTACATTGTGAAGCGGCAGCGGGAGCAGGTTTAGACGGTGCGTGTGCAGGCAAGGCTGGTGTAGCCATTCAAGAGGGTGTACTTTTATTTCTGCGGTCATCAAAAAGGTGTGTTTTTGTGTACATTGGTCACATTGTTTTCAGCTTTCTGTATTTCTTCACTTTTTCCTTTTACCCTTTTCCATTTTCCCCCTCTACATTTCTTGTTTTCTTCTTTTCTTTTCTCTTCTCTTTCCTTTCTCTATGTTTTTTTCTTGCGTCTGCCTCTGTTGCATTCCATTATGTAGTGACTAGTTGTAATACTCATTTTATTTCATCTGACTGCCACGTTTCTGTTGATTTTAAGGACAATGTAGAAGACCTCACCGAGTACTCGATGGAACAATAAGATCCGATAAAAATACGACGGTCTCGTCTTGTCGGTCGTCTTCTCTCTCATGCCCCTTTTCTTTTCTTTCTTTTCCTCCTCTGCACGTCCTCGGTATGCATATGCAGTCACCGTCAGCCGCAAGCACGGTGGTGGAGATGTTTCTGCATTGTGTCTGCACGTCCACGGAGTGTCCGCCTGTTAGTTCTGCTGCGATCCGTTTCTTTCTCGCCGTTGTCTTACGAGTTCAGCAGTGAACATAATTTGTCTGCTCGACCTGTGTTAAGATGACGTGAGGCTGCGTTCTGTAAAGCAGCCGTCAAGGGACATGTCTGATCCAGTCGTTTCGTTTTCTCTGAATATTATTGCGACGCACTCCGTATATTATGGCCACTCTTATGCATCTTGCATCATCTTATCTCAGGGATAGACTTGTAGGGTCAAAAGAGACGCATCTTTGAGATCGACCGTCAAATGTCTGCTGTAAGAATGAAAAGATATCACAGTGCGTCTTGCGTTACATCCGTCTGTATCGATAGTCAATCGCATACGACGTATATTATGGATACGATAAAAAAGGGAAAAAGCAAAGAAAAGAAAAGAATAAGAAAAAAAAAGAAAAAAAGGTTACAGTGACGGCCCGCCCGCCCTGGCGAACAGACACTGGCTGACCACCAGATTGTTCCATCAGAAATGCCGTTGGCGACGATCCTCGCGTGGGCTGCTGGAGCTGTCCCCTCTTCAGCAGGTCTTGAACGTGCCCTCAGCCTCGTCAGAGCGTCGTACTCGTAAGATACTGTTTGCATCCTTTCTTTTCTGTTGTCTTTCATCTTCTCACCTTCTTCCATCTCATTGCCGTTCGCACCTGCCGTTTCTCTCCTTTCTGGTATCCTGCCGTTTCGGAGAGAAAATCCCTCAAGCGAGGCGCTCTTGCTTGTTTTGTCCCAAATGGCGAAGCCGGCCCTGTCTTCTGTCTTGTTTGTTCCTTCCCATCCGAGACAGAGACGGGCGATCATCCGTCGGCTTCTGGAAAGACAGCGGCACGGGCGTGCACGAAAGAACTCACTGGTGGACAAATGATCGAGACACAAGATAGCACGTAAAGGGCCAGGGGTAAACAAAAGGGGGGCCGCTGTTTACGGATCGACCCAGGGGGTAGAGGCCCTCAGGCCCTGTCCAATGCTATCCAGTTGCTGCCAGGCCTGTGGCCACTCAGAAGAGGTTCACCCCTTGCCCCGAGCACCCTGAACCACCGCTAGCGCGGCCGCTAGTGTTGCAGCCCAGGGCGGGGAGACAGAAGAGGAAGCTGCAAGGTGGTCGAGGAGGTCGATGAGGACCACTCACAACGGCACACCAAAAGAGCAAAGGAACCACAGTTTCGACACGTCGGTCAATACCACTCTACCTGAAACACCGGGCGGGCTGCAGGGACAGCCCTGTGATAGATTGCGTGCGACGACCATTTTGTGTCGGCCACACAAAAACGCTGTTGCAACAGCCGTGTATTGGTCGGCCTTTGCTCTCATTCTTCATGTGCCGTCGTTTCGGTCCTACGGCGTTGGCAACAGCGTCTGGGTGGCTGCCCGGTGGCTTTTGACGGCTTTTCGCGGTTCTACGTGGCTGACGCTGGAAGGTGAGATGTCGTGCTTCGTCCACGTTGGACGTCTATCATATATTTTTTCGTTCCTTTTTCTTCTATCCACAAAAGAAAAAAAAAACGTGACCATAGCTAACTCATAAAACATAACACAATGAGTGTCCCCTCAAGACATTCCCTCTAGATATTCTGCCCCCGTCTTGCTTCTTAGTTGCTTGCGGGCAGCTCCTTGACGCGCTCGTCGAAGGTGTGCTGGGCACGCGTCCACACGCCCTCGGTCTGGCGCTTGTCGAGCGTCAGCAGGCTCGGCAGCAGCAGCTGCGAGAACTCGTCGCTCGACTCGCGCGCCACCAGCGTCGGCAGGTGGTCAATGGCAATCACGCGGATCTCGGGGCCCTCGACCGCCTGCGACACGGCCACCGTCGGGCTGTTGAACGAGCTGTACGTCGAGTACAGCGGGATCGGGTTGTTCGCGCTGTTGGGGTCGCAGCTGACGTCGCAGATCACGCGCAGCTTGCGCTCCGCGCCCGCGGCCGCCAGCGACTCGAACGTGACAAACGGCGGGATGCGCGCCGCGCCCAGGTACACGCAGTTGACAAAGATGTCCGACGTGGCCACCTCGGTGAAGGGCCCGCCGCGCTTGGTCTCGGGCAGGTCCCACTCCAAGATGTGGTCCTGGGGCAGGCCGGCGGCGAGACAAAAGTCGCGCGCGCCGTTACCGCAGCGGCCGAGCGCGCCAATGACAATGGCGCGGGGCAGCTCGCCCTTGTTGGCCGCAATGGCGGGCGCAATGGCCGCCTTGACGTGGTCCGCGAGCGCCGGCGCGCTGTCGAACACGGGCACGGCGCTCTGCGGGGTGCCCGGGTGCAGGATCTGGTGCGCCCACGCGAGCAGGGCAATGGCCGTGCCGGCGTAGCCGGCCCAGTAGCCAAAGGCAGCGACGCGGCGGCCGTTGGGCTCGGTCAGGAACTCGAGGTCGTACAGCAGGCCGTTGCCGCGCGAGAAGCGCGAGAGCGCGGCGGCCCAGCCGTCCTGCTTCTTGAAGCAGTGCTGGAAGTGGATGTAGTTGTGCGGCAGCGGCGAGTCGCCGTCGGTGATCTCCTTGAGGCCGAGGATGATGTGGTCGGTGGGCGCGTCGACCCAGGTGCCGGCCGGCACCAGCTCGGCGCCGACGGCCTCGTACTCGCTGTCCTTGTAGATGCGGTCCGTCGAGCGCTCAATGTGCAGGACGTAGCCGGCGTCCAGGAGCGCCTTGGCCGATGCCGGCGACACTGTGACGAGGGGTTAGCTTCCGGGCGGAGCGTAAAGTGTCAGCACGATAGTGGGGGAGGGATAGCAAACATACAGGGCGACCGGCGCTCCAGCGGCTTGGTCTCGGCTCTGAGGTGAATAATTGTCGGTGCCATTGTGATGGTTGGTGTGATTGTGTGGTGTTTGTTGCAAAAAAAAAGAAAGAAAAGAAGAAAGAAGGGAAGCTGTAAAATTTCCTTGTCCGCTCTTTTGCAATCGGCGGCGGTGATGTATGACACACACCACCAGAGCTCGAAAAAAATCTCAATTGCAGGTGAATCACACCTGAAAGGCGGCGCTATACCAAAGTGGGACGAACACTAGCCCTGATTAAGCTAGCGGATCCAGTAGCATGTTCTGTTCCTGTTCCTGTGTTGTATTTGGGGAGGGGCGGGTCACGTGATACGCCACGGCGGCGACATGTCGACCGTCCACAGCAAGATGCTTATATCTGAGCACACAGGCCCACGGCTGAGGCAAAGCGCGTGCATGCCGTTCCTGTGCCTGAGTGACGGGAACTAGGGTATTTTGTTGTCGTTTCTCCTTGTCTGTTTCTCTAAAGCCTCGCGGAAAGCAAGGACCAACAAGGGAGCAGCGCGCCGCAGTTTCGCCTTGGCAACTGAGACGGTTGGCAGCAGATTAACGAGGTCAATTTCCTGCGGGCGTTGTGACGCACTGTTCATTTATTCAGATACAAGACACAGGACGACACCGAGCATGGTCCTGATAGAGTGCCTGACTACCCGAGTGCATGAGGCTGGATAGGGCGGCTCTCGAGCTGACGAATGCGTCGTTGCGCTCCTGCCTTGTTTGGAGCCATTGATCGTTGCAGTCGTCCCTGCCTCGCCTGCCTCGCCTTCCTCTTGCCTCTTGCTAATTGCTAATTGCCTCTTGCCTTGCCTCCTTCCTCGGGTGGGCCCTTCGTCGTTCAGCTCCAGGGCCGTGTGCAGGCCGCCGCAGGTGTGGTTGCTGGTCGCTTGTTTTAGAAACGCCCGCCTGTCGCTGCCCCCTCCCTAGCGCACATCCACCACACCCCTAGCGGCAACTTAACCCCCCCTACCCAATGCGCAGCGAGAGCAAGAGCGTCTACCGCATGGCCTGGTCGAGCCTGGCCTTGCTAATACGACCTTCTCCAGTTTGCATCCGCCACGCTAAACCGGTCGTGATACCTTTTCAGTCTCCTCAGTCCCCGGTCTCCGCAGCTTACTTTTTCGTTCCCTGCGCCTTTTCCTCCTTTCCTCGATCCGTTTGTTTCTCTGTTTCTTGTTTTGTCTTGTTTTGTTTCTGCAGCCAAGTCTGCATCGTACGAATGCCAGATGCTCTGTTTCACGCCATCGAGGCATCCCGAAATCTCGTTTCCGTTTCCCGTTTGGGCCTTTGGACTCAATTCGTTTCTCCATGCTTTGCATGCATATGTGCACTTGCACTGTCGTTACCCCTATTCTCCTCTTGCGTCTCCCCTCGTCTGCCAACCTCAGAGCCGCATCTCGCTGTAGTCGTGCAGCAGCCCGCCGCATCTGTAACTCACGCTGCAGCGGTGCAGTGCAGCTTCTGCAGTTGTCACCGCCTCCACCCCCTGTCCTGGACTCTGTCTCTGTCTCTGTCTCTCTGTCTGTTGTCTGTTGTCTTTCTGGCTGTCCTGTCGTCCTCTTCCTGTCTCACGGCTGCTCTGTTCAACCCGAACCGTTTCGCCCTCATCACGGCGACGGAAGCCGAAAAGCCCGCCACATCCTGTCTTTTGGTTCTGTTTCTCCTTCTTCTGTCCTCTGTTGGCAACTCGGGCCCCTGTCACACCGCATCCTGCTGTCGTGCTCCTTGTCGATGCACATCCTTTCCCTTTCGGTGCTGCGTCTTCTTTTCTCTCCCACACAGATGCTTGGCCTGATCTTGCCGACCCCTGCGGTCCCTGACTGGCTTGGCTCGCTCTTTCCTACTTCTCTGGTCGCGACTGCCCACTCACACTCACACTCGCTGGCCTGCGCCTGGCCCACCCAAGAGCCAACCCAACTTCGTATTCTCTGGTCGTGGTCGAGAAGCTTTCCCGCCGTCTTCAGCACGTCTGTCCTGTTCGTTGGCTACAGGCCCGGACTCGACCTGCGCTGCTGTCGACCGTCGGAGACTCAGACACAAAGACAATGCCATCTGTTTACAAGTTTGAGTACATCGTGGTGAACCGCCGGAACTCCTCCTTGCGTCTTTGTTGCCTCTCTTTG
The DNA here is from genome assembly GCA_021396225.1 of Sporothrix inflata. Taxonomy (NCBI): domain Eukaryota; kingdom Fungi; phylum Ascomycota; class Sordariomycetes; order Ophiostomatales; family Ophiostomataceae; genus Sporothrix; species Sporothrix inflata. The sequence goes on from WNYF01000029.1 coordinate 117,544, forward strand.
TGAGGTCTCGACTTCTTTCAGCTCCTTCCCCAAAGGCAAATTCAAGCCTCCAGCCCCCCCCTCGCTCCTTCCCACTGCTGAAGATTGCCCGCTGCTGGCTCTCTGAACCACTGCACTTCTGAGACCGCTGTCGCTTGCAGGCCCCAAGACCTGCTACCCCCTGCCTTGCTCCACATCGTCTCCCAGCTCACTTTCCCCTTCTGCTGGACCCTCCAACAAGCACCATCCATATCGCTCTCGCTTTCCCCTCTCCTCCATTGCTCTTTCCCCCTTTTGACTCGGGCAACATGGCAGTATTTCTACTATTTCCACGGAGTAATACTCTGCTCCGTTCGACAAACCACCAACAACCACCACCCCTAAAACAGTGCGGACTCCTGTATCTCAACGGCCGCTAGCCTGGCCAACAGCCGCTGTCGCCACTGCGCGCACAGTATTTAGTATCCCGAGTGAGTGTCCAAAAGCTAGGTGTTGCGAAACCACTAGCGACTACTTGCTCTGTGTCTTAAAATACCCCTGGCTAAGAGACCCCTCTCCCTCGCCCTCGTCAGTTGCGCTGCCCGCTCGTACGCCCCTAATTACTCCCGTAAACGTTGGGCCGGTCCACTGTAATACCCTATTGATCCCAATTCACTTGCCAAATTACACCTGTGAACCGGGCGAACTGGGTGTGTCGTTGCCCTCGAAACGGCCAATTTCTCAGCGAGTGTGCCCACACCGCGTCTGGCTCCTGCCCCCTGTCGTGCCCTGGCGGTCGTTCTTTCCTGCACCCTCTCGACCCTGTCGACCCTGGCCGCTCTTTCCCACGCTGCCGCAGCCCGCTCCTTCCATTCTTGATTATCCATCGTCCGCACCTGCGCCCACATCCCACAACCACCACGCCCACTCCCACACGCCCACGCACGCAACGCACGCAGTCCACATCGGTTCCACGTCCCTCGCTCCTGCCGTCCTCCGCCCACTGTGTGCTTGCCCACCTTGCGAGCCTGCCTGCGTTGCGCCCTTCTCGCCCGAAACGACGCCGCGACTTTCCACGACGCTTCATCACGAAATTTCTCTCTTCACACATTTCTCTTCTTCCTCCTCCCTTCAAACCTCCCCCATCGCCGCTTTCTCCCCCATCGCGATACGGCCCTGCGAATGGCGGCTAGCTGGTTCTGCTCATAGTCCCCTCGCGCTCTGTGCTTTTTCCCCTGCTGGCCTCTTTTTCTTTTTTTCCCTAGTTCCTTTCCATCTCGCATTCCTGCTTTCTTTTTGCAAAGGTTCTGGCCTCTTTTTCTTCTTTTGCTGGCTGTTACTTTGGTCCTCGAATCCGACTTGCATTTTTTGGAACCTTTTTTTTTTTCGCCTCCCCCTCTACCACAGCAGCTGTTCTTTTCAGCCTCACAACGCATCCCTTCCTCCCCCATCTCCTCTATCCCCATCCCCAACGTCGCCTCTCCTTTCCTCTGTCTCTCTCGCTTGCCGTTTTTTTCAGCTCTCACCCCGCAGAAAAGCCAGGTCTGCGCTCAGCGAGAACGCATCTTCCATGATATTTCCACGGCCGCTATCTGCCGCTTCGACCACGCTCTGTCGCGACCGGCGACCTCGTCCCTGATCGCATCTACTTACTGCCTTGTGGGCTCGCGGGGCCTTTCCCTCCCACCCCCTATAAACCATGGCGACCATGGACGAATATCTCGACAACACAATGGAGGCCGACGACATCTTCCCCTGCAAGGGCTGCGGCGAGATTCTAGAGGAGGGCAAAGCTTTCGAGCTTGGTAGGTCGACACCCGCAGGTTTCCATCCGATCACCGCCTGGATCGTGATGGCTTGTCTTCCTTTAACTTGTTCGAACATTAACTAACTCTTATCACAGCCGGTCATAGGTGGCATCTCAACTGTTTCCGCTGCAACTCGTGCGGTACGCTCCTCGACTCCGACGCCAACCTCCTCCTCCTCGGCGACGGCTCGCTCATCTGCAACAACTGCACATATAGCTGCAGCGCCTGCGGCAACAAGATTGAAGACCTGGCCATTCTGACCGGCGAGCAGGCCTTTTGTGCCACCTGCTTTCGCTGCCGGAACTGCAAGCGCAAAATTGAGAACCTACGCTATGCTCGCACGTCCCAGGGCATCTTTTGCATGAGCTGCCACGAGTCCCTCATGGCGCGTCGTCGAAAAAAACACAAGGCTGCCGCCCAGGCGAAAGCGCGAGAAAAAGACGGCTCGCCCATGATCACCGACAAGTCGCTGCCCGCCCTCCCCCCCTCCACACCCACAGAACTCTCGCCACGACCACGAGTGCCCTACCCACGAAACGAGCCCTCGTCCCTGAGTAGTAGTATACTCCCGGACCGGTCTCCGGAGCGCTCGTCGACCGAAGTCACGTCTAGCAGCACAAGAGACAGCTTGAGCGCCGGTAAGCCCTCGCTCACCCTGCCATCGTCCAACTATCGCAACAACCGTAACTCGTCTGTGTTTGGTGGCACGGTCGATCTCGGCGCAAGCGACAGCGAGTCCTTCTTCATCCCCGTCGCCCTCGACCCTAGCCCGGGCCTCTCCGTCACGCCGCGGTCTGTGTCCGACTCGCTGTCCGACCCCAAGAAGGGCAAGGAGCGGTCGGACTATTTCACAGAGACCAAGAGCGGCGACTCGCAAGCCTCGACACCACACATCGCCTTCCAAGAGAAGGGCATCCCACCTGGCTCCACCTCCACGCCCGATTACGACAGCAGCGGCACAACATCCAAGGATCTGCTCTCCCGCAAGCCGTCCAAGTCGTCTAGAACGGACCGCAGCGTTCTGTCTTCGGGCACCAGCAGCGCCGGCGAGGACCACAAACACGTCGCGCCGAACGGCCGCAGCGAGGAGTTCAAGCTGCAGGAGGCGCCTAAGAGCAAGAAGGCGACGGCTAACTCGCGCGCCAACTCGCAAGCAAATAACTCGCTCGGCAATGCTCTCGAGTTTGACACACCCAAGGCGTCTCGGCGGGATAAAGAGAACACCGCGTCACCGCCTGTTTCGACGTCCGCGTCGAGCATCGGCGGCCGCTCGTCGCAAGATACACGGCACGCCCAGGACGACGATGAGTACCCGGACTCGAGCGGTCTGACGACTCCCACCAGCCGCCCGAGCCAAAGCAGCGATCAGCACGTTCGCAGCGGTCCCATTGCAAGAAAAGAACTGCCGACTTCTGCCCGTACCAGTAAGACAAGCTCTACTCGCACGTCCTATCTTTTATTATTTCACATACTAATGCTTTTCCCCCTACAGTCAATGGCAAGCCCATCTCTAGCCCTCTCGGCAAAGCATCGCCAGCAGACGAGATCCCGCAGCCTACACTGGCACCGCCGCCAGTCCCCCGCCCCGCTATGCAGGATCACAAGCTGAGCGATACCTACATGCAACCTCGCGCGCCGCCACAGCCACCGACCGCGCCCGCTGCTCCTGTTGCGCCGTTCCAGACCCCGAGCAAGGAGTCCGTGGTCAGCACCACCGTCTTGGGCAGCGATCCCCAGTCGCCTCCCAAGGGCCCCTCGCCCAAGCTCCCGAGATGGAGTGCCGGCGGCGACTTTAGTATGGACGAAGACATGGCCCGCATACTCGGTACGGACGAGAGCTCTTCTTCGATCCTCCGCCGCGTTTCGAACGCCGTCCGGCACGGCCGCAACAGCAGCGCCGAGTCGAGCAACTTCAACCACGGCAACGGCATCTCGCCGCGCGGCCACAACCGCAGCGTCAGCGAGACCACCCGAGCCACCGCCTCGCCGCGCTGGCCCAAGACGCCGATTGTAGAGGACTCCGGCGCGCACGACATCAGCAGCCCCATCTCGCTGGCGGGTGGTGCCACCCAGGAGGACCCGGCCCTGCTCAAGCGCCGTCTCCGAAACTCGGAGCAGAGAGTAGCCGAGCTGGAGCGCCAGTTCGGTGCCGAGAAGGACCTCAAGTCTCTTAACAAGAAGCTCTTGGAGAAGCGGCGCACGGTCTCGGTCCTGGACACCCAGGCCGAAATCATGATCCGCCAGCTCGAGGTGCTCGCCGGCTACGTGGAGCGCGCCAAGACGACCAAGCAGCCCATTGATGCCAAGGAGCTCGAGGACTCGGCCATCAAGGACTTTGTGCAGAGACTGAACGAGCTGCAAAAGACCATGGCCACGACGATTGAGCAGCTGCACTCGGAGCGCGACGCGCTGGTCGAGGAGAAGAACCAGGCGGTGGCCGACCGCGACCGTGCGCTGCTCGAGTTTGAGCAGCTTTCGTCCAAGAACGCCCAGCTGGCCGACATGAACAACGACCTGACGCACCAGATCCAGGAGCGCTTCAAGTCCCAGATCGGCACGACGGAGCAGATCAAGTCGCCCAACGGCCTGGGCATCTACCACAGCCACAAGGGCCCATCGATTTCGTCGATGAACCTGGACGCGGCGAGCATCCAGACCTCGACTAACGCCACGCTAATCGGTACCGACGGCGAGGAGCCGATTGTTGAGTCGGGTCCGACCGTCGTCAACATCCGCAAGGGCCAGGTGCGCAAGTTCAACTGGAAGAAGGGCTCCAAGACGGTGGCCCAGAACCTGACCAAGGGCGTCAACCGCGCTGTCGGCGCCTTCCAAAATGACCGCGAGCAGCAGCAGCGCGGCGCCTACCAGGGCCTGACGGGCGATAGCATCGGCCTGCCCTATAACATGACGGTGGCCTCCGTTGATTCGCCCACCGCCTTTGGCGTCCAGACAGCGCAGCAGATCAACCGCGGCCCTGCCGATTACGGATCCACGGGTAGCAGTGTTGGTGTTGCCGGCGCCGGCGGCGGTGGTGGTGTTGGCAGCCGTGGCATCAGCGGCCCCATCTCCGGCCCCATGGGCCCCGGTACTGTCCCCGGCAGCGCGGGCGGCCCCAACAACGCCAACGGCGGCTTCGGCTTCTTCAAGAAGTCGGGCGTGCCCAAGTCGGGCACGGCGTCTAGCCTGATGAACAAGGAGGCCCCGCCTGTTGCGGAAGCGCCGAGCACGCTGTTCGGCTCTGACCTTGTTGAGCGGGCCGAGTACGAGCGCCGGCAGATCCCGAGTGTCGTGACCCGCTGCATCGAGGAGGTCGAGCTGCGCGGCATGGACATTGAGGGCATCTACCGCAAGACGGGCGGCAACTCGCAGGTCAAGGCGATCCAGGAAGGGTTCGAGAAGCAGGACGACTACGACATTTCCGACCCGGGTCTCGACATCACGGCGGTGACGAGCGTGCTGAAGCAGTACTTCCGCAAGCTGCCGAACCCGCTGCTGACGTTTGAAGTGTACGACGGGGTCCTGGAATCAATCAGTAAGTTTCCCCCCCCCCTCGCTGCTGGCCAAGTAGGGTTGATGTGCACTTACTAACACACCACAGACATTGCCGACTCCACAGAGCGCTGCGCCCATCTGCGCAAGACATTCAACATGCTCCCGCCCAAGCACCGCGACTGTCTTGAATTCCTGATGTTCCATCTTGCCCGTGTTGCCAACCGCGAGCGCGAGAACTTGGTAAGTCTCATCCAGTCCGTCTTTTGCAATACATTCTTCGTACATCGCTAACACCATGTAGATGTCGCCCAAGAACTTGGCGGTGGTGTTTGCCCCGACGATTCTTCACACCGAGAACCTAGAGAGAGAGATGTCCGACATGCACTCCAAGAACCTCTCCATCCAGTTCGTCATCGAGAACAGCCACACCATCTTCTCCGAGGCATGAGAGGCTCTTCTCGACCAAACCCACTCTCCATCCCTCGTGTACATACTATCCCAACCGTCCCTTCTACCCTCCTCTAGGCTTATATGTGTGTGGGAACGCGTGTGTCTATGTGTTGTTCTTGTTTCTGTCTCCTGGGATCTTCTTTATGATTTCGAACCCTCCTGGCGTTTCCTTCTGGACCTTGCTTTCGATCTCCTGCCTACCTTCGTTTTGGTGGCTCGTTTGAACGGTTTTTTATTATCATTATTCCTCTTCTCCTCTTTTTACGTCATTGGACTTTTCGAAGCATTTACGACGACGAATCTGTTTGGAATGGGGGGACTGGGCCGCCATCTGGGCCGGACCCTCTTGCCTCATCTTATTTTTCAACCCCCTTTTTGTTTTTTTGCGCCTCCCTCTTCTTTTAGGACGGCGATCATGTTATCTTTCCTCTTCGTCACCACCCAGTGTGTTTTGTGCACTCTCCACTGTTTCAATGTTAGGACATTTAATGATATCCGTTTGCTGTTTTCTCTTCACAAAAGACAATGTTTATATTATGTTTCAAGATGCAAGTTTTGTGCCGTAACTTTTGGGCCGTGAATTTTTTATGAAGGATTGTATTATCCGTAACGCTTTTGAAATCCGTGCTATGCTGCATGTAAAATATAGAATAAAACAATACAAAAAGAAACCCAAAGACTTTCCACCTATTTCCCCATCATCTTGCGCACCCGGTCGAGTAGCACACCGCTCTCACGGCCGAGTTTCCGCCGCTCGTTGTCGCCACCACCACTGTTGCCAAAACCACCACCATTTCTGCTCCCTCTGTGTGTGTCCACCCGCCGCGCCTTGGCCATGGCCTTTTGGTGTCGTGCCCGCTGTGTCCGCGCCTCCTCCCGCTCGGCCGTCCGGCGCTCAAACTCGGCCTGCCGTGCCTCTGCCTCGGCCTTTCTCTGTGCCGCCTCCTCTTGGGCCTTCTGGAAGAAGGACTGGGGCCGTCCTTTTGGGAGACGACTGCCACCACCAGCGCCACGTTGCGGGCGGCGTCGTTCCGCAGTCTCCTCTCCGTCCTTGTCGCTCGCCTCCCCCGCGTCGTCGATGCGGGCCTGCCGCTCGGGGTGCATGGGTGCTGCTGCGTCCTCCTCGTTTTCTGCTTCCGCCGGCTTCTCGCCGCCCTCGGCGGCCAGCGTCCGCGCCTTCACTTTGGCATACGTCTGCATCGTCTTGGCCCGGATCACGTTGGACTCCTTGGCGCGCTCGAGCTTGCGGCGCCAGGCATCGTCCGAGGTGGGCAGGGCGGCGCGGATGCCGGTGCGCGAGCGCTTGGTCTTGTGGGGTGCAGCGGTGCTGCCCGCGTCGTCAGCGGAGCGTTTGCCCATTATGGTATATTGAGGCTGAGAGCCGGTGTGGGAGTGTCGGTAGAAAAGAATGGGGAGTGGTTTGTTGAAATCGGTGTTCTTGTCGCGGTCGAGCGATCACAGCCAAATTTGTACCATACAAAAAAAGTACTCGGCTTCACAGTCCAAACTTTTTTGGCGGTTGCGATAAGATAAGCCTTATCGATAAGACCATCCCTTCAGGCGGTGGGCTGCTGTTGCACCGCGCGGTTTAGGCGGCAATGTACCAAAAATGCCCAGCCATGCCCCCTCTTTTTGGTGCCGGTTGGAGAACCTCCCTTGCCTTGTGTTTGATCTCGTCTTGACTGGCCCCCATTGTCTCGCTTGCACATACGTTCGACTCGTTTCTCTTTCTACACTCCCAAGTCTCCTTCTATTTTCTACCGGCAGTAAAAGGCGGACAGCATTTTGGGGCCGTTCGGGTTCTATTAATGAGCAAACAGCGCTAAATCACTTTAGCGTGTGTCGCGCTGGCTTCCTTTGATCAGAAGACGGCAGGAGCAGAGGAGATGCAGCGACGAACCCCGTTTTTTTGTTTCTGTGGATCTGTTTTAATGGGGGTTTAATGGGTTTAATGGGGGCGCCTTTTCAGCACGGACGCAGGTGCTTTAATAGGCCTTTGGGTGTCCTGGGGTGGGTGCGTGTGGGGCTGTTTCCGTTTTGGCGCTCCGCTTTGCCAACAAAATTCCTTCTCACCTTGAGTCACACGCTGTTCAGCCGTTGTGGCGTGAAAAGGGCACACGAGACAGTGACAACGGCCTGGGGCAGGTGCAACTGGCCGCTTTGTGCTTCTCCATGCCTTCCTAACACGAAGGGACAGCCAAGAAACAATATTGGAATCGATCGTTGGTGGCAGCTTCCCAGATACGAGTAGGACTTTTAAGGAAAGAGCCAAGTTCACCCCTTCCTACATCCACCCCTTCCAACGTCCACTCCTTCCAACATCCTTCCAACGTCTTGCTCCTTCAGCGGCCTGAATCAACTAAGCCAACTCGCTTAAACCAGGCCGTCCCTGACGTCAGTAGCAGTGCGGATGATCGAGGGTCACGCCTTCCCTACCCAGCGGATGACGGTAAATTACAGGCCCTGTTCCTGCCTTTTAGGCGGTCTTGTCCAGTCGTTGCTTCCCCCCATCACCTGTTCGACGCAAGACCACTTCTCATCCTACCTTTTCTCTCTTCCTCTCTCTCCTCGTTCTCATCCTCGCATTCACTTCATGCCACACTCTCTCCACAGCGCTTCGATCCGTCTCATTCTACCTTCGCTCGCCCGAGGATACAAGAATCGTTCACTCCCTTTCATAAACGACCTTCCTTTTCTCCCTAACGCTCTCCACTTTCACTCTCCAGCACTACAATAACGCCGAAACCGGTCCAGCGCCAAATCGCCACTAAGCTTCATTCACGGTCGTTCACAGTTGACCGCTGCTTCGTTAGGCTGGCTTTCCCTGCATACATCTGCATACAGTACGCACCGCTCATGCACAACCGACAGTAGAGGCCGACCGTTGCCGCTAGCCACAGCAGACGAACGACCAGAGATAGAGCTATCCTTTGATTGCAAGATAGACAGCCATTCATGAATGCTATGCTGTCTCGCTTGGGATCAAAGGCGTGATCTTCACTCTCCTCCTCACACTCACAAGCATACACCTCACTCACGCCCATACTACTCTCATTCTTTCAAACGTCAGCTTAAACTCGACGACTTGCTACGCTTCGGAGACACACACGGAACCTCTCCTCGCCTATTGACTCCCAGCATGACCTGAACACCGCCACCCCGGACGCTGTCTCTGTCTCTCCATCTATCCTAGCTTTGTTCGGCCTTGCGACTTGATCCTCCCCGTCCGAGCCGGAGGCGGGGGCTGGATTACTGGGCAACCATCTACACCAACCTCTTTACCTTTCCGCCTCGTCACCCTTGGTTTCTATAGCCTGAACTTTGATCTCGGGCTCCCGGACACCATGCCGATGTTTGAAGATACAATGGAACTCGCCCGAAGCGGCGAGCTCCCTCCAAAGGAACCCTCTCCACCACCGCGGCGGCCCTCACCACCCACCGAACGCGCCAGCACGCCGTCCAAGCCCATCTCCATTCCTACATCTCCCTACATGTCTCGCCGGATGTCCGAGGAGAGCATACGGACCGACTTATGTGAAGGCCCGCTCCCAAATACCCCGTCGCCACTACCTCGATCTTTTGCTTCACGACCTTCTCCGGCATCCGAGGCCCAGCACAGCTATGCTGAACCACCCCCGCCTCAGACACCGCCGAGCAGGGATACCTATGAACAGGTCACAGACCGTGCGGAGCTCATCGAGAGGATCAAGCGAGGCGAAAGCCCGACCTGGATCCCCAACCGACATGTAAGTAGCTCACATCGGCCGGATACCTGTCTTCTTTGCTTGACTGCTTTCAGTACCATTCGCTAACGCTTCCGCTCTGTAGCTCGAGTCTATGTATCATACACGGTCCCCCACCCAGAGTCCCAGGCCGCCATCAGCAGGCACACCCACGTCAACAACACTGCTCCCTGCGGCTGACATCACCCCCGAACGGATCCCGTTAGAAGCACACGACCACGACGCCGAGGCTGCCGCTAGATTGGAAGATGGATTGAATATCGAACGACCGCGGTCGGCTTTGCACAGCGGCGATTTTACCCAGGGCACGTCGACTAGACGGCAGGGCCGCCCGTCTGACGAAACCGAAGCTCGGCCTATCGGACTACCCCGGCCCGGGCCCGCAGCAGACATTTCTCCCTCCCCCTGGGTGGCAACCTCACCGCCTCGGCACTACACGCCTTTCTCGTTCGACCACCGGTCTCCTCCAGCGTCGGCATTGGCAGAGATCGGCGTGTTCCGGTCCAGTGTGCCATCGCCGTCATCTTCAATATCCTCGAGCTTCGTCTACAAGCCGCCAACAAGCCCGCTTGTACAGTCCCAGAGCAACTACGACGATGAAGACGGCCCAGACACCACTCTTCCCGTGGACAACATCGATATTGCCCTTGGAAGCAGCGCCACAAACCGGGCCGGCGGCATGCGGACCAATACCCGGCGGCATACGCTGACATTCTCACATAACCGCCACTCGCAATCGTCTCCCTATTCTGTCCCAATCATCGCACACCCTCTTTCCCGGCAGTCGTCTGGGAGTGTCCGCCGGGAAAGCGCCTTCCCGTACCAGGCACATCAACCTCGCCGGTCACTTTCCACGACCTCCAACTACAATGTTGACCATCTGCCATCCTTCAACTCTGCATCTACCCCTCAGACGCCGTTCCTCTCCCGGTCTCGACGACCGTCATTTACGCTAGACACGTCTCCCCTCCAACATGCATCGATGGTTGGCTCGTACGAAGAGAGTATCCTCCGTGGCCGCATGTCCACCACCCCTTCGAAGCCACTCGACTTTCTCGCGCAGATTGGTGTCCTTGGCCTTGGAGCCAAGTGCAAACCCAACCTCCGCTGCCCAGCACACGTTACGCTTCCGTTCTCAGCTGTGTTCTACAGTTACGCAACGACATCATACGGCCGGTCCAAAGCCGAGGACGGTCCTAGTCCCTACGTTGGCATGGTCGACCTCGAGAATGGGCTGCCCAATTCGGGCGCTGATCAACGCTCAAAACGCAAGGCTATGATGCCAAGTAGACGAACAGCGTCGCGTACCCGACCGGCTCAGCACATTGAGAGAGAAACGAAGAGCGGAGCGAATGCTGGAGAATCGCCAGAGCTTGATCGTCAAAGTGAAGGCAACCCGAATGGAGACGAGATCGTCATGGAAGATGTGCATGTGGAGCGGCTGGACTTATCAGACGCGGAGGCAAGCAAATCAACTGCCACCACGTCTCGTTCTCATAAGCGGCGGCCGCATGGGCCCAAGGCACCGCCGGGCGGCTCCTACCGAATCCCAGAACAAGGACAGCTTCAGATCATCATCAAGAACCAGAACAAGACGGCTGTGAAGCTGTTCCTTATCCCCTACGACTTGACTGGGATGGAGCCTGGCACAAAGACATTTATCCGCCAACGCAGCTACTCGGCCGGCCCGATTATCGATAACCTGCCGGCCATGAGTGACACGTCGTCTGACCGGCCCATTCTCCGGTACCTGATTCACCTGCACATTTGCTGCCCATCTCGTGGACGGTACTACTTGTACAAGAGCATCCGTGTTGTCTTTGCGAACCGCGTACCGGACGGAAAAGAGAAGCTACGGAACGAGCTCTCATTCCCCGAGCCCCTCTACTCACCCTACAAGCCCATTCGTGTGATGCACCCTCCCGCGGGAATTGCTGGTGGAAGTGGCTACCACGTTGGTGGAAGCGGCCCGGGAGCCGCTCTTGCTGCCGAGAAGGCGTACCGGCGCCGGAGTTCTGGCTTTTCGTTCTCAGCTCATGGTGTGTCGCAGGCATTTGACGCGTTTGGGATCCAGCACCAACTGCCCGTGCCTGCCATCCCTCCGCAGTCTGCCTTGCCAAAGTCGACGGTGTCTTCGCGTTCTTGGTCCAACCAGGGGACGACTGGGTCGCCGTCGTTTGACCAGGCTGAAAGCAGCACGATTGGCGGTCGTCTTTTCTCCGGGTTCGCCGAGCCGCTGGACTCGCCATCCCACGCACCACTCGGATTTAGCCCTTCCACCGGGCTGATACAGACTAATGGCAAGGGCCACGACGCGAACAGCAATGAAGAGAGCGGCGGCAGCTCTACAGGAACGACCGTGGTCACGTCTCCTACGCTGCCTCTATACAAGAAGCTCAGCAAGGGCGACATTGGCTACGGTGGGAATGCTTTTGTCAGCGGCAGCCCTGCGGCATGCGAGGGCCTCTTGTCGCAACGCCTTCGGTCGCTCGAAGTTGAGAAGAACTCGGCCCCCGAGGAGGCCGGCAAAGAGACCAAAGAGACCAAAGAGACCACTGACATTTGAGGGCAGGTTCCCTAGTAATAGCAGACAGCTTGTCAAATGGGACAAGGCACCAATCAATTTCCTACTTTATTTATCTCATAATTTCACTTTTTGGATAGACAAAATTCAAAGGGTCGCATTGGAACATAGATACCCTACAACATAAAGCTTTAAATATACACATTTTGATTATCATCAAGCCAATCCTTTTTGGTTGGTATTTGGTTTGTTCTCTAGTTACATATCTTTAAAGAGCTTTGGTATAGACATAATGTACAATATATGCGCTGGTGCTTTAAGTACACCCTCCCCTCTTCACTCTTCTATTCTAAGTGGCCATTGGTATTCATTATTGGTTGCCCGTTTCCTGGCGGGACGACATGTCCCAGGGCGCGCTGCGAGACGAGTTGCTGTCTCCCTCCCTCTGCACAGAACTCTCGCCCGCAAGCGGGAACATGCCCAAGTCCGTGGCCACGTTGTCGCCACCACCAAACACACGTCCCTCGATGCGCGAGTTCATGCGCACCATGGTCCGCACCGCGTGCACCGACCGGGGGCACTTAGCCGCCAGCTCCTGGAACTGCCGCTCGGCCGCCGACGACCACACAGCCATCTGCTCCAGTTCCAGGTACGCCTTGGCCAGCACCATGAACGTGTAGGTCATGGGCCGGTTGTAGCGCGTGGCGCTCTCGCGAATCTGCTGCAGGCGCGACATGCGCGGGCTGGCGCTGCCCGTCTTGTTGCTGTCCTGCTCGTCGCCGCCGCCGGCGCCCTTGTCGGCGCCAAAGACGGGTTCCTTGCGGGATTGCGACTGCGACTTGGATTGCGCTTGCGACCGGTGCGATGACGAAGAAGACTGCTGCCCTGCGACAGGCTGTTTGCTGTCCTTGTCGTCCCATCGGCGATGACGTGCACGGTGCGCAGCAAAGCCGCTCCACTGGCCCATGAGCCGGTCTTCGCAGACGGAGAACGCTTCGCGCGTGCGGCCGAGGCGTGCCAGGTTCTGCACGTAGTGGTTCCAGTTCTTGCTGTCGAGCAGGAAGCCGTTGGCGAGGACGTCCTTGTTGATGAGCCGCATGAGTCCGTCCGAGTTCCGCTCGGCCGCATACAGGCGCTGCATGGTCTTGAGCGGGTCGGTCAGGCCGTACCGCAGCTTGGCGACCACGCGGGGGTCGTGCTTCTCGGGAACGCTTGCGTTGGGTTCGGTTGACTCAGGCGCCAGCTCGTTGGCGGCAATGGCGGCCTGGATGTCGGCCTGGATATCCGTCTCGACGCCGTCGTTCTTGGTGTGCCCCAAAATCGACTCGAGGCGTGTGTCCTTGAGCGCCTGCGGGCGGCTGATCTCCTGGGTGCGACCGAGGATGTTCTGCCACATTTCTTTGACGCGGTCGAAACGGCCCTCGTAGTAGTCAGACAGCATGAGCGCATTGCACAGCTTGAGCGGCAGCGGCTGCTGGCGCTCATCGGCGGCTGCAATCGACTTGTACAGCTGCATCACCTCCTCGACACCGGCGAAATCGCGCGCTTGCACCAGCATAAAGATGACAAACGAGAACCGTCGCACGGCGCCGAGGTGCATGCGGGCGGCCTCGCGGCCGACCGCCTCTTTTGTGCGGGACGGTAGCGACGACTCCCTGTCTTGCACGGACAGCGACCGTTGGAACTCGCGGAGGGCCTTGGCAAAGAGGTCGCGCCGCTCGGCCGCGCTCAGGCCGCCCGAGGCCGGCTTGTCACCCCTGGGGAAGTCCTGCCACTGACTGAAAGCCTTGATGACCATCTGGATCTGCTGGCTCGAGCGCTGGAAGCCCATGTGGTGCATGAGGCGGTTCACCTGCAGCGCGCGGTGGGGCTGCTTGCTGCGGATGTAGGCCATCATGAGCAGGGTGTAGTGGTGCGCCGAGGGGCGGAAGATGCCGTCTTCTTGGGCCGCGCGCAGCAGCTCGACGGCACGCCGCGGCTGGCGGCACTGCGCCAGTGCGAAGAGCAGGGCGCTGTAGGTACCGTTGTCGTACTTGATATGGAGCCGCGTCATGACGTTGAGGATGCGGTTGACGGCCACTAGGTCGTGACGGAGCGCGTGGTGGTGCAGCAGGGTGTTCCACAGGGCGGTGTACGGCTTGCCGCCAACCTTTCCGTCGCGCGTGGTGGTCACGCACAGGCGCTCGGCCTCGTCGTAGCGGTCGTTTTGGCAGTAGGCCTCAACAATGGGGTCAATGATGGACTCGGTGATCTGCACGCCGCGCTGCTGGGCCAGCCAGTAGAGGTCCGAGACGAGCTCCAGGTCGCCGCGCCCGCCGACAATGGACATGATGGTGCTGAAGCTGTAGTCATCCGGCTCGACGGTCTCGCAGAGCTCCTCAAAGATCTGCATGGCCTTGGCGTAGTGGCCGCGCTCGACGTAGATGTGCAGACGGATGTTCCAGCAGATGGTGTTGGGCTTGACGTTGTACTTGTCCCAGATCTCGGAGAACGCCTGCTCAACCTGAGCCAGATCACCACGCACGGCGTGGACTTTGAGGAGATGGGCAAAGGTGTCTTCGGCGCTCTGGATCGCCGTGGGATAGACCGTTGTGAACTCACTCCACAAGCGGTACACGGACGTGACGTCGCCGCGGGACGCGTAAAACGCGAGGTATTTTTGGTAGCCCCAGAAGTTCAGGCGGCCCTTGCTGTTGTACCAGTCTTTCAGCACCTCTTCCATGCCACGTGGGTTTTGCGGGTAGTACACGTGGCGCACCATGTCCATGAGGGTCGAGGTGTGCGGCTTGAACTTCGGCATGAGCCGGTATTCCGAGTAGGCCCGTGCAGCCAGGTCGGTCCGCTTGTTGTTGATGAGGACCTGAATAAAGTTTTCGAGGACGCGCGGGTTCGTCAGGGACCGCACAAAGGGAAATGCGACGTCGGGGTCCAGACGGGACAGCGAGGCCTCGAGAATGGCCTTGAACGACTCCTTCAGCGGCTCGAGGTCTAGGCGCTCGGTCGTCTCCGTGTCTTTCTCCGTTTGCTCCGATTTCTGGGCAACCATGTTGTTGAACTCGGAGAACAGCTGCATCTTCTCTTGGAGGTTGGGTAGCTCCACGACGGCCTTGAGTAGCGCCTCCTCGGCCTTGTTGCGCCCAGTCTTCTTCTTGTACACGTTCCATACGGCCGAAATGACATCCCACGAGTAAGTCTTGAGGGCATTGGCGATCAGCAGGTCGAGTCCAGGGGCCGCACCGTCAGCCCAAGCCTCTGTAGCCGTGCTGCGCTGAAAGATCGAGAGAGCCTCGGTTCGGTTCTTCAGGCTGAGCTGGGCCTTGATCGCCCCTGACACGGTGGCGGCGTCCCATAGAGAAGGGTCGATCTCCCCGAAAATACCCAGAATCCGGTGTGCTTCCGTCGGTCGCTTCGACGGCGTCAGAAACTGCAGAACCGCGCGGCTCAGCTCCGTCTTCTGCGGCCCGTCTTCCAGCCGGTTGTACAGGTTCCAAACCCGCTCGAAGGCGTCGTGGTCGGTGGCCGTCGGTTTCAACTGCACGAGCCGGGTCAGGTCGCCAAAAACAGCGCCATGCTCCTCATCGCGCGCCCGGATTTCTTCGTCCGTTGCGGTCAGACTGCTGTCGATTTGGTCGGCCGCGGTGGGAGCAGCGCTGTCTGATGCCCTAGACTGCTGGGTCTGGGCGTCGGGTGCCACCGAAGAGGAGGAGAGGAGAGATCGAAACTGTCGTGTCGGCTTGCGTGGAGCATGTGTGGGATGCGATGGTGTGGCTGGCGAGCTGCCGGGCCGGCCACAGCGGTCCGTAGCATTGGAAAGCTTGCGGACAAAGGTCAAGGCGCCCTTTGGGTACAGGAAGTCGAGAAGGAAGGCCGAGGCGTTCATTGGTTCGATCTGGGACAGCTCCGGCGTGTACATGTCGAAGTAGCCGTCTCGAGGGTCTGATCCGGGGAGGCCGCGCTGCGAGAACAGGGTCTGCAAGGCCCCGGACGGCTTGCCGCCGGCTTTTGACACCTTGGGCAGCAGCCGCTGGAGCCCGGACGGCTCCAGCCCGGCTGCTGTCCGGTCGAGCAGCGGCATCGGGTTGAACGGTTGTCTTCGGCAAGGAGCAGGTGTTCGTGCCGGGAAACGAGAGGGTTGTCGGGAGGCGAGCGGGCTATCGACGCATCATGGATGTGTTGTGAGGTATTTCGAGGGTGTTATATGCCGATTGGGACCGTTGGAAGGCCGAGAGCTCGTTGTAGAGCAGCAAGGCAAAGCTGTGTCGGGATGTCAAGAAGCAAAAGTTTAAGTTTGCAGGCCCAATTCGATAAAGACGAAGCCGGCCTCGCAAGGGACAGAAAAGGGTAGGACAGCTAGGTGCACGTTCGTGTGTGTCGAGATCGAGCTTCCTGCTGCCCAATTCGAAAAAGACGGCTGTGTCTGGCCCGTGGTGCTGTTTGGCGGCAAAGGGCGGGCTGCAGGGCAGAATGAGGTATCTGCAGATTGTACTAACTTTTTTTTCTATGGGCAGTGGTTCGATGCTCTGTTATTGCTGGCAGGCTCTTGCAGGGGAGATCGAACTGGAGCTTCGCGCCGGAGCGGCCAATGAATGATCCGTGCCTTCCCTGTGTAACGGCCTGCGACCCGCTGTAGTCTGGCAGTTTGCGAGTTTGGGCAGGAGCGATAGGCGCACACACGGCCAAAATGGTCCATAGTGGGGCACGAGACTGGCTGCTGCGAACGAACGAAAAACCGATACTAGCAAATTTACACGCTGTTGACATCAACCCCACACCGTTGGCAGACGACAGGAATCTCGACCGGCCAGACCACCCAAGCAGATCGCACGACGACAGCCGCACGCACAGCCCTCTGCGGACGGACCGAGGACTCGACACGGCGCACAATCGATTGTTGTGTCTCGGCTATCTACGAGCATCCGGTGATTGCTACGTGCACCCTGCTACTAGGCTTGCACGCAACCAAGAGGAGGGGCAAAGAAGAAAGGAAAACGACATAACGACACGGAAAAAGGGGAACGAAGCTGCCACGATGGATATCACACAGTTTGTCGTCTCGTCAAGAGACAAGGCCCTGCTGTACGGCGACTACAGCACCTACCGCACACAGCTGGCGCACCGCCTGCTCAACATCCGGAAAAAGCTGCGCGTGGCCACCCGGCATCGGGGCAAATACAACCACAATGCGAACAACATCAAGGCCGAGCAGATTGCCCAGGACGTCAGGTAGGTGCCAGCGCTGCGGCCAGACATTTTTACGGGAATTTTGTACTGACTGTCCCCCACAGTTACGCACGACTGGAGCTGCTGACGGCCGAGCGCGCCTTTGCCCAGGCCATGGCCATGAAGGCGGCGCATGCCTCCAACAAGAAGGGCATCACCGGCCACACCCGCTCGCACATCGTCTCGCGCCTCGACAAGGCCGCCAAGTACGCCGCCGACCTGTCCGATCTGCTGCAGGAGGAGGCCAGCGGCGCCAGCGACGTGGACCGCCTCGAGGCGCGTGCGTACGCAGCCATGCTCCGTGGCGCCGCGGCGTTCGAGAAGCAGGCCTGGGAGCTGTGCTTGGGCAACTATGCGGCGGTCTGGGCCATCTACAGCGCGCTCTCGTCGGCATCGGCCACCCGTGCCGACATCTTCCGCGACCTGCTGACGGACACCATCGAGCCGTCTCTGCGGTACGCCGCCTACCAGCTCAAGATGCCGCGGTCCAAGCCGATCCCCATCATTGCGCGTGAGGCCCTCTCGTCGGCCAAGAGCGTAGCTGCCACCCCCGACACAGCGGCGCTCGTTGCGTCGGTCAACAAGATCGACCCCACCATCCTGCAGCCCAAGACGGCGGCCACCGCCGACGGCAGCGAGAGCTTGGAGACGGCCGCGCCAGGGACAGTCGGCGGTGTTGTGGCCTCGACGCGGACGCTGACGTGGCGGTCGCGCGAGGTCAAGATCGAGGACGCCACCATCGCCTCGGCGTGGGCGGCGCTTGACCTGGCCAAGGCACGGCTCGAGGCGCAGCTGGTGGCGGGCGGCGCCCGCATGGCGCCCAAGGACAAGGCCGCGGCCTACGACGACGTTCTGACGGTCAGCCAGGACGCTGTGGACGCCACCAAGGCGGCCATTGACGACCTGCGCAACGAGGGCATCCCGCAGAGCGACTCCAACGTGCAGCTCCTGTACATTGCGCGCACGGCAGCCAACTACGAGATGATCAGCGACCGCATCGGCCGCAATCGTGTGCTGACGGGCCTGCACGACGGCGCCGTTGCACAGTCAGGCCCCGCCGTCACAAGAAAGTTCAAGGGCAAGGCGGCCGTGCCGCGCCCCGAGGCGCCTGGGCGCCTGCTCGCGCGGCTCAAGGAAAAGCTCGTCCTCTACGACGGCACGCTCCAGAGTCTCGAGACCGTCAAGGAGCTGCCGGGTGTCGCTGCCGATGTGGAGCTGTCCGAGCAGCTGGACGCGACCGCCAAGTACTTTGTTGCGCTCAAGTCGCTCGCCATTGCCCGCTCGCACACGCTGGCCGGCAACGCGGCCAACGCCCTCGCGCTCGTCAAGCACGCCCACGACCAGGTCACCGAGGCTGCGCCGGGCCTGACCGAGGCCGACGCCGCCAGCGGCAGCGGCAGCGGTAGCCAGAAGAAAGACTCGCCGCTGCGCAGCATCCACGTCTCGACCGAGGACGTCACGTTCCTGCAGGACCTGCTGCAGGCCGAGCTCCAGCGGGCCCGCGCGCTGATGGACATTGAGAAGCAGCAGCCGTCGACGGCCGCCGCCAAGGCTGGCGCGCTGGCGCTGTCCGAGACCCTCGGCGAGTACCCGCAGGGCGCCGTCGACCTTGAGAACATTGTGGCCTACCCGCCGCGGATACAGGCGGTGCCGGTCAAGCCCATCTTCCTCGACATTGCGTGGAACTACATTGACTACCCGAGCAAGAGTGCCGGCGGCGGTGGTAATGCCGTGGCGGCTGCCAAGAGCGAGAGCAGCCAGCAGGCGGCACCAGCTGCATCGAGCGGCACGCCGCCGCCGCAGCAGGAACAGCCGCAAAAGCGTGGCTGGTTCGGATTCAAGAGATAGATTACTTTTTTACTTTTTTCTTCCTCTATCAAAATAACGCATTATTATTCACATATTTTTGGAACGGTCAAACACGTCATGCTACGGGATGAAAATCACAGCTTAGGGTCTAAAA
This sequence comes from Sporothrix inflata, assembly GCA_021396225.1. NCBI lineage: Eukaryota > Fungi > Ascomycota > Sordariomycetes > Ophiostomatales > Ophiostomataceae > Sporothrix > Sporothrix inflata. The sequence goes on from WNYF01000029.1 coordinate 136,702, forward strand.
AGGAGCTCGTTGAGAATGAGTGGGGATATGTCTATTATGTTTATATGTAAATAGAATGCCGTGCAAGATAGTCCTCCTGGGCAATGAAGGTATGGTCATAGCCAAGGAAAGCCATGGCCAACAGATGGAGAGAAGCAGAAAACAAGAAAAGGGAGTATGCAATGCAGAACCCAACCCTTTCAACCTTGTTTCTTTGTTCTGTTTTCTGACCCGTTTCCGAAACTGCAAAATAGAGAAACAGAAAGCAACTTGTTTTAATGCTCAAAAACGCCGCGATTTTCCCTTCCTTTTTTGGCAATAGCCACCTCGCGTCGTCCATTCTTCCGCCCCAACGTGTCGTGAATCTGTTAGACAGTATGTCGGTCCAGATAAGATTCGTCCACAACATAAGCTCTCAATATAAAAAGTGTTCAAAAAAGGATATAACAATGAAATCATGATGAGTGTATAAAGTACAGAGAGGAGATACATAAAGAGAAATGTGAGAGATGATGGAGAGATGACATGAGAGAGTGAGTGAGAGAGAGAGAGAGAGAGAGTGTGTGTGAAAAGGGAGAACACCGGGGGGAAAATCTATAAAACCACAGATTGCGCTAAAAATTCAAAAGGATCCCAGACCCATCATTTTTTGTGTTTCCTCGTCCCAATTTTTATTTTTGTTGTATTTTTTGTTTTTGTTTTGTTTTGGTCCATGCTCGTCTCGTCCCTCTTTACGGCTTGGTCTCGTCCTTCTTCTCGCCCTCAGGCTTCTGCTCCTCCTGGGGCTGGTCATCGCCGCGAGCGCGGTGGACCTTGTCCAGCAGGTTCAGGGAGGCGTTCTGCAGCTCGTCAACCTTGGCCTTGATCTCCTCAGCGGTGGCGTCGCCCTCGCCGGCCTGGCTCTTGGAGATGTACTCGCGGAGCTCGGTGATCTTCTCGCGCAGCTGGTCGGACTCGGTCTTGTCCAGCTTGTCGGCGTGGTCGGTCAGCGCCTTCTCGGTGTCGGTCAGGATGCTGTCGGCGCGGTTGGACGCCTCAATGGCATCCTTGCGGGCCTTGTCCTGCTCGGCGTACTGCTCGGACTCGTCCACCATGCGCTGGATCTCCGTGTCGGACAGACCAGAGCCCGAGGCAATGGTGATGGACTGGTCCGTGTTGGTGGACTTGTCCTTGGCGTGCACGTGCACAATCGAGTCGGCGTCAATGTCGAAGGTGACCTCGATCTGCGGGACGCCGCGATGAGCGGGCGGGATGCCAACCAGCTGGAAGTTGCCCAGCAGCTTGTTGTCCTTGACAAGCTCACGCTCGCCCTGGTAGACCTTGATCTCCACGGCGGTCTGGAAGTCGGCGGCCGTCGAGAAGACCTGCGACTTCTTGGTGGGGATGGTGGTGTTGCGGTTGATCAGACGGGTGAACACACCGCCCAGGGTCTCAATACCCAGGGACAGCGGGGTCACGTCCAGCAGCAGCAGGTCCGTGACCTCACCCGACAAAACGGCACCCTGGATGGCGGCGCCAATGGCGACAGCCTCGTCGGGGTTGACCGACTTGGCGGGCTCGCGGCCGAAGATGCCCTTGACGGACTCGGCCACCTTGGGCATGCGGGTCATGCCACCGACCAGGATCACCTCCTGGATCTCCTTGGCCTGCAGGTTGGCGTCCTTCAGGGCCTTGCGCACGGGCTCAATGGTGCGGGTGATGAGGGGGTCCATCATCTTCTCGAGCTGCGCGCGGGTCAGCTTGGTGTTGATGTGCTTGGGGCCCGAGGCGTCGGCCGTGATGAAGGGCAGGTTGATGTCGGTCTGCTGCGACGAGGACAGCTCGATCTTGGCCTTCTCGGCGGCCTCACGGATGCGCTGGATGGCCATGCGGTCGCCCGACAGGTCCAGTCCGGAGTCCTTCTTGAACTGGTCAACCAGGTGGCGGACCAGGGTAATGTCAAAGTCCTCACCACCCAGGTGGGTGTCACCGTTGGTCGACTTGACCTCGAAGACACCGCTCTGGATCTCCAGAACGGAGATATCGAACGTGCCACCGCCCAGATCGTAGACGGCAATGATGCGGTCGGCCTCCTTCTCTAGACCGTAGGCCAGGGCAGCGGCAGTGGGCTCGTTGACGACACGCAGGACGTTCAGGCCGGCAATCTGGCCGGCGTCCTTGGTGGCCTGGCGCTGGGAGTCGTTGAAGTAGGCGGGGACGGTGACGACGGCGTTCTTGACGGGCTTGCTGAGGTAGGCCTCGGCGGTCTCCTTCATCTTCTGGAGGACGAAGCCACCGACCTGCGACGGCGAGTAGTTCTTGTCGCGGGCCGCGACCCAGGCGTCGCCGTTGGTGTGCTGGACGATCTTGTAGGGGACCTCCTTCAGATCACGCTGGACCTCGGCGTCCTTGAACTTGCGGCCGATCAACCGCTTCGTGGCGAACAGGGTGTTCTCGGGGTTGACGACGGCCTGGCGCTTGGCGGCGACACCGACTAACCGCTCACCGTCCTCGGAGAAGGCGACGACGGAGGGGGTGGTGCGGGCACCCTCGGAGTTCTCAATGATCTTGGGGACCTTGCCCTCCATGATGGCAACGGCGGAGTTGGTGGTGCCGAGATCGATACCGATAACCGAGCCCTTGACCTTCTCCTCGGTGCCGGTCGACTCGAAGCGAGCAAAGGCCGGGCGGAAGGCGCTGGCGCGCATCGCCGCAGGGCGCGTGGCCACTGAGGATGCCCGGGGAAGCTAGAAGCAGGAGTCAGTATGCGTTGCGAGCTCGAGGACAATGGCAAACGCACATTGGCATTGGCATTGGGACGTGATACTTACGGCTCTGGAGAAACGTGCGGCCAACATTGTGTCGGATGTGCGAGGAAAAAGAAAAACAACAAGATGCAACAGATACCACTCTAGGGCAACACGGACAATGAGGGAGGAGAAATGCGCGAGAGGGAGGTGAGTCGGAACAAGATGCACCGTGGGGTATAAAGAGAGGGAAATGAGGAAGAAATGGAGGGTGGGCAGAGAGGGACCTGGAGAGAGGAAAGAAGATTTTATGGAAGAGCTTTTTTCGGCACCTTCTTTTTTTCATTGCCCCTGCTCGCTGAAAAATTCGAGAAGGTGCTGGAGGGACTCGCAAGCGTAGCATCCTATTGGCCGCGCCCAGCCCACTAGAGCAACATGCCCCACTTATCCGGTTGCCACAGACTCTCGAAAAGGTAAAAAAATCACGTGTATCTACTAGGATTTGGCGCACGTGACCTGTGCGCCGGATCTAAGCGGAGGTCTGGGAAGGAGCGATGGCCTGAGAACAAAAGAAAACACACCCAAGATCCGACAAAACCCCCCCAAAAACACCAATTCAAAGCTTCCCCAAACTATCCTTCTTTTTTCCAGGCTGTCCATAGTTAAAAACATACGTCGTAAAACAGACCCGGCTTGGATTGTGTTTGCCAGGGCTTACACATGACTCCATCCGGTTTTCCTTTGACCGGCTAGAGCAAGCGGCAGGAATGGAATAAGACCGAAGCCCGAGTTGTTGCCGCCTTTTTTTTTTAACCCACGGCCGAGGTCAATTAGAGCAGGAGCGAGCCAGCAAAAAAAAAAGCTGGGGTTCCGGGCCGGAGAGGGAAGGAGCCACAGCTGTCGTGCTAGGACAGGAAGGTCGAAAAGAAGGAAAGAACGCCCGCTTTGCAAGCGGTTTCTGCCACCGGGCGGGCTCACCGCCTTCGCTTTGAGCGAATATCGGCGGAACGCTGTTGAAACTTTTTCCAGCACATGTCTCGCACGGCGCGGCTCCGGAGTGCACTGATGCTGCAGGAGGCCTGCACCTGGCCGGCGGGTCGCGATGCGTCCTGGTTTTGATATTTTTGAGGCTCTCGGCCGCCGTTGCGAAGAGCGTGAAATCCCGTTCCTGGAGTTGAGTAATACACAGTGCGAGACAGTGCGCAGGACAGCCTCAGCGCCTTCTCAGGCTCGGCAGGCTGTATTTCAGAGGATTTCAGCCTTGCCGCCAAGGCGCACTATCTAGCCCGCACAGTGACCGGGGCGGCGCACTTGCCCACCAATTACAGGGCACACAGTGTCGCGTACAAACCATACGGCGTCTCCTGCCTGGGCCACCGGTTGGCTCCTGGTTGAACGTCATCTCGAGCCTCCTCGCCATCATCGTCGCAAATGAAGCGACATCCCATCGAACGGCACCCCTCCCACACGACAGCCGCGCCTCGTCTCATTCGCATCGACGCATATCATTCGGCTTTATATTTATCGAACGAATCGCGCGACCAGCATCTACTATCGCCGCGGGCATTCCTGATTGCCGTGACTCAATTGAACGGCCTGTCCTCAACCGTCGCTTCATCACGACGCCGCCGACCGCATATCCCGGCGTCACTGACGAATCGACCGTTGAGGCATCACCTTGTCATCTGATCCGACGACTGTCGGCCCCCCTTTATTCGCTCGGCCCGCATCTGGGCGCCCCGTCGCACCTGCGCTTCCTCCTTTGCTGGTGGATGTCGCGCCAATTGTCTCTCGATCTGCTTTGACCACCGACGCTTTCTCCCCGCCATGGCCGTGGATGATGTGAAGGATGAGACTGCGTACGTTTTGGGATGATCTTCTAGATTGTCGACGATGGTGGTGATGGCGTTCGTTGCCGCCCGCAGTCTTACTAACCGCAGCATACTCTAGGTGCTATCCGACCGAAGCCCTGATTTGCCAGGAGCCACGGCGACACTATCGCACCCGCATCAACCCAATGTCAGTCGCCTTTCTCTCTGTCTCTCCTGGCTCCTTTGAAGGCCATCATGGCTTTCTCGGCATGAAAACTAACCTCGTTCTCACGCATCTAGTCACTGGCAACTACGATCCCTCATTGGCGCAGTCAACAACACCGTCTACTTCCCGGCCGGCATCGGAAACCTGCACATCCAAGAGTTTGATACCGCTACACGAAGATCGGAAACCATCGCCGAGCTCCAGTTCTCACCGCGATGCCTCGTGGCTCGACAGGGGTGGGTCTGTTGCGGAGGTGAGGAGGGCGAGTTTGTCGCCATCCGGGTAAATGCGACGCGGGGTGCAGCCAGCACCCAGTCCCCGGGTGCGATCGGCCGAGGACGGGCGCGCAGGAGTAGCAGTCACGGTGCGGCTGCAGGTTCGGCAGCGGATAGCAGAGGCGGCGATGGAAGAATCCATGACAGACATACCCAGCACACGGCCAGCATGGACCACGACCACGACGACGACGACCACGACGAAGACGACGGCGACAACGACGACCCGAGCATGGACGACGAAGAGTACGACGACTTTGACATGCGAATGACCGACGCTGCGGTACTGGTGACCGTGCCGTCACGGCTGGTGGCCAAGAGCCAAAAGTTTGGCACCGACCGTGTCAACTGCATCACAATATGGACACCGTCGAGCTTTGTGCCTTTGTGGCCGGGCGCCTACTCATGTCCGATTGCCGCCCTCTCCAACAACGACAAGCAAGTCACGCTCGTCAACCTAGTGAGCGCCTATGAGCTCGATGTCCTGGACTACCCGGACTGCGTCAACCGTGCCGTTATCTCGCCCGACGGCCGCCTGCTGGTTGCCGTCAGTGACGACCCCTACCTCTACATTCACGAGCGCGTAGAGAAGCAGCTTACTGGCTCCAACCGTCTGAACCGGGGCGAGCCACAGGCGGCGCCGCAAAAGCACTACGAATGGAAGCTGTTGGCAAAGCATCACTTGCGCGGCCAGAGCCGGGTCGACACCAGCGTCCACCGCGGCAGTTTTGCAGCGTGCTTTTCCAACACGGGCCGGTACCTGGCTGTGGCCACGCAGTACGGCGTCATCCACGTCTTCGAGACCAGCACGCTGGCGAACCCGGATACGAGCCTGGTGGCCTGCTTCAACTCGGCGAACCCCAATGTGGACTCGGGTGCCGTGCGCGAGATGTCCTTCTGCCCTGGCCCCTACGACCTGCTGGCGTGGAGCGAAGACCACGGTGCTGTGGGTGTCGCCGATGTGCGAAACGGATTTGTGTCCCGGCAGATCCTCCAGCTGTGCGACGATGACGCCTACGAGCACGTCGGCATCAACGAAGTCATCCACAACGACGAGTTCGACGATGAGCGTCAGCGTAGGCGGTCGGGCCAAGGTGCCGGCGCCGGCACCGGCGGGGACAGCACGATGAGCAACGCCCTGAACGACACCAGCCCCCCGGCTAACGACTACGACATGTCCTCGAGCGAACAGGCCCTGCGCATCCGGGATGCGCTAGATTGGTACCACATGCCCACCACCACCGGCGAGTCGCAAAACCTGCGGAGCATGCAAAGCATGCTGCGGCGGCAGCGCTTGCTGAGGGAGCAGCAGCAACTCCTGGGCCGTGAACCGCGCGACCGCGATCGCGAGCGGGACACATCCGACTTTGGACGCCGGGCGGCATGGCTGCTTCGTTCGCGGCCGTCGCTGGGCTCGCGGGGGGTATCGTCAGGGGCAGACAGCAGCAGCGCTGCTGCCAGCGGCAGCGGCAGTCTTGCGAGTACCCGCAACACGGCCAGCGGTATCATCAACATCCGAACCGGCACCAGCAACAGCCGAGCCCGGAGCGCCGCACGGTCGCGCGAGCAGAACGAGAACGTGACGATGGCGGTGAACGACATTCTCGGGAGCCTGCGGAATCTGCGGAACGCCCGCGACGCGGCCGACATTGAGCGCCGCTGGCTGGCCCCAGCGCCGGCGGGACTGCTCCAAGCGGCCCAGAGAGCGAGCGCATTCGCCGCAGGAGTCGAAAACGAGGAGTCCGGCAGTGACGACAATGCCTTTTCGTCCCGGGACGCCACGACGACACGCCAACGGGATCCGTTGTGGGGCAGCGGAGACGGCAGCGGTGGTGGTGCGGGTGCTGGTGCAGGTACCCAAGACGACATGAGCAGCAGTCGGACCATGGACATTCTGCATGCGTACCAACTTGGCGATCAACCCTCTGCGACGGCGGGCACTCGCAACTTTGGCGGCGCTGGCGGCGCTGGCGGCAACGTGGCGACTGTAACCCGGCGGCCCAACAGAAATGCGCTGCCCCTACCCTTGCCTGAAACGGTGCTCAATCAGACGGGCCTCCTCGCGTGGGACACAAACATCCCGACGCCGCGGCGGGCGCGCGAGCCTGGTCCGTCGGAGCAAAAGGACGGCCACACGGCCGGTCTGGCCTGGAGCGAGGACGGGAGCATACTGTGAGTACACCATCTGCTGTTGACTTCTCACCATTTGAATCCATACTAACATATTTTAGGTACATTGGAACAGAGGGCGGCATTTACGAGTTCCGCGTGAACGTCAAGAGCCGCATGTTCTACCCGAGTGTGACGATGCGGTGACGGGGGAATTTCCTTTGGACTCATCATGGGGCGTTACGGTTTCTTTGTTTTCTTTTTCGTTGGATCTTCTGTCTTTTTTTTTACTTCCTTCATTTGCTTTTTTGTTCCTTTTTTTGCCTGTTTTCAGGGGAAATGCGACACGGGTCAGCCCCCCTTTCGCGGGATATATGCTGCACACTTTGGCGTTTTATCTGTTGATGATTTCTCAGGGATTTTGTTTCTTTGTGCGCTTCATCTAAATGGTATTTTTCGCCGTCTCTCATCCTTTTTGTTTATTTTTTTTTGTCCTTCTTGCTCTCGAACGCAGTGCGGACACATACGTCCCTGCTTTTTCCTAAGTTGTCTTGACCTTGTTGGTCATTCTCATTTTGCTTCACAATTTAGAGGCCATTTTGCTTTCGTGCCTTAAGTTGTATTACCACAAAAAATAATTAAGGTCGTTATTCTTTACTATATGGTTCCAGTCGCAGTCGTGAAATCGTATCTATCCCGTCCCGTCCGTCTCGTCGATCTTCCAATCAACTGGAATAGACCATCTTCTCGACCATCTCGCCGATCGCGAGACTGCTCGTCAGCCCGGGACTCTCGATACCCAGCAAGTTCACCCAGCCATGATAGCCGGCCTCGCTGCGCACAACAAAGTCGGCTGCCCCCATTCCCGATTTGAGCAGTTTGGGCCGCATACCGGCGTAGTCAGGCTGCAACGCGCTCGGGTCGACGCTCGGCAGGTAGGCTTTTATGGCCTCGATGGCCTGCGGCAGCTGGTCGGCGTTGGCGGCGAGGTCAATCGGGTCGTCCACCCACTCAACGTCGGGCCCAAAACGAATGCGGCCTGCGAGGTCGAGTGTCAGGTGTGTACCCAGACCAGCCAGTCCTAGCTCGGGCGCCGGATACACGAGCGTCGACACACGCGGCTGGCTGTGTGCGTAGGAAAAGTAGTTGCCCTTGGCGTAGTAGAGCTTCATAGGTGGTTGGTTGTTTTGGGTCGAGCCGTGTTGTTGTGTGATCATGTTGTGCACAGCAGCGGCGCCGAGGCCGGCTGCGTTGACAATCGTCTCGGCCGTCACGACCGTCTCCTCGGCATCCTCAGCCGTCTTGACGTGCAGCTGCCAGCCGCCCTCGCCCGACCGCGTGCCGCCCAGCGGCGTGATCTTGACGACGGGCGACCCGGGCGCCAGCACGCCACCCGCCTGCTCAAATAGGCCCAACAGCGTCTGCATTAGGCCGTGGCTGTCGACGATGCCCGTAGCCAGGCTCTCGAGCACACCCGCCTCGGCGCGCACGGCGGGCTCGCGGCGCTTGGCCTCGTCCGCGTCGACCCAACGCAGGGGTACCGCGTCGCGGTCGTGGTAGTTCTGCCCAAACGCGTAGATCTTCTCGAGGGCCTCGCGCTGGCCGGGCGTCTGGGCGACGATCCACTTGCCCGTGCGGCGGTGGGCGACGCCGTACTGCTCGCAAAAGGCGTAGAGCAGCTGGCGGCCACGGATGCAGAGCTGGGTCTTGAGCGAGTCGGTGCCATAGTAGAGGCCAGCGTGGATGACTTCGCTGTTGCGGGCGGAGGTCTCGGTGCCGACGGTGTCGTGGCGCTCGAGCAGGAGCACAGACGACGTGGATGAAGAGGAGGAAGGCACGACCGTCGCTGCCCGCTCGGCCAGAGCACGTGCCACAGCCAGGCCGACCACACCACCGCCAATGACCTACGGGAGTGTCAATATACGATGTCTTTGAATCTAGGTGCGTAGGGTGGATGTAGAAACTTACTGCGTGTGTAAAGTCGGCCCTCCGATGAGCGGACACGGAGAAGAGCCGCAGGCCAGCAGGACCGGTGCCGGTTCCAACTATGGCCCTCAGCGCCGCCGCCGCGAACAAGCACTGACGAGAACAGTTCAGCATCGTGAAACCACGAAAGACAGCTTCTGGTTGTCAAGATGGACGAAGCGCGATCGGACGTGTTCCGGTCACGCGTGACGTTGGAGCGTGTAAGTACCAGTTCGGAATCGGTGGCGGGCCAGGGCAAGGCTAGCGGGGTCCAGAGCGCTATTTTCACGGCTGTCGCATCAGTTCCACCAATATTAAATGATACAGTGCAAGGCAGCGTACTCCGTACACAGAAAAGATATCAAACGGGAAAATGCTACTATTTGTGTATGTACTGATGTTTATTTTATTTTGTGCTGTAGAGAAAATAAAAGACTGTCTAACATTTGGGTATCTCATGGTTCGATCATAAACGTGTGTAAAGTAGGACTCCGCGTCGTAAATGCAACTCCGAGAAAAAAGGAGTGGGAAAATGCAAAGAAAACAAAAACGCTGCTTCCCGATGTGCGCCGTTGTGAACTATGTAGATAAAAAATATGTGCAGAAGAAGAGGAAAAGAGTCAAGTCAAGACAGTCGTATCAGACAGCATCAGGACCCGTTGGGTTTGATGGCTTAAGCACCACCGGAGCTGGTGCCTCAACTTGCGCCTTGGCTTTGGCGGCATCGTCGTCACTGCTTGCGGCCAGCTCGCTACCCGTGTCGCTAGCAGAGTCGATGGCTTTGACCACGACTGTGGTTGTTGTTGCTTTTGGTGCTGGTTTTGCTGCATCGGCCGCGGCAACTACCGAAACCTCCCCGTCGATGGGCATCCTGGCTTGTCGTGCCGGCCCCAGCAGCCGCCGTCTCAACTGCCCAAACACCCGCGCCGGCCGTCCGAGCACTCTTGTGAGCAGTACGGAGGATGTTGTTCTTGTTGTTGGCTCCGGGTGCGGAGGCGGTGCCGCTTCCGTTGTGGGCAGCTGCTCCTGGTCCGCACTCAACAGCTGCAGGCGACGCCGCCGCAGGTACAGGTACACGGCGGAGATGACGAGGGTCGCGCCCACCGCGCTGGTCAACGTCGCCAGCACCGGACGAGCGACGCGCCAACTAAAGCGGTCTCTGACGACGATGGACGGGAGGACCAGTGGCGGTGGCACGGCGTCTTCGGTGGCCGGGCTGGGCGGCGGGAGGCCGACGGCGGACCAGTTGGAGGGCTGAGGGCCGAGGACAAAGTCGAGGCGGCCGCCGTTGGCAAAGATGTCGTCGTAGGTGAGCCAGGACTGGTTCCACGGCTGGCCGTTGACCTGGAGCGACTGGACGTAGATGGATTGAGATGACGAGGAGGAAGACGAAGAAGTGGTGAGGTTGGTTGAGGTGATTTGCAAGGTCTTGCCACCGCCGAGGCTGATGGTCAGGTCACGGAGCCAGGGCGAGCCAATCAGAAATGTGGTCTGGCCGGTGATGGGGTACAGGCCGATCATGGACCACAGCACCCATGATTCCATGGCACCGGCATCACTGTTGCCCGGCAAACCCCCTGGGGTCGGCTGGTAGTAGGCGTCGGCCGCTGCGCGGCTGTACTGGACAGACAGGTCCTGGCGACCGACAAAGTTGAAGAGATAGGGAGTGGTGAAGCTGGGCTCGTTGCCCGGGTTGAAAATGGTGTTGTTAAATTGGGCTGAGCCAAAGGGGCGCTGTCCGGGGACAAACATCATGGCCAGGCGGTCGGAGAAGGTGGTGTCGCCGCCCGAGTAGTTAACCAGGGTGTTGATGTCGTGATGGGCATTGAACGAGTACTCCCACGAAAGGGCCTCGTAGTCTGACTTGTGAGTAAGTAGATAAATGAGAAAACAAGAAGGGGGGAGGGGGGTACACGTACAGTCATCTCTCCAATAGCAGCCACCGCACAGGAGGGGATCCTGCTGAATAAAGGCGGTCTTGGTCCGCGGTACCAAAAAGCCAGAGAAACCCAGCGACTTGGCCGACGGGTTCCAGTGCTTGCGCCAGTTGCGCGACCGTTCGAGATATTTGCTGGCGTCGTCGGTCTTGTTGAGGCCCAAGGCCACCTGGTACAGAGAAAAATCGTTGACCGAGTACTCGACGGCACGCGTGACGGACCGGCCATAGGCGCGGGTGATGAAGCCGTACGTGTGCCAGTCCGGGAGCGCGCTGCGGCCCTCCTTAGTAGAGCCGGTCGGGTCGCGCGGGTCGTTGTTGTTGGGCGGCACGGTCTCGGCGTCGGTCACCATGGCGGCGTAGGCATCGTCCCAGTTGATGCTGCCGCGCACACCCTTGACGTAGGCATCGGCCAGAACGTTGTCGGCGTTGGACCCGCCCTGGGTGGCGCCGTTGAAAAACGACGAGCGGGCGTCGGGCATGAAGCCCTCGTGGCGCCAGACGTCGACAAGCGACCGGATGAACTCCTCGTACATGGTGGGTTGGAGGACGTGGAAGAGGGCGGTTGTGCAGCGGAACTATTCAACTCGTTAGAGACGTAATATATGAAAAATAGAGAGCAAGTGCACCTACCAAATCCCAGAGGGTGAAAATGTCGTCGTAGTACGGCTCCGTGGACGTCCACATCGGGTTCTCGCCCGTCTTGTTCTGCGGCAGCAGCAGCATGTGGTACATGGACGAGTACAGGAGCTGCAGGCGCGTGGTGTTGGCCGTGTCGGTCGTCGTGATCTTGCTAAGCACCTGGTCGTTCCAGACCGCGCGCGTCTGCGCCGCCAGGGTCGTCTGGTTGGTGCCCGCGGGCACTTGGTTGTTGACGTTGCTGCAGGCCTGGGTGGTCGAGATAAACGAGACGCCGACGCGGGAGGTCACCGTGCTAGCGTCAAAGGTGAACACGGCGCCGAGGCGGTTCGGCGACGTGCTCACGGTGCTCGCCGCGGGGAACTGGCCCACCGTACTGCTGGTGCTGCTGGTGCCGACAAACGTCTGGACAGTGCCGGGCGCATCAAAGTAGCCGCAAAAGTAGACGGTCCAGGCGGGCGACAGGTTCCAGCCGTTGTTGTAGGTGCCGGCACCCTGGTACTGCAGACCGCTGCCGTCCGGGTTGGACGACACGGAGATGTTGCCGCCGAGGTAGTGCTGGCTGAGGTAGGCACGGTCGGGGGCGGGCAAAAAATGCGACACGTCCACGATCACGCTGTTGGTGTTGCTGGTACTGTTCGGAAAGGTGTACTGATACAAACCCGCACGAGACGATGCGGCGAGCTCGACGACAATACCCGAGGCCATGGTGGCCTTGTAGGAGCCCGGACTGGCCTCGTCGGCCACAGAGCCGCGAGCGTCGGCATGGCGTGCGAGCGGGTTTGTCACGGGACTGCCTATGACGGGCATCTGCGAGATGACGCCGTATTTGGGGGCGCCACCGGTGCCACTCTCGTGCAACATACTGAAGCCGGTGAAAAAGGCGGCGCCCGGGACGTAACCCGAGTAGCTCGATCCGGTGGCATTAGGGCCTGTGTCCATGTCTGGGCCGAGCTTGACCATGCCAAAAGGCTCCGAGACACCGGGAAAGGTGTTTCCGCCAGCTTGTGTGCCAGTCTAATGTAATAAGGGAGTCAGTTTTGTTGGAAGTTTTCTTCAGAAATATAACGGGGGACCTGGAGGATAACTTACAAGTGGTAATACATAGCTGGCAAGGTCGACCGCGGTGGCCATGCCAGTCATGGTCCCGAGGACGGCCAAGGTACGTACTAAAGAGGCCATTGTGATGTGAAGAATAGGATGCGAAGGGGAGAGCAGGCAAGGCAAAGAAAAGAAGAAAAAAATTAGAAAAGAAAGACAGAAGTCGTCCCCCTTTCAACCGGCAGCCTGACCCCTCGTAGCCAGGATGCAGCGGTGATTTCCTTCTATCAAGAAGCCGAAGGTAAGGTAAAGATGCTGAGAGAGTTCATTGTTGCACAGAAGACGAGGAGGATGGCGTTGGGTGTAAGGCTTAAGAGAGTATAAGAGAGGATCAAGAGGGTGTCAAATGTCAAAAAGATCAGATGCCAAGACAGGAAGAAGGTGACAAAAGAAAGGAGGGCAAAATGACAAGAAGAGGAAAGAACGAGGCAAGTGCACGCGGTGGGAAAGGGCTGCTGGGTGCTGCTGGGCGCTGCTCTGTTTCTCTCTTTCTGGGGAAGGTGTGGCCCACGAGCTGTGCCGAATTGACCCACGTGCTACACGATCGTGCCTGCCGTTTTTGCGTCACTTTTTTTTTTGCGACGATCTCTTTTTGCAATTTTCTGTCTCTTTTTTTTCGCAGTCTTTTGAATTCTGCGACAAAATGCACGGTTCCAACCAGAAAGTCGACCAGAGATCGCAGCCGGGCGTTCTGCCAGGAGTTTTGTCAGTTCGGTCGCGGTGATCTCGGGTATCAGAGCGAGGGTCTGATCCCCACGATCTAGACCACAGGGGGGTTTGTTGTTGCGCGTGTGAGTGTTCGAAAAACGTGCGTTTTTTTTTGTGCGACGCAGTGAATGGAGTGCCGGGTCTGGTTTCGTGCGCTGCCTCGGTTGTGTGTTGTCCTTTTTCAATGAGAAGAGACTTTTTTTTTTGTGTTCTCTCTCTTTTTGATGTCGCGACTTTCCTGTGCTGATGCGAATTTTGTTGATTTGACCCGTTTTGGCCGTTTTTGGTGTAAGTGGGCGATGCCAAGACTTTTGGAACCCTTCTTTTTATGTTCCGTTTTTTGGGGCGGGATCGTCTGGGATTTGGGGCTGGATGATGCGCGCAAGGAGGGTCGCAGGGGTTCGGGGTAATGAGCAAAGGAAAAGAGGGAAAGGAGAATAAAACGATGAATTTCTTTTATAATGCGGAAAGAAAGAGGGACGAGGAGAAAAGGAAAACCGGCATGCGACAATTTAGAGACAGAGTAGAGGGAAAGGAAGCAAAAAAGGGCGAAGGGCGAAGGGCGAAGGATCCAGGAGGGGGGAAGCGGGAAAAGGAAGAAAACAAGCCTTTTTGCAATTTATACGAGGGAAAATAGAAATATTATAGAGCGATCTGGAACCAAAAGACCCAAAAAGAGAGGAAAAGAGAGGCAAAGCAAGGAAGCAAGGCAGACGAGAGACCGACGAGGGAGAAACGGAGAAAAGAGAAAAGCGCCCTATGTATTAAATGTAGACAAGAGACGACATGGCACGCAGTTCATACAATAAGCACAAAGTACTCCGTACACGCTACAACAATACACAATACGAGCGGCTAAAGACGAAAAGGCAGTACGAGCAACGGCGGACGAGCTAAAAAGAAAGGTAGAGAAAGCACAAGCTCACAGGCCGGTCGAGGGAAAAAAGGAAAAAAGGCACAGTTCGGGGGAGGCGGAGGGCTGAGAAAAAAAGTGGACAGCAGAGGAAACGAAAGTTGGGAAAGTCAGGAAAATCAGGCGAGTCAGGCCCAGCAAACTGGCGGGAGACCGACCAACGCATCAGGGGGAGGCACGACGAGTCGAGGCCTCACGGAGAATCTCCGAGGGCGGCGGCAGCACGACATGCGCACGAACGATGCAATAAAAGGACGACGATGGACGAAAGCAGACAAGCCTGTCTGCACGAGCGACTGGGACTGTGGGGGAAGAACATTGTGAGAGGCGCTATTGCGTCGTTTCTCGACGGAGCTTCTGAACGAATGAGCGTATCCATTATTAATGTGTATTTGGTCTGTGGAAGGCAGACCGAAAGAGGGAAAGACAAAGGCGAAAGAGGAGATGTTGGCCGGTGAAAAGAGGACACAAGAGGCACAAGGGGGGGTATGCTCGGTACGGGGAGGGTCGTGGTCGAAAAGACGCCATAATGGATCTCGCTCGATGCGGCGAACAGACAGCCCGCGGCCAAAACGGATGTGACGGCCAGGCCAAAAGTGACGAGAGAAAACCGACGAGAACATTGTCGACTAGGGCAGCGAGAGATTACAAGCGGCCTACGGCGGTGACTTTGAGACTTGGGGACTTTGGGACTTTGGTGACTTTGGAGCCACCTGCGCCCTCGAGGACCGTTGGACTACGGACGGCCAGATCTACGTGAAACAAAGGCCGTTTTTTGGCAATGGCTCGACGGTGAGAAAGGGAAGGAGAGAACAGGTACAGACAGGCACAGAAGGGGAAAGACGGAGTCTTCGCCACCAGGAAGGCAGGCCAAGCTTTACGGGAACTAACGACCCAAAAGAAAAGAGCCTGTGGCAGAGGATGCATTCCAGATGGAAGGAAAGGGGCGGAGGAGGTAACAGCAAAGGGAAAGAAAGGGAAAGGGGATGATCTAGACCGTTTGGACCAACTGGGCCGTTGTGGATAGTCGTAGCCAGACTGCAAGCACTAAACGCGGGCAAACAAGTAGGCATAAAGCATAAGCCAGCGAGGCCGTTACGCTGCGCCCCTGTTGCCTCTGCGGCGCCGTCGGTAACGAGCGAGGCCCGACGGGGAGGCGTTCGCAAGCGGCACAGCTGGAGGTTCAGAGGGAAGGAGAGACCGGCGTGCTCCATACTCTGTAGAGGCAGCCTATATGCGGTCTGTTGGGATCGTCTGTTTCGTTTCTTTTTATGTACATGTACGAGACTCGGCTTGCTGACTCTGCTCTCGTTTCGGGCCCGGCTCAGCCTGCCTCTTTCTCCAACGGAAAGCTGTCTACAAAGTGAGGTATGGGATACAACACGAGACGATCATTTTGCAACAGAGATCGTGCCTGTCCTTACCCTCGTTTTAGCGGTAACAGCTGGGCCTAGAACTGGGCGGAGAAAGAGAATACAGAAGGCAGGTACGGCGTAATTACAGTTGGAGGGAGAAAGAGGAAGGAACGGTCGTCGTTTAGCCTGGCCGGCACCAGCTGACCTTCTCCCTCTTTCTCTCTTTCGTCTGGCTCTCTCTCTCTCTCTCTCTCTTTATGCTAAAGTGCGAGTGCATTCTCCTCTTTTGGGCATCGCATGCCACCACGCAAGGGCAGCATCAAACCATCCAAAGACGCAAAGAGGGGCCAGACTAGCTCATCCAATGTCTACGGCGCACGGAGGACACTCTTCATTTGATCTCTTGCTCTTTTCTGTCAATATGTCGTCAGGGCACACAAGCATGGAGGAAAGGTCTTGGCAAACGGTCCCGGAGAACTCCAGGAAATACCACCCTTCGTGCTGGGCCAGGCTAAAATGGCAGAAGCACAAAAAAAGAGAGGGAAGAAAAAAAGGATGCAGAGACCAGGGCCTGAACGGTCTGAACGGTCTGGACCTCAGGGTCCATGCTTCGCTCTCTCTCTCTACCGGCTGCCGAGGCGCTGAAAGGGGCCTAGTCTGGAAGCATGGGGGCCCTGACTGGCCCCAGGCCTGGCCCTAACAGGCGAGAAAGCAAAATACAAGGGACAATGACTGGTGGAAAGAAGAAGAGAAAAAAGAAAAAGAAGGTGTGCTCGCGCTGCTGGAAAGCAAAAGTTAACTCTAAACGAGGGCTAGGCCTGGTGCGGTTTAAGCAGTGGGAGGGGCCCGCTCCCAGCACCACCACACCGGAGGGCAGGTGCAGTCCCCTACGATGACTTCAGTTCGTCGCTTCCTCGTCGCTTCCACCTTCTGCGTCTCCCCCACTAAAATCCCGCGCACATGTCATCGGCCAATAAAGTCACGCAAGAACGCCACACGACATTGTGTTCTCTCTGCTTGTTGGCTACTGAGCTTCTTGACGAGTCGGTCACCGTCTCACTGTCTCACTACTCCGTATGTTGAATGGTTTTCCTCTCTTTGTTCACGATTTCGGGGACTTGCCCCCTCTCGTCGAATGGCAGCACGCCATTTCACAACGGGTGAAGCGAACGACGGCCAAGTGGGCTTAAGCTGGACCACTCGCTGTCTACTCTTTGGTCACCTGTGCAGATGCTGGTTGTGGACATGCCCGAACTTCGCTTTGTTCTCCCTCTACGACTATTCAGTAGCATCGAGCCCGTCTTTGTGGAATCAAAACTGTCTTGAAACGGGCCATACAACGGCCAGATTGTGTCGTCGAGCAACAGTTGTGATCATGCATATGAAAAACGACAAGAGGAAAATACAAAAACAAAACGGCAAAGAGACTCTTGCCCTCTAGGGAACGTCGGTGCTCATCATCTACATCGCTTTGTGGTTCATCGTGTCTGTGCGCAGCCGGCCTTGAAACCGAGACAGTTCAACAACACAAGTCACAGGACATAAAAGTATCCTAGTGTACGACGTACGTCGTAGGTGCCATGTTCTCTGAAGAGATGTTGTTTTCAAAGACAGAAAATTGAAGAGAAAAAAGACAGAAACTTGGAAGGACCAAAATCCAAAAAAAAAAAATATCATTGAAAAAAGACAAACTGTTACTTGTAGCCGTGTTGGAACGGAACCTACACCTGTTATAGACACAACCCAACCGTCCACTCCGTCCAAGAAAGACCTGGTAACTTCATATAAAAAAGGAAGGAAAAAAACAAACACAAAACGCATGTATCTATCCTTCGTCTGTATGTATTTTGTCCGCCCCGTGGTATCGCTTTTTGGTGCAAATGCAAAATCATTCTAGAAAAACAAAACAAGGGGAAAACTCGTCGGGAAAGCATCGACAAGAGGGAGAGGAAGAGAGGAGACTGAGAGTGGGAGGTGGAGCGAGAGGGAGGGGAAGGGAGCGGTCAAGGCATGACATGGTCTCGTGCCTTACCGCGACGGCGACATGCTGTATGGTGCCTGGATTCACATCAGTCAGTATGGGAAATGGGAAAGGTATGGAGGACGCCAAAAGAGACAGGGACGGAAACAGGGTCACTTACCAGAACTTGCTTGGCGTTGTATATCCGGTACGCCAGCTTGCGCACCGTGCCGTCCGCGGGCACCACGGCAGGCGCAAACTCGATACCAAACAGGTGGTGGATCGCGTACACCACGCGTCGCGCATACTTGGAGTCCCGCTCCACGTGCCCGCCAAACACGTCGTCGGCCGTCGTGGGCGCAATGTCCGGGTCGCGGTCGAGGCAGTTCTGCACCACGGGGAGCAGCGCCTCCTCGACGGCCTTCTCGTAGATCCCGACCTGGCCGCCGCCACCGCCGCCACTAAGGCCCATGTCGACGGAGCCTTCCTCATCGTCATCAAACTTGCCGATCCGCACCTCGAACGGCTGCGAAATCGACATGACGTTGTGGTTGCCGTCGTGGTGGTACCGGAACTCGAACACGCCCTGTGTCCACCACAGCTGGTCGCCCTCAAAGACCATCTCGCCCGTCACCAGGTCCCGGTCGTCCGCGGCAGACGACGCCTTGGCCTTGGCCGGCTCGTCCGATGACAGGATGCCCCGGTCAATGGCCGTGTCGAACACGCCCGGCGTCGTAGGCACCCACCGGCCCAACGACGGCACCTCCGTCTCCTCTCGTGACCGGTTGTCCGTCACCATATACAGGCCAACCCAGTCCTTCTTGCTATGGTTGGCTGGTGCCGTCCACCGTACCCGGATGGGCGCGCCGTACTGCAGCACAATCGTCTTAGCCTTGGGTGCCCGCGAGTCGGTCTCGTCCTTATGGGAGCCAGTGGTAGAGGCGGCGGCGGAGGCGGCGGAGTCCGATTCCCGACTACCACTCTGGACCATCGGCGAGGACAGTTGCTCGCCCTCGACTTCAAGGCTGTAGTACTTGGGGTCAAAGCCGGCCAGGTCAGGCACGATACGCGTAATGGTCAGGCGTGCCGGGTACTTGTTGAACAGGGCCGACGTATCGCGCACAATGGTCGACACACCAGCAGCCAGCTTGGGCCGTGCGGCGTCCACAAACTCCTCGACAAAGTGGCGGGTCTCGTCGAGGACGCGGTCGACGCTGTCTTGCCACTCCTTGACCGGCGGCGGCAGAGACTTGCGGATGAACTTGGTCAGACCGGCCTCGGAGCGCAGCTTGCGGCCGTAGATCTTTTGCATGTGCGGCTTCTCGACGTACGCCAGGAACCCGAGCGTGAGAATGTGGCCGATCAGCGCCAAGATAAAGATGGACCGGCTCCAAGTGATCAACGCAGCACCCCACAGACCGGCCGTGCCGATGATACGCTCAGGATTGTTCAGGTAGCGGTAGATGGACTTGTACGTCAGCTTGCCCGTGCTGTCGAAGAAGAAGTCGCCGTAGAACCAGCCAAAGTCGCCGAGCTCGTCGTAGATGCTAAAGGCCGTCCACACCTGCAGGGCCACCAGGCTGCTGCCCAGCACGTGCTTCAGAATCGCCCAGCCGTAGTTCCAGTTCTCAGGGGGCGAATACATTTTCCAGCAGGCCATCATGAACGAAATATGGCACATGGCCATGCTGATGTGGTACATGCCCTTCCACTGGCGCCAGGCCTCGTCGGCGCTCTCGCCGTACTTGAGAAAGTGCCGCGTGAACCACTTGGCACTCGACTGGCGGCGCAGGATCATACCGAGACCGACCGAGTACCAGATCCTCCAACCGATCGCGTGGAACAGAGAGAGGCCCTGCCAGAGCGGCGTGTTCGGGGTCACAATCGTCAGGAAGGAGAGGTAGCCGCCAAGGAGAATGACCGAGTAGTCAATGGAGCGGAACAGGTCCAGGTTTGCCACGCCCCACAGATCGTGAACAATCGCGGGGGAGGCTGCGGCAGCGCCGGTCGGGTTTGTCGAGTCGATGGCTTGCGGTTGCTGCTGGGTGTCCTGGAGATGTCTAAGCTGCTGCACGGCCTGAGCGTGGATGCTATCGGTGCTCAAGGTGGAGTCGGCACGCGCGGCACGGGGGGTGGGCGGGTTGTATGTCTTTTCAATATGCGGGTTCTCGACGACGGCCAAGAAGATGAACTGGGCGAGGTGGGCGACGATGGAGATGAAGAGCACGTCGTAGCTGGCGGCCATCATGGAAATGCCGTAGTAGCCGGCGTAGCCAATCGAGTACATGGGGTGCGGAGCCATCTCAAAGACGCCGTCGAACGTGAGCTCCTGGTCGACAAGGTAGAAGAAGTCGCCCCAGTACCAGGCGAAATCCTTGACGACACGGTGGGCGTCGAGCTTGACCCAGAGGTTGAAGCCGATGAGAGCAATACCCACAGCCCAGCGGGCGACGGCCATAACAAAGCTCTCGCTCTCTGGGCGGTGGCTGGACACAATGGCGAAGAGGCAGTACGATACGAAATCACACATCAAAATGAGGTCCACAACGCGGCGGAAGACGAGCCAGGTGTTGTACTCGATGGGTGCCTTCTCAAAGACATAGTCCTCCGGGATCTTGGCCTCGAGCTCCCACTTCAAGAGACGGTAGAGCCATGGGCGCGGGTTCTTGCCGGTTTCCGGGTTCTCAAAGAGCTTCCACCGCTTCGCCCACGTCACAAGCAGCCGGTACTTGGACTGCACGGTCAGCAGGCTGCCAATGCCAATGTTGTAGGAGGCGCGCCAGAACAAAAAGAGCGCAGCGCAGACGGGGCGCTTCAGATTGGCGGGGAGCAGGTACGCGGCGAAAATGTGGAGGGCAAGGATGACAAGCACAACGACGTCGGACAAGTTCTTCGGCTGGCGGGGATCGAGCAGCTGCGAAACCATGTCGTGGGTAGTGGGGACGGTGAAGACTGTGTGGCAAAAACGGCGGCGGATCGTTAGTGACAAGGCTCTCTCGTTTTGCTTTCACACTTGCACGATCCCTCTCCACATGGGGTAATCCCGGGACGTGGGGTATACGAAGTACATGGAGCAACATACCTGTGCCATCGGGCGTCCGGCCGTACGTCTTCTTAAGCTTCAGCAGGTCCTCGGCTGCCGGCTCCGAGCCAACGGTGCTCACGTCGCCCTTGGTGGAGACGGACGCCGCCGCGGGGCCGTCGGAGGGCGCATGGCGGTGGCGGAGCTGGCCTTGCTGCTCCAGAGTTGCGTCCGGGGCAGAGCTCATGGTTTGGTGGGGGTGGGATTGGGCTGCAAGAGGGGGGTTGAGGATGCAGCAATTGAGAGTCGACGAGGCAATTGAGGAGAGGAAAATATATAGAGAGAAAGGTGAGGAGGGGCGAGGTGAGGCGCGCAGGAAAAAGGGAGCAGAAGAAGATAAGAGGCAGGAAACACCGGGTCTCGCTTGTGTTTTAGTAGTGAGAAAATGAAGGGATCAAGCTTAAGTGGGGTCCCATCAGAAGGGGGCAGAAGGCAGGAGAAGCCAGAACACAGCCAGAATGCCTGCCTCACCGTCGAGCCAGAAAGCAGGAAGCAGCGATGGAGATAATTGGAATAAAAAAGAAGGAGCAATGGAGGGTACTACGACATAGGAGAAGGCGGCATGCAATCAGATAAAAAGACGATCGCGGTTGCCGTTGTTGACCGTTGGACGCACTTCCATCCCATAGCTCTTTCCGTTCTGACGACGTATTATTTACGCTTGGTACTGGTACGGGCCTGTTGGTTTTTTGTTGAGGTCAAGTGGGCAAGGACGGGAAGGAGGCCACGCGCGCGGGCGCTGTCACATGCCCGAAACTGCGCATTTTGGCAGCCAAATCGACGAATACCCACTTCGCAGTAGAGACAGCGACGAAAACCACAAAAATTCGGGGTCGACCAGGGCAAAAACGAGAGAAAAGAGCAAAAAAAAAAAATAGAGAAAAAAGCTGTGGGCAATTTCGCGCCCCCAACGAGCCTAAGCCGTATGCGGGACGAAGCTTCTCGGCTTTTGTTGTGCAGTTTGACGCAAAGTGTGGATATCGGCGGTTGTCGCACCTGCCTGCAGATCAGTGGTTGAGGCTAGCGTGCTGTTCTAGCCCCGTGGCTGGTGCTTTCAGGGCAAGAGCCAACAGCTAGCCGAGCCTTGCCAGGCACATTGACAGGAAGGAGCGCCCGAGGTCGAATAAAAGCAACAAGGCTCTGTGCAAAAGACGTGCCAAAGTGTATCGCTGCCTTGTGACGATACTCGAGAGAGATATTTAACAGGAAACAACACCTTTGTTTCTCGTCGGAAGATTCTCAACGGCAACTCGGGAAAACGAACCCCCAAGACACGAGAAACAGACACACACTACACCACACCAGAACAGACACCCGCCCAGACAGCCACCACCACCTTTGCGCACCTCCGTCCCGTCTCTGCCTTATTGCGCGCTGTTATCGCGGCTGGCCATCCTTTTTGTCTGTTCTTCCCTGGCTGTCCCGCATTTTGCCAGCAAGTGCGCCCAGCGGCCGCGAGCAGGACGCCAATGAGAAATTCCCCGGTCCAATTTCGCTTGCAAAGTTGCAGAATGAGGCCATCGCCAGCGGTGGTTTCGTTTTCGTGTTCCATGCCTTGTGGCCATCTCTTGACCGGTACCCTTCCCGCGGTGTCGGATGTCGGGCAGATGGATCGAAGCAGGCAGGGAGGCAGACAGGAAGACAGGTAGGACAGGGCACAAGAACGCCTCTGCCATATCCGCTCCGGTATGGGACTCTGCTGCTGGGCCCGTTGTCTTTCCTGAAGTGAGAGAGAGAGAGGCACAGACACAGGACAGACCGAAGCACAGCCTCTATACGCGAAAGCTCGCACACGTTGTCCTCCCTACCACTCGTTCCCACGCGTTGTGCCTGGTATTTATTTACGCCCTGCGTTATAGTTTTATAGCCCGCACCTCCTTTTCGTTTCGTTTGCTCCTTTTTGTTTTCCTTCATTTCTGGGTAAGCGTATAAGCGAGCGGTCTTCCTTGTTTTGTGCCTCCTGTTTGGCCCATCATTGGCCCTTCTCCTTTGGTTCCCAACCCGCCACCCAAGAGGATGGTAAACACCGCTCGGTGGTCCGGTGTGTAGGGACGCCGATGGAGGTGTGGGACGGTGGGACGGGCGACGAAAATGAGGCGGCGTGCGTATATGCGTTGTGTGTTGTGAATGGAAGTTTTTGATAAAACGGAGGATCTCGCAGTCGATGTGTCCCCAAAAGTAGATGACATAAATCCTAGAGGCTTTTACATGGAGGAGCATTGACAAACGCTCCAAAAAACGACACTTTGACAACATTCGAACAGTTGGTCAAGTCCCAGAAACCTTTACAACATGGTCCGCGAAGCAAAACCCCCGGTGGTGCCGGCACGTCCAGATAGACTGCGGCCACGGCCTCGTTCTCCAGCACCACTGCCGCAGTCGCCTCGCCCACCACGGCTGCCCAACTCCCCTCCATCGATTTATTCACAACAAACATCCGTCGCTGCCTCTCCCAATCTCGGGACTGTGCAGCAGACAAAGCCGACTAAGAAAAAGCCGAAAAACAAAGAGCTCGACAAAGAAGTGGCAGTCGAAAAGGGACCGAACAAGTCGTCGTCCGGGAAGCAGTCTGCTGTGAAATTCAGCTCCGACACAGCTGGTGGGAGCAGGAGTCCTTCTCTTGGTCCGACTCTCTTCTTTCTAGAGAAAGAGACAAAGGATGATGCTGTCCAGCAGAACAACGGTAAGCACGAGCCAGCAGAGTCCGTAACTCGGGATCAAACACATAAGCCTGCACAGGTGCCAACTCGGAAGCCAATCCCACCTCAAAGAAGCACCTCGGAATTAAAAGGAAAGATAAAGGAGAGAGAAATCAAAGAGGAGAACGCCACAAATCCGAACGGGGCCCAGCAAGCGGTCTCCCTGCGGAAACCAAAGCAGGAGTCAACAAAGCCAGCCGAGCTGGCACGATCAACACGGTCACACTCCTCAAAAGACAGAGTGGGATCCCTCGCAGACACGCAGTCTCTCATCCGAAGCAACCACAGCAGCCGCAGTGGTACCAGTACGGTGCAGCGCCTTCAGCAGCGCCAAGATGTCTACCGCACGCATACACGCTCCGCCGAGGCTCGCGCCTTGTATGCCGAAGCCAAGGACCACTATGGCAAGGCCAAAAACCATCTGCAAGAAGCACTGCGGCTCTCAGTGGATGTGTTCCGTCTTACACCGCACGTTCTCGTTGAGAATGTGGCAGCAAGAGAGATACGATCCAAGACGACGAGCGTCGCCAGCACCAATATTGTGGCTGGAAACAAGGGTGCACGCTATGCTCCAGAGTATCCTGGTCTTGGTATCCAATACCGATCGCTGTTCACGCCGCTTTTGACCAACTTGAGCAACGACGCAAAGGACAGAAAGCAGGCTCTGGTGAAGAAACAAGCGGACGTTGCCCTAACCCGGGAACGTGCAATTGTGTCCAAACACGCAGGGGCCACGTCATCCGTGGCAGGGTCGTCCCGCAGCGGCCGATCCAACATCACGACGCGGAATACTCCTGCCATAGATCCCACGGCGGCTCGGGTACCTGCGCTGGCTTCCACTTCCGCTTCAGTCACGAGTCGGGCCACAGGCCAGAGCAACAGACAGAGGACGAAGAGAAGATCTGCTCCCGCGGTGCCTTCGGGGCCGGCCTCAGTCTCGACGCGGACCGCAGCCAGGATGCGGGACAACTACGAACGCCGGCCTCGGACGCGGACAAGAAGCGCGGCGAGCCGGAGGTTGCGTAAGAAGAAGGAAGAAGAGGTCGACCACGGGATCCTGTGGTTCTTTTCTTATTAAGATGGAGTGGCATGGGTCTCATAATGGTCACTTGTAGTAGATAGAATGAATAAGAATCTCTTTCATAACCTGTCAGAATTCGTGAATTACAAGAAAGAAGAAAAAGAACAGATAAGTAAACAAATAAACACATGGCATTGCAAGAAACTTGTAGAAACTTTTATTTTCGTTCCGTTTCCCGTTCCTTTTGCCTGTTTTCTCTCCCTACTCCACATCAAAAACAAAACAAGTCCATCCCCTAAGTTGCCTTCTTGGCAAACTCCACGCGTATAATCAGATGCTTGAAACCGAAGCCGTCCATCTTCTCGCACGCCTTGACGGCATCCGTCCGGTCGGCAAAGCTGACAAACGCGAAGCCCTTGGCCAGACCTGTGTCGCGGTCCTTAGCCAAAAACACCCGCGTTACCCGGCCGAACCGCTCGAACATATCGCGCAGCTCCTGTTCCTCGGCCAGCTCCGACACGTTCGTCACGCGCAGCGTCGCAAAATCATCGCGCTCGCCGTACTTGCCGCCCGCACCCGCCATACTGCTGCCCGCACCCGCGGCCGCCGCACCGCCCCGCAGCGCGGGGGGCACGTACGAGCCCTTCTTGCCGTCGCCGCCGACCGCACCGGCACGCGAGGCCGCGCCCATGTCGTCGTCGTCGGCGCCCGTGTCGCCGGCGCCCGTCGTCTCGCCGATCGGCGCCATGGTGTCCTTGTAGGGACAGCGGGCGGTGAAATGCTCGCCGTTACAAATACGGCACTTGACCTTCTTGTCCTTGAGCTTGTCCTTGAGGGCGTTGGCGTTGGGGTCCTTGGCCTCGTCCTTGGCGTCTTTGCGCCAGTTGGAGCTAGGGCGGAAGATGATGTTCTCGGCGACCGAGGTGGTGTCGGTGGCCGGGCCGGCGGGGTCCTTGGCGGAGAGGCCGAACTTGGGGCGCGTCATGCGGTCGGCGACGCGGGGGTTGACGACCTCGCGGTGGGTGATGAAGCGGATGCGGCGCGTGGTCTTGACCTTTTGGCCCTGCTCGTTGAAGCGGTAGCTGATGGTGGTCTTGGTGCCATCCTTGTTGCTGATGGTCTGCGGCGGCGGCAGCTCGGTGCTGACCGCGGTCTCGTCAATGTCCTCGTCGTCGGCCCAGTCGTGCTTGGCACGGTTCGGCAGCGCGGCTGTCGACATGGTTGCGGTGGGTGTGAAAGAGGTCTGTATTTGATTCGAATAGTCGTGTGTGAAAGCGTACGATCGAAAACTGTGGGGAGTCGTTGAAGATCGAGAGATCGTGCGTGGGTGGATGTGGTGGTGGTGATGGGTTGATTGTGATGGATTGTGGTTGTGATTTGCGTGGGGCCTTTTTTTTTGGGAAGTTTGTGTGAATTTCTCATTGCCATTTGCGTCGAATTTTTTGGCCACTGCCAGGCAGTGTGGGGCAAACTTTTCAGCGAGTTCGGTATCTTTTCTGCAAAACTAGGCGGAGAGGTACCTCCAACTAAAGTGGCCCTTTTTCTGTGTGCTTCTCTGTTGACTGTTCCCTATTTAAAGTGGGGCGAACTCTACGCTGCGGCGCTGCAACAGCTCCTTTTTCCCCTCCATTCTCCCCCTTTTCTCCCTGATTCGCCCGCCCTAACGCCGCAACGCGTTTTACTAGTCTTGTCCAGAAGCATCGATCTTCGCGTGCTGTTGGCATTGTCATCATTTATCATTCATAATGAGCTACCCTTTCGGTTCGAATTCAAAATGTAGATTGTTCGTTGGCCGCATTATTCGTCCACAAAGGCAAAATGTTGCCGTTCGCTACCAGCCATATAATAATACACCATACACGATATAGTACAGTCATCCGCAGAGAAAAATAATCCAGGAAATGCAACGATATTCCCAGCAACAGACTCCATGCAAACCAAAGGCCTTGAAGCATTTTGCCCCTCCGGTTTATGTGCATGGCGCCTGTAGATGACAAAGGAAATGGAAAGATTGAAGGATGACCAGTGGTCTAGAAAAGAGAAAATATGAAAAGAAGAAAAAGAAACCGAAAGAAGGCCAAACGTGCCAAAGAGTGCGAGTGTGTCGTGTTGTACAGTGGTGAGAACAGGCAGATTAAATCTGCAAAATCCGCCGGCGGGGGTCTTGCTCGGCCGCCTTCACGGGCAAGGGAGGTAGAGCGCACGTCGGCGGCGGTGCGGGTGGCGGGCCGTCGGCCAGCTGCGGCATGCTGCGGCGGTACAGGACGGCCTTGGAGGACGTCGAGCGCGAGCGCGCGTGCATGACTGGTGGCGCGTGTGGCACGTTCGACATGTTGGAGTGCGAGGCCGTCGTCATGGTCGCGAGCGGCTCGGGCTTGATCGAGGTGCGGCCACGGCCCGTGTCGACGCTGCCGCCAGCCCGCGACATGGCGGTGGCGTGGTAGAGAGACAGCGGTCGCGACGACGTCATGCCGCTAGCAGCGCTTGCGGTCACACTGGTACTGGGCTGAACGAACATGCTCGCGCGCTTGTACTCTGCGGGCCGCCGGGTCGCGAAGTTGCTGTTGCTGTGCGAGGACGTCGGAGGCGTGGGCGTGGGCGACCCGCTTTGCAGGCGCGTCAGAGAGTTCGTCAGAGAGTTAGTCCGCGACTGCGACTGCCCGCGCGACTGCGGTCGCGACGGCGGTTGGGGTAGGGACTGCGACGGCGGCGGCGCTAGCGGAGGTGGCGGCGCCATCCAGTTGTCTCTCGGGTCGTCTTCTGGCAGCTTAGGCGAAAGTGCGTTGTACTTGGACATGGGCAGGATCATCGAGGCCCGTTGGGGCACGACGACGGTCCGCGTCTCGATGCGCTCCGACGCCGAATCCGAGACCGAGCGCAGGGCCAGCAGGCTAGAGAGTCTGCGAGGGCTGTTGCAGGCGGGAGCCTCGGACGCCGTACCGTTACTCTTGTCGCTGCCGCTGCTGCCGGGCTTGGTGTTGCAGGTAAGCGACGAGTACGATCCGCTGCGCCGCCGGGATGGCGGCGAGGGGGGCGGCTTCGTGGAGACGGAGTCTGGGCTCTTCCAAGCGTTAAAGAGGGCAGGCGTGTCGGGAACATCGGAGCCGTAACCCGGACTGCTTAGGTTGTTGTCGTCGAGAGACGCGTTGGAAACAACCACCTCGTTCGACAAGGGTGGCGACGTGGCGCTTGGCGATGCGTGGTCTGTGACGATAGACAGTGGACGCGAGAAGGCCAGGGACGGTGGGGGCAGCCGCCGTCTGCTAGTCCTAGTGCTGGGTGGTCCAAAGGCGGCTTGTTGTGGCCTCGGTGCCTCGCGGGGTGGCTGCGGGAAGGCAGAGTATGTAGCAGACAGAGCAGGGCCAGGAGCAGGAGGGGCAGGTAGTTCCTGTGCTGGGGCCATGATGGGCGCCGCTGAGGCCTTCATGACGGCTGAGTAGCGTTTCGATGCCAGGTGCGGCACGCTGAAGTTGGGGATGGTCGGCGCCGCGTCAAAGAGGCTGTAGTTTGTTTCGCGCCGTAGCGGGACCGGTGGTGGGAGAGGTTTCGTCAGGGGTGATGTGATGGAAAAGGACGAGGTCGGAAGACGGGGTAGTGCCTCCGTCGGCGGAGGCTGTTGTGGTGGAAGCTGCGACGGCAGCATCTGCATATCCGCCACGCGTTGGCTCGAGGCCATCACTTGCATCGACTGCCTGCGCTCGAGGATCGCTGCTGCATTTGGTCGTAGCCGGGCCTCTGGGCTCTCGGCAGCGGGTTGTGGTTGTGGTGGTGGCGGCGGCGGCGGAGTAGAAGTGATTGTTGCTGTCGTACTTTGTTGCTCGTCACTCTGGTTATTGTTGCTAGTGAAGCTGTCACGAACAGGCGAGCACGGCGGCGACGAGCTGTCGGACGTCACGATCGTGCGCTGGCCAGACGAGATGTACGAAAAGCGGTTGCCGGCGCTGTCGCGCAGGTTCTCGAGCTGGCGCCCGTCTTGCGAGTAGATGCTGTTGGTCGTCGACATGTCGTCGCTCAGGGGATCGCGGTCGTGGAACGACATAGTGCCCGTCCCCGCTGGGGACGGCGCCTCGAGGTGCTGGTTACCCTCTCTTGGTGGGCGGCGGGGAATGTGCGCCACGTCGCTCGGGCTGAGGATCCGCGAGAAGCGCTCCGGGTCGCGCACGACCAATGTCCGGTGGTTGACCTGGAACCTCGGGTCGACGGTGCCGTTCTCGACCTTGGGCTTGCCCGTCTCGGACAGGTGCTTCTTGCCGCCGAGCTGTTCGATCTCGCGGCGCAGAAGGGTGATCCAGCTCTCCATCTCCTCGGCGCCCTCAAAGACCATCAGAAACGTAGAGGCATGCCGCCGTTCGCTGCCACGGAAGGGCAGGCGCGAAAACAGAGAGCGGGAGTCATTCGTCTGCAGACCATCGGCGTCCATGGACGAAGAGACACGCAGGACCCAGTGGCGGCCCGGGATCAGGTCGCTCGCAAACGCAGCCGAGTCGCGGCTGATGGGCAGGATCTTCTCGGGCAGGCGGTCAAAGGAACCCTCGGCCGAGTACTGCAAGAGGTAGCCGGAGGTGACGAGCACATAGATCTTGCTCACCCAGTCGAGCTTCATCGACGAGCCGGAGGTGTTGCGGCGGTGCCGTCTCTTTGGCTTTTCGGCGGGTTTCTCAGCAGCAGTCAGTCTGTCCTCTGGGGAGTCACCCGACGCAGAGGCCTCGCGAGCGGCGGCGTCAGCGCCACTTACGCTCCCCTGCAGGCGCATGAGGACCTCGATGGACGTGGTGCATATCGGCAGCTGGGCATGCTTGATGGCCTGGGGGTACGCTTGGAACAGCGGCGGCGGGTCCCAAGTGGCGAGTGAGCCCCGGACGGCGCGTGATGAGGGTGCTGGTGTCCGGCTGCGCAACGGCACGACCGGCTTCTTGGCCTTGGTGGTACTTGGTGTCCCTAATAATGGTAGTGCCGGCTCGGCAGGCTGTATGACGGGAGCTTGCTGCACGTGGAGAGTAGGGGTCGGGGTAGAGTGGTCAGGCGTCGGCGCGACGGGAAGCTCCGTCTTCGGTTCAGGCTCCTGTGGTACCGTTGGCAGTGATGATGCTGCCGGCGGCGGGTTCTTGGACTGCGCCGAGTCGGACCGCTGGGTGTGAAAATAAGGCCAGCCGCTAAAGTCGACGATGGAGGCGCGCACGTCCTGACCGGCGGGTTTGTTTCTTGAAAATAGACCGCGCAGGCCCAAGCGCGACTCTCTGTGGGCGAGCTTCTCAGGGTCGGCGGCGCGGAGTCCCCTTTCGCGCGGCCCGTTGCGAAGTGGCACTCTGGGCTCATCGCCACCGGTCGTGTCGTGAAGGACATCTGGTGGTCGCATGCGGCGTGTGTGGCTGGACTGTTTTTGCAGAGCCTCGAGTGTCGTGATCGTAGACGCATTGGACGAGGCCTCGTCTGCAGCCGCGGCCGTGGCGTCTGCAGCCGCCTCAGACATGGCGTATGCGAGGAGGCGGTTGTGTCGCCGTGGTGGCCTCCGGGAGTCGAGGTGGAGGCGTTGCCCTCGATTCTTCCGCGATGTGGTCCTCCTTCGCCGTTGTTCTTTTGCGGTCTTTTGTGAGTTTCTGCTTCTCGAAAGGTGGTGCGAGTCTGCGTCGCGGTGTCAGGTCGTCGTCAGTTGTTTACTTGTGCGTCGTCGATCCGGCCGGTCGTATAAGCCAGAGTTCTAGAGATCCAGAGTTTTGTACAAAGACCACGCGCCGAGTACAAGTGCAATGGACAGAAAGAAAACAACCAAAAATCAAACATCAAAACGAGCGTGGAGTATGAGATCCAAAGAAGAAAAAAAATAAAGGTGACAGAATGACAAAACGCGAAGACCAGGAAGACAAGGTAGACCTCGACGGTAGTCTTTCCCAGGAAACCCCCAGCATGGGGGGTTGCACGCGTGTGAAGGGGTCCCGTCCCCGTTCAACGTCGTCCACACTAGCACACAGTCGCAAAAACACGCAGGGGACAGGGGATCGTCTCTTTTTTTTGCCCTTTGTTCTTTTTCTTTTCCACCCCCTGTGTTTCTTTTTTAGTCGACGGCCGGTAGTGTGGGCTAGGCTCGCCGGTGTCTGGTCGCCTCAGCTGTCAAGCCTTCTTTTTTTTCTTTTTTCTTTTTGCTGGCGGTGCGTGTCTTGGAGGTGGTCTTTGCTGCCCGGTTCTCGTCTTCTTTTTCTTCTCTCTTCTCTCTCTCTCTCATGTCTCTCGTCTGTCTCGCCCCGGCCTGTGCTTTTGCGCTTTTTGCGCGCTATCGAGTGGGCTGGTGTGGACTAGACCAGGGGTCAAGCGTGGGCAGACGGCGTAGCGCTCCCAGCGTGGCCGAGGGCTGGCGCGCGGCGTGGTGCTAGCGTGGGCGTAGTGCGCTGGGTAGTGTGCTGACAACCCAGAGGTCAGAGGTCGGGGGGCATATCCGTGCCCCGGGCAGGGGAAAAGGGGACGAAAGGGAAGATGGTGTGCTGGTACTCTCAAAAGGTCTGTGAGGTCTGGCCGAGGGCAAAACAGCCAGGCAGTTTGACCATGGGCTCGGCCCACGCGCTAGGACGCTTGTAACGGTGGCGGACGGCGGAAATGAGGAGACAGGGGTTTGCGGTGGGGACGCAGGTACGGCGAGTTATCGGTTTCTTTTCTTTTTGCTGTTGTTCGGGTGTGGGAGCCACTGGAGGTGGGTGCCGTGGTTGGATGTTGGTTTGTGCAGTTGGTTTGTTCTGAAATGTTTTGGCGATGTATTACGTCGTAGTTGTTTGGCTTCCTTATGATCCATACATTTGCACGTGCCAATATCCTTGCGGGGATGGTGAGAGCAGGCAGGCACGACGGGCAGGGGCAGACAGGGACAGGCAGAGACGGAGAAGGCCACCAAACGGAAGGAACGTCCCAGGCAAAGGGGATGATGTCAGTCGTGTTTCTGGTGTTTCTGGCCGTTGTCGCGTCGCAGCGGGGGGGGCAGGCGCGACAGAGGGGACGAGCGTCAGTTGCGTAAAGTGGCCTGGCTGTGGTTCGAGGGGAAGGAAACAGGAGCGCGAGGCAGGGAAAGAGCGTCACGAAGCACGGAAGACCGACAAGGCAAGCACGATGGGATATATACAAGTAAGTACAAGGGCGGGCAAGACGCGGGCAGTTACGGGCAGTTACGACCAGGACAGCTCGTTCCCTTGAAGACCAGCTGGCCGCCGTCGTTGCGGGAACATGCATACAGATATGCAGAGCGGGCAGACCAAATCAAAGTTGCTTCCTTCCTTGTACGGTGTAAGAGACACAAAGGGGTGAAAGAGATAAAGAGGGAAAGAGGGAAAGAGCATGTCTCAAGGTCTCAAAATAGAGGAGGAAGGCGGCGCAGGAGCATTGCGCAGCGCAAGCGCAGGGCAGGTGCAGCAGCGCCCTATTTCGTCCCGTCTGGCTTGCATATGACGCTCCGCAGACACAAGCGCAGCGCACGGAAGCGAACGAGGAGACGAACAACAAGGTGTGCACGCGAGTCCTGCAGCGGGATGCGAACCTCTCAATTGTGCGCGGCAGGGAATCGTCCGTCGCGAAGAGAGCGCCAAATCAAAACAGAGAACGAGACGTCAAACATCAACAAAAGTCAGCAACAGCTACGACAACAGCAATAACCCGGAACTGAGGTATAACAAGGGAACAATGTCGCATGCATACGAGCGGCAGGCGTCGGCAATGACAGAAAGCACGGCAGCCGGTGTCATTTGTCAATGGCCTGGATGGCTGGATGGCTGGCGTTGCGACTGCGCCGAGGAGCTGAAAAAGGAAGAGGAATGGATGAAAAGGCGAGGAAATACTCGCATACCAGGTCGCCGTCTCAATGAGGAATGCCGGAGCACGCGAGACGACACGAGAAGGCCCACCGGCGAACGGTCTGTATGGGGATTATCAGCGGAGACGGTAAGACATGCGCTTGACATTGGTGGCTAGCATTTGACAGTGACAGCTACAGACGACTACGAGTAGTGGCGATGTTCTCTTTTTTTCTCGATTCCAAAGCCAATCAGTGGTCGAGAGAGGCAGCAACCTGCTACGATGAACTATTCGATGTCGGCATCGAGTCGATGGCAATGGCGAATCGACACGGTGAGACGGAACACACAAGACACGGGACACTGTCACAGTAACAGGAGCACCAGTCTCCGTGTTCGCTGCCTCGACGCCACCGTAGGCCCTGGTTGGCTGCCCATGGCCGCTTGTGCACTTTGGAGTTGTGCACCATGTGTGACGGAATATACACCAGTCCTCCCGTACGACATACGAGCATCTGCATCTTACACCACAAGGCAACCCTCCGCTGCAGGTCCCATGGCATTGTGATTTGAACTGACATGCAGGGCCATCACTCAGTACAGGTATTACCAGACGCTGTTGCACGGCTCGGTGCACGTCGTATTACCTGCCACGGACAAAACGGTCAATGGTCTGTCATGCCTGTGGGATATAGATTGCCTCGTATATCACGACATGCGCCAGCAGCCAATTTCGCAGTTCCCAACAGCTGTCAATATAGCCTGCAGCGCCGCCGTTGCTCCGGGATAGGCAAGGCCACCATGGCGACGAACATCATCGCCTTTTGCACGATGTCCATCGTATCGCAGACGACAACAACCTAGTGCATATGTACACCACATAATGTCCCGGGAGTCTCGCCGGAGAAAAAGCAAGCAAAATCTCGATGGAACCCAGTTAATCGCTACCTATGTCAGAAGCGTTGTATTATGAAGACGTCCAACGCCCTCGTCCTCTCCACTTTGTGCCCCTGCCATCATCACCTTGTTCGTACGATTCTATGCCCATCACTATTCACGCCTGGCAGGATCCAGGTCTCCCAAATCCCGTATGAAAATTCTGTTCACAGGAACAA
Organism: Sporothrix inflata; assembly: GCA_021396225.1. Lineage (NCBI taxonomy): Eukaryota > Fungi > Ascomycota > Sordariomycetes > Ophiostomatales > Ophiostomataceae > Sporothrix > Sporothrix inflata. Next base: position 170,091 of record WNYF01000029.1, read on the forward strand.
TCCTTTCAGGTGCCTGTTACGAATGCTTGGATATCCTTGGCTTAACGTGGCACATCATGATGGACTAAATCGCTTGCAGCATTCCCTCGAATGCACCTTTCGTGAGCAAGTTTGTACTTTTGTCAGACGAATCCATTCCTCCTCAAACTCTTGTGAGCACTCTTTCTCGCTGTCGTCCATCCCAGGCTGACTTGCCCCATTTTCGTCTTCCTCTGTCTTTTCTGCCTCCCCTGTATCCTTGTCTTCCCCGTTCTTCTCCGTCCTTTGTACTATGTACCGCCCGCCCGCCCCATTGCCGAGCAAGGTCCCGCAAAAGTCTGTTCCCACTGATGTGCGTCTTTTCTATCCCAAAACGTGCAGATTGTGAAACAAAAAGGACAAAAAGTCGAGAAGGAAGTAGGATGCAGGCAGAGAAGAAAGAAAAGGAGAGAGGAGACTAGACGAAGAAAAACTCGCAAAAGTAAGATACATCTTCGGAGGAAGTTCATTTCATTTCCTCCTGTTGCAGGATTGCTGCTGACTGCAGCCCCCAAAAGCGGTATTTATTTCGTGATGCGTAAAGTCTCTTCCGTCTATTTCGAGACATCCAAAAAGTTTTGCAGCGTCACCGCGTTGAAGAATCGGAAGAATGTCGAAGGATGGGCGTTGTCGACTGATGGCAGCCTTTGCTGTCTCTCTCCGCCAAACATAGTTCACGTTTTCTTTAGACGTTGCATTCTACTTTCCATAGGAGTTTGAAAAGTGAAAACGAATTTTATGTTGCGAATTGCAGCCCGTCTCTCTCGTCCAACAGCGCGAGCCGCAATTCCCTTTCTGTCGGTGGTTATCTAATTACCCCCTGTCGACTTTGTCAAAGTTGGTTGGCCGCACAGACACCAGAGCCACCAGAGCAAACATGTTTTCGTTATTCGTTTATTTCGTTCTTTCTCTCTCCCAACTGAAAATAGATTGCCTGTTCGCGTTGCGACTGTGACGGTTTTCGGTTCTCCCCTTTTCTGTCTCCTTTCAATGTGTCTTTTGTACTTTGTACGGCGCATCTGGTCACATCTTTGTCCTTCGACTAGACACAATATGCTATGTAGGCAAACTAGGCAAAGGCCGTGCGCATCGATTGTCGGTCTCCCTTTGGATATTTCCATTCACGTCTTCCAACAGTCGTACCTAAAAATAAAGTTGGGAAAAGTAGGAACGGGGAGGCGCAATACCCTATGAAAAGACGGCCCAGAGGGACCCCCAACCCAGATGGCGGCGCTTAGAGGTGTGGCAAAAAGACAGGCGAAGACGGTTCTTCTTTTTGAACAGCGTCCGACGTTGTTCTCCTTGATACAGGATGATTCTCGTTTTGTGTTTCGATTCTCCCCATCAGCAAACAAAACGGGCGATCCTGTGATCATGGGGGGTTGGGGCGAGCGCGTGATGGAGCGAGAAGAGAGGGGAAGACGGAACAGTTCATACGTCGCACAGGGGTCAAGAAGGAAGAGAGTTCAACAGAGGGGCTTTGCCTTTTCGGTCTGCCTCTCTCAGTCACCAGCGGCAGAAGGATGTCATGTTCTCAGAAGGTTTCCTACTTTCCTTTTCTTCGTCTTCTTTTTTGGGGGCTCTGACCTCTCCGTCCATCTATCTCGTACACGTACAGGCTCTCTACCCTCGTTCACATTTTCCCGGTCGACGGCCCTTGGAGTATGGTCGCATTGCATCGTGGCTCGGCAAGCTGCTGGAAAAGAGGAGAGGCCCCTGCTCACGCACCCTCACCCTCACGCCCCTCGTCCTTCCCGCTCGGAGGGGTTGAGGAAGAGGGGAAAGCGAGTGAGAGACGCGTTCGTTTCGCATTTGACGCGTCTTGGTCGTGTTGTGTTGTTGTGTCAGTTGTGTTGACAATGATGTTCATGAAGAACTAGAGACAGTGATACGCATGTAAACTGTGTGCAGGAACGCCAGTGCTATGTGTATTTGCACGGGAAAAAACAGGAAAGCATTAAAAAAAAAAAAGAGAAAAAGAAGAAGAAGACGAAAACACAATAATATGAGCTGAGTACAGTCGGCGCTCTCAAAGACGGGGAAGACTAGGTATCACAACAAATTAAAAAAAAGAAAAGGGCACAGGCCGGCGAAAGAAAATGGTAAAACAGATCGCCGTAAAATATGTTTGCAAACACCAAAACGCAAAAATCAAAACCCAGATGCCAAAATAAGAAAGAGAAAGACAAACATGTTCTTCCCGCTTTTTCTTTTCCCCTACTGCTCCGACTGCCCGCCGCCGCCCCAGACGTTGCGGAACTCGTCGCCTTCCAGGTTGTACGTCGGCGTCGTCGTCTCGGCCACGGGGCTGGCATCGTTGTCGTTGTCGCCACCGTCGTCGTCGTCGTCGTCGTGCCGCCGCCACAACCGCAAAGACTCGTTGTCGTCGCTTTCGGTGGCGGCGCCCTGCTGCTCGTAGCCCTGGCCGCGACTGTCGACCAGCGTGCCATCCTCCTTTTGTAGGAGGGGCGCCGCGGAGGCTGCTGTTGTGCTGGTGCTCGTCTGCGGCTTCGCCTGGGCATCAGGGCCGGTCTTGTCGCTTTTGGGCCTGGTTGTCTTGGAGCTGCCTGATCTCTTTTTTGCTGATTTTTCAGTCTTTTGGCCGGTCTGTTTTGTCGGCGCGGCGGCGGAGGCCTGCGCTGCCGCCGGCTGGGCCGCCGGCTGCTTCTGCTTTCCCTTGCCCTTCTTCTTCTTCGACACCACGACAGCCTCTGGTGCGCCCTGGGTCACGTCTCGTGTGCTGTTGCCACCAGATTCACCGCCGCTGCCGCTGCCACTTCCGTTGGTGCCGCTTCGCCGCGGGCCGCCGCTGAGATCGGGCGTCGCCGGGGACACGGGGGAATAATAGCCGGGCACGGGTTCGTAGGCGCCGCCCAGGGCCGTGGTCCGCCACCGGGCGGCCCGTGAGGGCACGTTGGCTGGGACGACGGGGTAGTTCCAGTCGCCATACTCGAGCTTGCGGGCTTTCCCGTAGAGCTCCTCCATGTCCTCGTCCAGCGCCAGCTCGCCAAAGTCGGCCGTGCTCTGCGAGCGGGAGTTACTCCGGCTGGGGCCGGCGCTGCCGTTGTTGTTGTTGCCACCGTTACTGCTGTTGCCATTGTTCCCCCCCAACAATGGCGTGTACGGATCCGCGTCGTTGGCGTTGATCTTGTCCGGGCTGGGGATCCAGTACTTGCCCTTGCCGCCGCGCTCGTAGCGCATGCCGGCCTTGAGCCGGGCGACGCGCGAGCGCGAGTCCGCGTGGGCCATGATCTTGTCGTTCGAGTCAAAGTCGCGATACGCATAGTTGTCGCCCCGGAAGGTGAGCTTGGAGTCCTCGATGAGGTCGCGGATGCCAAAGGCGTCGCGCAGGGCGTACTTGACGGGCATGCGGGCGGCCGAGACAGAGTCGTCGGCGTAGTCCTGCCACGAAAAGGCGTACCAGTGGGCAATGGCGAACCCGGGCATCTCAATGCAGATGAGGGCGTCCTGGATGGCGGCGGCCAGGTTGTCGGGGGTGTAGCCCTCGACGTTGTCTGGCAGGGCGCCCAAAAAGACCAGGATGGACAGCAGGAAGCCCTGCCAGTACGAGGCAAAGATGATGAGCTTGACGCACAAGAACTTGGGCACGGGCCGGAAGGGCGTCAGGTCCTTGTGCATGCAGACCCAGAACAGACCCAGCGAGTAGAGGCTGATGGTGACGCTGAGGTTGTAGACGATGCCGCTCCAAAAGTAGCCCGACTTGAGACCGATGTAGCCCTCCTGGTAGGTGCCCGTGGCCTTCATGACGATGGCGGCGATGCCCAGAAGAGGCTTGAGCCAGGCATACTGCAGAATGCCGCGCTTGATGGCGAGGAAGGAGTGGGGGTCGGAGATGTCGACGGGGGGCAGGACGTGGTCCATGGGCCACAGGTGGGAGATGGGCTCGCGGCCGTGGGTCATGATGATGAGCGAGCGCTCGCCGCCGAGGTAGTTGATGAGGAGCTGGAAGAAGGTGTAGATGGTGAAGGCCTGGGGGAGTTAGTGGGAACGTATGGTCCGTGGAGGTGGCGGGCCGACAAACCTCGTAGATGTCACGGATGGGGTCGAGGAACTGGGCGGCGGTGGTGGAGATCATGCTCGAGAAGGACGATATGGAGTAGATGGGGACCCTGTGCACTTGGTTAGTATCTGGACTGGGCAGGCAATGTCATTTGGCAGGATGGTCGCGTACATGAGGAGGATGCGGACGACGTATCGTTGCAGGAGAGGTTTGCGGTAGTTTTTTCTACGAGACTGTGTCAGAGAGCCGGACGTATCAAGACGGCGGACGAGGGCGGCATAGACGCTTACAGCTGAAGCCAGATGGACCTGCGGGAAGAAAGAGGCGGTTAGCAGCCAGTCGAGCACACGGCATCGCGAGATCAGGCACGCCGAAGACAACATACACGATCGACATCAGGGTCGCGGCCAGCGATGCGGCGCCGGCCACAATCACCGTGGCCTCGGTCAGCTTCTGGCCCGTTCCTCCAAGCATGGCGAAGGCGGTGTCAAGATCCGGGTGTATGAGGATATACGCGTGTGCGGGTGTACGCCCGCGGGTCGGTGGCGATGCGGTTGGATCGCGGATCAGACGCGTTCGAGTCGAGGGCGTCGAAGAATGACGAATTGGCAAAAGGGGCGAAGAAAAGGGCCAAGAGCCGCCGCTGGATCGCTTTTGCACGGGCCTATGCTGTGAGATGCATTGTCGACGACCGAGAAGAAGAAATGGGGCGCGGGAGGTCGAGCACCGGTGCTCCTAGGATGGCGATGTGGTGGTCGATTCGTCGATTAATGCGGAAGCCTGGCTTGCGCAGCGTCGCCCTCTTGCCTTTTGGAGATCGGTGATGACGACAGGCGAGCCGAGACTCTAGCAGTCGAGCTGTTGCATGGCGTGTGTTGTGCTGTAATTTGCTGGTGCATTAGCGCGGCCCAGGCCAAGCAGCTGCTGATAAGCCCTTATCGGGCAGGCGTGATAGGCGTGTTTTGACCAGACCAGGCCAGCGGAAACGAGCCGCGGGCCTGTCCACGGAGCTATGGCAGTGCGCTAAAAGATCTCCAACACAGCTCTTCCACTTGAGGGAAGCACGACAGCCGTTGGATACAGTCTTGATTCACCAGCCCAGTTAGGATGAAGAGACTGTTTTTCACTCTTTTTTTCTTTTCCTATGTCTGACATTGTGTCTTTATTTGAGTTTTGAGGATGAACAGCAATTGTGTATTTCTTTTTCTCTTTTTTATTTCCTTTTCTTTTTCTTCTTTTTTTTTTAAAAAAAAAAGACTATATTTAATTACATCTCGATCTGTTTGAAACAAATACACGAAAAATACATGCAGTATTTTCCGTTCTACAAAGTCTCAAAAAAATAGTAACAAAATCCCCACTACACCATGTGTACACAATTGGCAGCCTTAAAACCAGGTCATATACCGAGTTGAGCTTTCTCAATTGCTATGTCAGGCCATTGCCCTCTACCTTCAGTGCTCTCCTCACCTTTATATTTACTTGCATTGTCTTTCACTGTTACCTAGTCTGGACGCAATGGCCTATCAAACGTATAGATAGCAGACATCAACATAAAAGGAATCGGAAATGGAAATATTGTACACATCAAAGACGATCAATGGTTAATGTGCCGATGTTGAGTGGTAGAAGTCAGTGGCAGACAGGAAATGTGGGGAAGCCCCTAAACTTCGGAGCTCTCCGAGCGCCCGACAGGCAAGTGCGACCAACAAGTGCCAAGGCAAGTAAGTGCTCTGGCTGGCCTTCGCTCTTTCCCCTAAATCGCGACGCCAGCCTTACTGCAACGCGCTATCGCCGATAAAGCTCCCGACCAAGACTAAGGCTGCGCGGTTGCCCTCGGAATTCCACATGCTCCACGACGTCCGACGTACACAACGTACACGACAACACGCACTTTCACCTCGACGACCACAACACCCACCTCCTCTCCACAAACAATGCACAGCTAGCCACCCGGTGATGGCGTTTAGACTGCGTGTCAAAGCAGTGAGGTCAACACGACGGCCCCGACACTGAGCCCCCTTGCGCTCTCCTCGACATCATGGACCTCGACCTCGACCTCACCGCGATGGACCTCACCGAGCGCGCGTTCAAGGCCAATGGCGCCCGGTTCAGCAGCGTCTTCCTGGCCTACATCATCATTGCGACGTTCCTGGCCCTCTTCTTCCTCCTCTACTTCAACCGGCTGTTCGCGTCGCTCGCCTCGTGGGCCCTGCGCACGTGGACGCTGCACCGCTACGGCATCTACATTGACGTGCAGGCCGTGCAGTTCTCGCTGCTGGGCGGCCGCGTCTTTTTTGTCGGGCTGCGCTACCACGGCAAGAACGAGACAATCCTCATCCAAAACGGGCACATCACCTGGGCCTACTGGCTGCGGCGGGTGCGGCACATTGACCTGGGCAAGCGACGGCGGACCGGCAAGGAGCCCGCAGACCCGGACGACCCCAATGGCAGCAAGGTGCACCGGAAAACCAAGTCCAAGATCCCCTGCCGCATGAACGTGACGCTGGCCGGCCTCGAGTGGTTCGTGTACAACCGCAGCGCCGCGTACGACAGCATTGTGGCCGGCCTGGCGGGACTGAACGAGTATCCCGACGAGGGCGGCGACGACGGTGACAATGACAATGAGAAATACGACGAGCACAACCCCAAACCGCCCCGCCACAGCGACGACATCCAACACAAACTACGCAAGCGGCGAAATAACGTCCACGGCGACGATGGCAAGCGCGAGAGCGAGGGCGGTGCCGAAGGGCTGGGTGAGAAGGTGCTGGCCTTTGCCGAGGCCATGAAGAAGAGCGGCGACGGCAGCGGCAAGCGTGCATCCGGCCGTGGTGCCGACTCGTCTTCGTCTTCGTCCGAGGGTGGCGGTGATGGAGTTGACCGCAACACAGCAGGCGCTTCCGGGGCGGAGCAGCAACGGCGAGCCAGTGCGGCCGACGGCGAGAACGAGGCGTTGCCGGCCTTTTTGCAGCTCTTCCCCATCCACTTCACCTGCGACCGCGCCGCCGTCGTGATGGGCAACGAGAACACGTCCGGCATCCTCGTCGTCAAGACCCAGGTCCTGTCCGGCGAGGTCGACGCCCAACACACTGACACCCCCGACCCCTACCGCCAGATCTTTCGTCTGCACTTCCAGAAGCCCGTCGTCGAGATCCGCGACAACGACGACTACCGCGAGGACCAGACCACCCGCGCCGTGCGCGAGCGCCAGATCGCCGACGACACCGGCCCGCTGCCGCCGCGCTCTTTTTTTCGGCACTACCGCCGCACCGCCTACAGCCAGCTGCGCAACCTACTGCCCTACTTTCGGAGCTCCGTCGAGTCCTTCTCCTCGGCCGACCCACGTGACCCGCCGGCGACGGCGACCTCGGCCCGCATCCCCGGCTCCGTCCACTGGCAGGGCCTGTCCCGGTATCTGGACGGCCCGGGCGGCGACGAAAAGACGCGCTGGGTTGCTTCCGAGTACGCCGTGCTGAACCCCATCCTTGAGAGCCCGGAGGCGTTCCTGACACTCTACTGGGACTCGGTCGGCAAGGTCACGGCCAGCGCCGTGGCAGGACTGCCGGGAGGCGATGCTAAAGCACGTGAAGGAGAAGGCCACGAAAAATGCGAAAAGCCCCGCCTCAACGTCAACGGCAACGAGCCGTCGCCCGCCTGGGGCATGGCCTTCTCCATCCGCGGCGGCTCCGTCAACTACGGGCCCTGGGCCGACCGCAAGCGCGCCGAGCTGCAGCGCGTCTTCTTCCCGGGTCTCAGCAAGGACGCCACACCCGCGCGCCGGCTGCCCGTGGGCGCGTCGCGCGTCCCCACCCAGTTCAAGGTCTACGTCGAGCTCGACGACGAGGTCACCCTGCGCGTGCCCACGCGCGAGGCCTCCAAGAACTGGCGCTTCAAGGGCAAGGACGATCTGGCCACCAAGTTCCGCTCCGCCCGCGACAAGCGGAAGAACCGGTCCCGGTATAAGAAATCCGAGCCCGCGCCGTCTGCCTCGGGCCAGCGGCCCTACGGCTGGCTCGACATCAAGATCGCCAGCAACGCCACCATCGTCTACTGCATGGACATGGCCGCGACCGCCACCGGGTTTTGCACCACGCTCAACCTCGACCTGCCGCGCGTCGAGATCTCCAGCAGCGTCAACCAGGAGGCCCTGTGGCGGTCCGGTGCCCTGCGCACGACGTGCGACCTGTCCACCCCCCTCCAGTGGAACGCTCTGCGCCAGTGGCGCTTCCACATCACCAGCAACGACCTCGAGCTGTTTCTGCTGCGCGACCACGTCTACCTGCTCACCGACCTCATCGACGACTGGGGCACCGGCCCGCCCGCCGAGTACCTCGTCTTCACCCCCTTCCAGTACTACATCGACTTGTCCTTCCCCAACGTCAAGATGTTTCTGAATGTCAACGACGCCAACATCATCAACAACCCGACGAGCATGGACGACAACACGTTTGTCATCCTGGCCAGCGCGCTGCTCGAGGCCTCCGTGTGCATCCCGCTCGACCAGTTCCGCCCGCCCAGCAACGCCATCCCCTTTGACGTGCGCACCGACGCCGCCACCATTGAGCTGCACGTCCCACCCTGGAACACCCAGTCCATGTTTGTGCGCGACAAGCACGTCGGCCACCTCAGCACCCTGCGCGTTGACGGCAAGTACCACTACCACGCCGCCACCTCCCCCAACCTCACCGACACCCTGCTGCTCAACGTCTCCGGCCAGCGGCCCACGTTCAGCGCATATGGCTTTATGGTGCGCTACTTTATCAAGCTCAAGGACAACTACTTTGGCGACGACGTCCACTTTACCACACTCGAGGAGTACCAGGACAACCTGCGCCTCAAAGAAACCGACCCGGACGCCGAGCGCGCCAGCCGCCCGCCGCACAAGGCCTCCAACGACCTCGACGTTATTTTGAGTGTGCATGCCGACGACCCCAAGATTTTGTTGCCCGCCTACATCTACTCCACCTCGCGCCACGTCCAGATTGATGCTGCCGGCCTCGACGCCGACTTGCGGTTTACCAACTACTACATGGACGTCGATTTTGTTTTGGCGCCCCTCAGCCTCTCGCTCGGCACCGACGCCGGCGGCGACCACGACAACAACAAGGACGACGGCGACAACATGGAGCGCCAATCCATGTCCAGCACCCAGCTGTTCGTCGACGGCCTGCACGTCTTTGGCAACCGCCTTTTTGGCCTGCCGCCCACCGAGCCCACCTACCAGTGCAACTGGGACCTTTCGGTTGGCGCCATCACCGGCGAGTGCACGACCGATTTCCTGACGGCACTGGCCGGCGGCGGCAAGGCCTTTGGCTTCACCTTTGACGATGACGAAAACGCCCTCGTGCCCTACCACACCCTCATCATGTACGACATTACCTTTCTGCGCGTCCACGTCAAGTCCGTCAGCATCTGGCTGCACGTCGAAGAGGCCGCCTTTCTCCTGTCGCTCGAGGACGGCGTCAACGTCAACTACAACGACTGGGCCCGCCAGCACTACTCCAAGCGCGCCGACATTTCCATCCCGGACCTGCAGGTCTCGTGCGTCAACTCCGAGTCCGCCATTCGCCACAAGTCGCGGCCCCTGGCCGCCGTCGAGACCGACGCCTTCCTAAAAACCAGCCTGAGCATTGCCATTGTCGGGCGCAAGTTCGACTTCACCAACGAACGCGCGCTGCAGCAGGAGCTCGTCCGGCGCGAGGACCAGCGCACCCGGCGCGCCTCCTTTCTGGTCCTGCCTCGGTATTTCGACCCGGCCTTTGTTCCCGACGCGGTCGACCCGCCCGCCCAGCCCGTGCCGCCCATCCCACAGCCGGTCACGGCCAAGGACGTCGAGCTCGACGGCATCTCGCTGTCGTCCCGGGGCACATCGATTGCCTCCCGACGACGCCTGCGTCGCCAGAAATCGCAGCGCTCGTTTCTGTCCGTCGCGGCCTCCGTCAGCAGCCAAGGTAGTGTCTTCCGGCCGCGCGGCTCGGCGCACACAGGCAGCGGTAAGTCGCAGCAGTCGTTGGAAATGCCCATAGGCGGCCACCGCGGCCTGCAGCCTATGACGCCCCTTGACACTCCAGCAGGCCGCCTGCAGTCCTCCCACACGCGCGACGTGTCGTCCTCCACCCGGTACTCTGGCTTCTACAGCCCGGCCGAGCACGAAGCTGCCGGTTCCTCCCGCCGCCAGCAGCACGATCCCACCCACAACACGGTCGCCTTCTCGAGCAAGTACTTTGCCCCGTACTTCCCCCTCGAGGACGTTAAGCCCGACGTATCGGAAGCGGCCGTCCAGTGCGATGCCAAGTACGCCAGCAGCAGCGGTGGTGGTGGTGACAAGGCACCCGGAAACGCAGACGGCAGTGGCAGCAGCGCCAGCACGGGCGGCGGCATGTCCCCCGCTGATTTTGGCCTCGAGGACGTCGACCCGGAGATCCTCAGCGAAGACAAGGTGCACGCGAGCACCCTCATCCGCGTCCACGAAGGCATCAGCGCCTTCCTCAACCCCACGTCCGCCAAGCACATTGCCGCGCTCATCTCCGCGCTGCTGCCGCAAGAGCCCGATGACATTTTGGACGCCGTCCAGATGAGCGCCATGGACGGCATCATCAGCGCCGGCAAGCAGCGCAAGATGAACGGCAAGATCCAGGACTTTGTCGTCCAGCTCCCGCGCGCCAACTTTCGCTTCCTCAACGCCACCTCGTCCTCCGACCTGGCCGCCGCCGCCACATCGCGCGACGAGCAGGACCAGTACGACGTCTCTGTGTCCAACATAACCTTCATGTCGCGTGCCAAGACCACCTGGCGCAACGCCATGCGGCCCGAGGAGAGCCAGATGCACAACTCCTTCCAGCTGCGCCTCGGCGCCATCGAGCTGTCCGCGTCCGAGCGCCTCGCCGACATTGCCACACCGCAGGCCGCCTTTGTCGCCAGCGTGGAGAACGTCCTCGTGTCCATGGGCACCAAGGACCTGGCCTACCTCGATGCCGACATTGGCGCCGTCGAGGGCCAGCTGAGCTCCGAGAAGATCGAGTACATTGCCTCCCTCATCCACCGCACCGGCGTGCTGGCCTCTGACCTGACCGAGTCCTTTGCCGTCCCGCTCTCCTACAACAGCCGCATCCGGCCGCATCTGGCGCAGCGTCTGATCGCCGCCGGCATCGGCGTCACCGACCCCGGGTTCCTAGTCCGGCCCTCGGCCGTCCTGCGCTCCGCCCACGAGCACCTGCGCACCTTTGACTCGTGGAAGCTAGCCATGCGCCTGCGCCAGGTGTGGTTCTTAATGAAGAAGGAGCCCAAGGAGCAGCTGATCCGCGAGTGTCTCGGCCAGGCCCCGCTGCTGCCCGTCATCGAGTCCCCGATCGCGCCGTATGCCGTCGCGCCCCTAGGCGGCACCGTGCGCGATGTGATTTCCAAGCTCGACTACTGGCGTGGCTGGGACCTGGGCGACCTCACGCAGTCCCTGTTTTTGCAAGAGCTATTTGGCTCCCTCAAGGCGGATCTCTACAAGAAGGCGGCCGAAAAGCGGCCTATCCTCGCGTTTATGAGCGTCGTGCGCGTCGAAAAGCTGCAGCTCCTGCTGGACCCGGGTCCGAAGCAGAACGAGATCACCTTCTTTGACTTGACGGTACGGTTCGAGAACGGCGAGGCGGTCGCCAACAACGTGCCCCTAAAGGCCAAAGCGGGCGGCGTGCCCGCGGACGGAGCAGACCCAACAACCAACGCGACCTCGGTGCTCAACATCTTCTGTTCGGACTCGGCCGTCCGGCTCAACTGGGAGATCTGCGAGCTCGCCCAGGATGTCATCCGCCTGTACAAGCAGCGGATGGCCGACAAGGCCGCGGTCGACGAGGAGGCGGGCAAGACCGAGGCTGTGGCCGGGCCCCTTAAAGACGACAAAGCAGCCAAGGGCGCGAAACCACCAGCCAAGCCCGTCCCCGTCCCCGGCGGCGCCGGCCTCGCCAGCCAGCAGAGCACGCTGCACGTCGTGTTCGCAATGGACCATGGCTCGCTGGTGCTGGACACGATCAACCTCAATGTACGCATGGCCAGCGATGGCATGAAGTCGTCGCTGCTTATCCGCCGCAGCGCCGACCGCGTCATCGATACCAACTTCATCACGAGCTGCGACGCCATCACGTCGCGCATCAAGAGCCACTCGGAGCTGATCACCTCGTCGCAACTGCAGCGGCCGAGCGTGTTCGTGGCGCACTGCATGGAAACGACCAAGAACCGCTACGAGCACACCATCAAGGCCACCGCCAGCAGCCGCAACTTCTCCTTTGCCATCAAGCAGGACCCGCTCGCGCTGCTTGAGACGTTCGACCTCCTCGTTAGAGACGAGGTGGCGCAGCTGTACCAGTTTGGCGAGCTGTTCCCCCTGGTGCCCGACAAACCGATCGCATCCACGTCAACGTCCGTGCAAAAGGCCAAGGTGGACGACGGCAGCGGCAACGGCAAAATCGCCGGGCGACTCTCCGCCTTTAGCTTCAAGGTGGCCCTGTTCCTCGAGCAGTACACGATCAGTGTGCCGCTGCTGCGCTCGCTGACATACAAAATCTCGGGTGTTGTCGCGCGGGTCGCCGTAGCCGCCAACTTCGGCAAGGAGATCATCTTCGACTTTGACGTCAAGGAAAACGCGCACGACATGCAGGTGACGTCGAACACGAACAACGTCGCGCGCAGCATTTCCCTCCTACAGATTCCCCCGACAAACGGACGCATCACCACTCGCATCGGTGAGCACGAGCAGACGGTCTCGGTGTTTTCGTCCCTGGAGCTGGTGCAGTTGGACGCCGCGGCCGTGTACAGCCTTTTGTCGGCCTTAAACCGGCCAGAAATCTCAAGCACCATCGCCGACATGCAGCAGCAGGTCAAGGTGATCCAGCGGCACTTCAAAGAGATCTTCGACAGCAATCAGTCGCCCGCACCCACGCCCGGACCATCGCAGGCGCTTCCCGTGGCAGCGGCCAAGAGCAAAGCCAAGCCTATTGTGTACTCTGTGCACTCGACATTCGCCGGCCTGGAGATCTTTGGCAATGTCTCGCTCAAGTCGGACGCGGCGCCCATGGCGCACCTGTCTTTCTGCCTGGACAGCATCCGCCTCGAGGTGACCAACCGCCTCGACAATGGCGGCCCCGTGCTGGCCTATCCCGAATTCTACCTCAACCTGCGTCGCATCGCCTTTGAAATCCTCAAGGGCTCGGAAGGGCAAATGGCGTCCTGTGGCAGTATGGCCTTTGCAGCACTGATCACGGCGACGTCCAAGCTCGGCGACGATGGCATGGAGAAGCGTGCATTTGACATTAAGAGCGACGGCTTCGACATCAGCCTGTCGCCCGACACAGTCTCCACCGTCGTCGACGTCCTCGGCTACATGGGTGACAAGATTAACGACCTTGACACGTCGCGCGAGATGGAGTATTTGCGCAAATTACGGCAGTCCAAGCCGCGCATCGTCATCAACGACCAGGAGCCGGCCGGTGAGGAGGCTGAGGAGGAAGAGCCCGATATCATCAAGTCCTTCCTGTCCTCCATCGCTTACACCTTTGAGATCCGCAACATCCAAATCAACTGGCTGTGTGCGCTCGCCACCTTCTCGCCCGCGGAGTCCCGCTATCTGCCTGCACCGCCGAGTGAGGCCAAGGAGGATCTCGTGCTGCTTCTGGGCCGCATAGAGCTCGGTACGCGCACTAAGAACTCGGCGCGCCTTACCATTGAAAACTTGCAGCTGCAGCTGGTGCCGCCGATGCACGACAAGAAGGCACGGTCGCCCAACTCTGCGCTGCTGCCCGAGGTCATCTTTAATGTAGCCTACTTTTCGACCTCACGGACGCGTCGCTTCGCGTTCCAGGCTGTCGGAAAGTCGCTTGATCTGCGCCTCACCTCCGAGTTCATCGTGCCCGCCGCGCATCTCAAGGATTCGATCCAGCTGTCCATCAAGAACGTGCAGCAAGTCTCGCGGCGCTGGAACCCGGCCACTAGTTCACCTGGGGGCACCAAGACGGGCTCGTCATCACCATCCAAGCTCCCCGAATCGCCCGAGAAGCAGCCGATCCTCGGCAACAAGAGGCTGGAATCGCTGCTGGTGGACGTGGATTTTGCTGGAGCTGTGGTGTACATTGGCGGTAAGAAGGCCACACCATCCGGGAATCCATTCGGCCCAGCAGCCACGACATTCGGCGTACCCGGAAGCGACAAGGCAGGTGCCGGTGCAAGCACCGCACGGTCACGCCGGTCAGGCATTGGCGGCAAATACGGGCAGTTCAACTCGGACGAGTCGGGTGGAAGCACAACGCTGCGCTCGCCGGGCCTAGCTTGGAAGCTGGAGTACCGTGATAGTGGCAAGGGAGACCCTTCACTGTACGCCGAAGTCAAGATTGACCCGTCCAGCAACGTCATCTACCCGTCGGTTGTGCCCCTGGTCATGGATCTGACGCAAAGCATTAAAGAGGTCGTCAGTAACTCGGGCAAGGTGGCCAAGCTGGGGCAAGAGGACGACCAGAACGCAGCCGACATCGCGACCGCCCTGACAAAGCCCAAGCCAGAAGAAAACATCTTGATGTCGGCGGCCAATCCCAACGCGATGCTCGGCCGTCTCAAGCTCAACCTAGGTCTGCGCATCCACAAGCAGCAGTTCTCGCTCAGCTGCCAGCCCATTGCGCGCGTCGCCGCCACGACCAGCTTCGACGACGTCTACCTCACAATGAACACGATCCGGACGGTGGAACATGGCAACTTTGTCGCCATTTCGGGCAACATTAGCCGCCTACAGGCGTCGGTGCAGCACGTGTATTCACGCGAGTCGACGGGCAGCTTCGAGGTCGACTCGATCATCTTGTCCCTGATGAACAGCAAGCACGTCAGCGGCGTCAGCGGCGTCTCCGCGCTACTCAAGGTCAGCCCAATGAAGGTCGCCATCAACATGCGGCAAGTCCAGGACTTCCTTCTCTTCCGCGAAATCTGGACGCCGCGGGACCTCCGCAAAGCCAACACGGCGCCCATCGTGGCGACGAAGCTGGCCACTGAGACGACGTCGACGTCGGCAGCATCGTCTTCGTCACAGCAGCAGCAGCCTGTCCACCTCGTGCAGCGGTACCAGCAGGTGGCGGCCACGGCGGCCTTCCCGTGGACGGCCTCGATCTCGATCGCGGCGCTGGAAATCAACGTGGACCTGGGCCAGGCGCTCGGCAAGTCCGTCTTTGCCATTGAGGAGTTTTGGGTGTCGTCCAAAAAGACCTCGGGCTGGGAGCAGAACCTGTGCCTCGGCTTCCGCCGCATCGGTATCGACAGTACAGGCCGCATGAGCGGCTTTGTGGCGCTGGAGGACTTCCGGCTGCGGACCTCCATCGAGTGGCCCCAGCGCGAACAGGCGCTGAGCAAGACACCGCTGATCCAGGCTTCCATCAGCTTCAGTCAACTGCGCATCAAGGCATCGTTCGACTACCAGGCCTTCCTCGTCGCTGACGTCCGGTCGCTCGACTTCCTGATGTACAACGTGCGTCGGGGCCAGGGCCGCGGCGACCGCCTTGTCGCCGTCTTCGAGGGTGACGCGGTGCAGGTGTTTGGCACCACGACGTCCGCTGCGCAGAGTGTCGCGCTGTACCAGGCTTTCCTGCGGCTGATGCAGGAGCGCAAGGCCAACTTCGAGACTTCGCTCCGGGAGATTGAAAAGTTTACCAACCGGCGGCCGTCTGCCAGCGCAACGCAGATCATGGCCGCGTCCGGATCGGGCACAAACGTACTGGGCGGGGCGGCCAAGACAGCAACCGCCCTGGCCATTGGATCCGCGGCCGATGCGGCCGGGCTGCCCCTTAAGCCCCTCGGCGGCGGCGACGACGACAGCCTGTTTGCTAAGTCGCCCATCTCGCTGGACACGGATGTTGTCGTAACAATGCGGGCCGTAAACCTCGGCGTCTTCCCCAACACCTTTGCCGACCACCAGGTGTTCAAGATGGAGGCGCTCAACGCTCAAGCCCGCTTCACGGCCAGTATCAACAACGGCCGCGTCCACAGTAACCTCGGACTGACACTGGGCCAGCTGCGCATTGGGCTAGCGGGCGTCCGGCACATTCCGACCAAAACGACGACGCCCGACGGGCCGCCCAAGACAATCAGCGAACTGTCGGTCGAGGACGTCGTGCTAAGCGCCACCGGCTCGCGGGGCGGCACGATCCTCAAGGTGCCGCGCGTCGAGGCCAGCATGCAGACCTGGCAGCAGCCCGAATCGCGCCAAATCGACTACATCTTCAAGTCCGCCTTTGAGGGCAAGGTCGAGGTCGGCTGGAACTACTCGCGCATCAGCTACATCCGCGGCATGTGGGCGAACCACTCGCGCACGCTTGAGCAGACGTTCGGCCGCGAGATCCCTCTGGCCGCCATCCGTGTCACTGGTGTGCCCGATAGCGCCGCTGACGGGTCCGACCTGGGCGGTGGCGATGGCACCGCAGCAGACAAGAAGGACAACAAGATGGGCGGCAAGAACGGCAAGCAGACCAAGATCACCGCTGAGGTCAACGTGCCGCAGTCCAAGTACCACTACAACGCGCTGGAGCCGGCCATTATCGAGACGCCGCAGCTGCGCGACATGGGCGAAGCGACGCCACCACTCGAATGGATTGGCCTCCACCGGGACCGTCTGCCGAACCTGACACACCAAATCGTGATTGTCTCGCTGCTGGAGCTGGCAGGCGAAGTCGAGGACGCTTATTCTCGGATTCTTGGGTCGTCGTGAGGTGAAAGGGGCGGGGGGCGAAAAGAGAAATGCTTTTGTTTTGTGATTTTTGAACGTGCAACCGAAAAAGGGGCAAGAAAGGGGAACTGCATGCATACAGCGTTTTGATTTGTGATGCACATCGGCGTTCGGAGTCTCATCGGGAAGGAGCGATCCCGTATACTACTATACATTTTTCTTTCTTTTTCTACCCATATCTAATTCATTCTAGAATCACACAGACATCTATCGTCTGCTTCCATCGCACATACCTGTAAATAAAGGTCTTTCACCATTAATCGCCTTCTTCGTCGTCGCATCGTTCACCTCTTGAGCTTCAATGACGTTGCTTGACTGTGGCTGAAGCTCAATGTGGGTCATATGTGGCGTTCAGGGCTTACGTGCATATTAGCCCTGAAAGGGAAGGCATGGGCGGCACAACATAACAGCGAAATGGACCCGGCCTGGGAGCAAAAAAAAGAAAGAACCCCCTTGCCGTAGCAGAACACGATCGCGCTGGGCGTCTTGGTGCTGGGTAAACGAGGGGGCCCTAAACGAGGCAGGCTCGGCTGGTAGCGGGGTTCAATGGCCTGTAATGCGGCACACAGCCTGCTGAACCAAGAAATTTACAGCGCGCACGGAAGGCTCTGCAACCTTACCCCTCCTGCCTTCCATGTCGCGGTTGCTGGGGCGAGTGAGACTGAGTCGAACGGCAAGTGCAGCCCCCGCCCCCGCTTTCCTAATGTGTCAATGCATCACCATACATACTTCCTTCCTCCGTAGTGGCGGCTGGACATCTGATTCTGTTGCTGTTGACGTCCTCGATCGCAGCTTCCCGCCGGCGTGGTCATAGATATACTTTTTTAGATGCAGAAGGCGCGAGTGACTCTTCTTGATTCTTTGACTCTTATGACTCTTCTCTGTGACTCCCAAGCTGCCAACAGACGTAAATAGCTTCGTTTTCCCTCTCAATCGTGCACGACCGAGCCCCCTTTCCTACCCTTTTGCCACCTTGCACCTGCTGTTGCACCTTTCTGCGACGACAATGTAAGCTTCCACAGCAGGCCAACAGCCCAAGATAAACCTAAAGCTGCTAGACAGCGGGTAGTTTGTCAGCCAAAAAAACTTCACTGCACCTTCCTTAGAGCCCCACCACGAGACAAAATAAGTGTCTCTCATTTGTCTGCCGAAGCAACAGCTTCGTTCTAGCTAGGGAAAGAGGAAAGAGGGAACGACCAGAAGCGGCGGATAACACTTTAGGGAAGGAAGGAGAGATGGAGACGCCAGAAAAAAAATACCCCGCCTACCAGTTTACAAAAAAAAAACTTTCGCACTTATCCGCCCTCTCTCCTCGACCCAACCCTCCTCCTCCTGCTCTCTTTTCTACCATCTCCTCCCCTCCTCTTTTCTCCTCTCTCCGTTTCTTCTTTTTTTTTTCTTTCCCCCCAACCATACCAATCTTTAACCCCCTTTTGAAACCTTTTATATCGTGATCGCGATACAATACCGCCAAAATGGTGAAGTGAGTTGCTTCTTTCTCTTACCCCTCCTAAGCCTGGCATCGTGCTCCTCTTTCTCCACGGCTGGGTCTCTCTGCTTCATTATCTGCCCTCGTTGCCGTGTTTATTTTGCATCACGAAAACTTTTTTGCCCACCCGGACTTAAGCCCAACTCCCGTCCGACGCCGAGTTGGTGAGGGGAAGAGTGGGAAGAAAGTGATGCAAGACGAGAGGGGCATGGGAGCTGAAGAAGAGAGAGAGAGACGGCACTCGGAGAGAATGGGAGATTATCCTCCTCGTTGTTGTGGTCAAGAATCCTCAAAGGCCAAGCTTCGACAATCTTCATACAGACCAGCAATGCTAACCATGTTCTTCTTCCAGCTTCACGATCGACGAGATCCGTCTGCTGATGGACAAGCCGACCAATGTGCGGAACATGTCCGTCATTGCCCACGTCGACCACGGCAAGTCTACCCTGACCGACTCTCTGCTGGCCAAGGCTGGTATCATTTCCACCGCCAAGGCCGGTGACGCTCGCGCCACCGATACTCGTGCCGACGAGCAGGAGCGTGGTATTACCATCAAGTCTACCGCCATCTCCCTGTACGGCACCCTCGACGATGAGGAGGACATCAAGGACATTGTCGGCCAGAAGACCGACGGCAAGCACTTCCTGATCAACCTCATTGACTCGCCCGGTCACGTTGATTTCTCTTCTGAGGTTACTGCTGCCCTCCGTGTCACGGATGGTGCTCTGGTCGTCGTCGACACCGTCGAGGGTGTGTGCGTGCAGACCGAGACTGTGCTGCGCCAGGCCCTTGGTGAGCGGATTCGCCCCGTCATCATCATCAACAAGGTCGACCGCGCTCTGCTCGAGCTGCAGGTGTCCAAGGAGGATCTGTACCAGTCCTTCTCGCGTACCATTGAGTCCGTCAACGTCATCATCTCCACCTATCTGGACGATGCTCTTGGTGACGTCCAGGTCTACCCCGACCGCGGTACCGTTGCCTTCGGTTCCGGTCTGCACGGCTGGGCCTTCACCATCCGCCAGTTCGCCGTCCGTTACGCCAAGAAGTTCGGTGTTGACCGCAACAAGATGATGGAGCGTCTGTGGGGCGACAACTACTTCAACCCCGCCACCAAGAAGTGGACCAAGAACGGCACCTACGAGGGTAAGCAGCTGGAGCGTGCCTTCAACCAGTTCATCCTGGACCCCATCTTCAAGATCTTCGCGGCCGTCATGAACTTCCGCAAGGAGGAGATCACCACCCTCCTGGAGAAGCTGTCCCTCAAGCTGTCCGTCGACGACCGCGAGAAGGAGGGCAAGCAGCTCCTCAAGGCTGTCATGCGCACGTTCCTGCCCGCCGCCGACTCCCTGTTGGAGATGATGATCCTGCACCTGCCCTCGCCCGTCACTGCCCAGCGCTACCGTGTCGAGACCCTGTACGAGGGTCCCATGGACGACGAGGCTGCCATTGGTATCCGCGACTGCGACCCCAAGGCTCCTCTGATGCTGTACGTCTCCAAGATGGTGCCCACCTCCGACAAGGGCCGCTTCTACGCCTTCGGTCGTGTCTTCTCCGGTACCGTCCGCTCGGGTCTGCGTGTCCGCATCCAGGGCCCCAACTACGTCCCCGGCAAGAAGGAGGACCTGACCATTAAGGCCATTCAGCGTACCGTGCTGATGATGGGCGGCAAGGTTGAGCCCATTGACGACATGCCTGCTGGAAACATTGTCGGTCTGGTCGGTATCGACCAGTTCCTGCTGAAGTCGGGTACCCTGTCGACCAGCGAGACCTCGCACAACCTGAAGGTCATGAAGTTCTCCGTCTCGCCCGTCGTGCAGCGCTCCGTCCAGGTCAAGAACGCCCAGGACCTGCCCAAGCTTGTTGAGGGTCTGAAGCGTCTGTCCAAGTCCGACCCCTGCGTCCTGACCCTGACCAACGAGTCCGGTGAGCACGTCGTTGCCGGTGCCGGTGAGCTGCATCTCGAGATTTGCCTGAAGGATCTCGAGGAGGACCACGCCGGTGTTCCCCTGATCATCTCGGACCCTGTCGTGCAGTTCCGCGAGACGGTCACTGGCAAGTCCAGCATGACGGCCCTGTCCAAGTCGCCCAACAAGCACAACCGTCTGTACATGGAGGCGGAGCCCATTGACGAGGAGCTGGCCAAGGAGATCGAGGCCGGCAAGATCGGCCCCCGTGACGATTTCAAGGCCCGTGGCCGTGTCCTGGCTGACAACTTCGGCTGGGATGTCACCGATGCCCGCAAGATCTGGGCTTTCGGTCCCGACACCATTGGTGCCAACCTGCTGGTCGACCAGACCAAGGCCGTCCAGTACCTGAGTGAAATCAAGGACTCTGTCGTCTCCGGTTTCCAGTGGGCCACCCGTGAGGGTCCCATTGGTGAGGAGCCCATGCGCCAGATCCGCTTCAACATCATGGATGTTACCCTGCACGCCGATGCCATCCACCGTGGTGGTGGCCAGATCATCTCGACTGCCCGTCGTGTCATGTTCGCCTCGCTCCTGCTGGCCGAGCCCGCTCTGCTGGAGCCCGTCTTCCTGGTCGAGATCCAGGTGCCCGAGCAGGCCATGGGTGGCGTGTACGGTGTCCTGACCCGCCGCAGAGGTCACGTCTTCAACGAGGAGCAGCGCCCCGGCACGCCCCTCTTCACCATCAAGGCCTACATGCCCGTCATGGAGTCGTTCGGTTTCAACGGCGACCTGCGCCAGGCCACCGGTGGCCAGGCCTTCCCCCAGTCGGTCTTCGACCACTACCAGATCCTGCCCGGTGGCTCGCCGCTCGACTCCACCAGCAAGGTCGGCCAGATCGTCCTGGACATGCGCAAGCGCAAGAACATCAAGGTCGAGCTCCCGACCTACGACATGGTATGTTTAAGAAGCCCGCTCCGAGTAAAACAAACAAAAGAGGATGATCGAATACTAACAATGTGCGCAGTACTACGACAAGCTGTAAACGGAGCATTCGCCAGCTCTCTCACCAAACTACTTCGTGGCTTTGCCTCGTTTCATCATGCCTTTCTTTTCCGCGCCGCATATCCCGCATCTTAGTATGTGATATCCCGTGACAGAGGAGGGCATGCCATCGTATCTTGACGAACGATCCAGCTTCGGCTGAAGAGACGATAGCGAAACCATGGGTCCAAAAAGGAAAGAAGGAAAGCGGGTGCTTTCATTATGTTTATAGTCTGCTTGTGTACTGGATTCCAAATTTGATGTTTTTTTTTATCGTTAATCTAAAAATGCGCTTTTCATTTTTATTGTTACAACCCTTTTCTCCCGATGGAAACAAAAGTGTCGTATTATGAGAGTGAATGTCTCTCCTTGGACTGTCTGCCGCCAAGATTGAAATTTCCAGCGGCTACGACGTACAGTGGTTCTTGTACGGAGTAGTCAGTGGTGTAATACAGTGCATTCAGGCTTGCCCAAACCGACCCGTAGACGCGCCAAACACGACCCCCATGCCAGGCTAAACCGTATTATAACTCCGTAGATTTTCACCTGTTGTGCCAATCTTATCGGCGCTTCTAAAATATCAAGCTCTTTCTGGAAAGAGCAACCAGCAACACGGCGCCTTCCTTTCCAACCTGTTTCTTTCGTCCCATAGAGCCGAGCCAAGGCTCTCTACTACCATCGACTCCTCTTTCTGCCCCTTTTCAGGCTCGACTTACAACCCCCACCGACGCGTGCTTTCCTTTCTTCCGACATCGACTTCCCGACAGCCCATGCGACCTCGTCCATCTGTCGCGCTGACGTCTGTCGCCGTCGTCGAAGAGTAGACGACAACCCGGTGGCCTGAACCAATGGCGCTGGACCTGACGAATGCGCCGCTGTTCAAGGCGTGGCTGGTGAAGCGCCTGGAGGCACTGGAGGCGTCGTATGTACTCCCCTTGTTGCAAGAAGATTGCGCTCTCGTGCGCCAACTCTACTAACCGTGCTTCCCCTGGCAGATCGCGGACCGACAGCGACGTGGACGCCGACATCCTCGCCGAATATGTGGTGGCTCTACTCCAGCACGATACGAGCTCGGCCGACGCAAAGCAGATGTGCCGGTCGGAGCTGTACGACTTCTTGAAAGACGGTAGGCACCTTTTCTACTTCTCTTGGGTGCTGGCGCTGGATCATCTCCTAACATGGTCGACATAGAAACCGGCCCCTTTGTCGACGAAGTATTCGAGGCCTTGTCGTTGAAATCCTACCTCCCAGGCGCGCCGCAGCCGTCCAAAAAACCGACCTCGAAACCCTTACCTCCTGCGCCGACCACCCAGAACCCACGAGCGGGCGCCGGCCACGGCTACGGCGCTTTGCAACCCCCTGTTGCTTCCGGATCGACAGTACCGCCTACCAACGGCTCGAGGAAACGGTCATATAACGAATCGTCACTGCCGGCAGTGGCGGTGCCGGGCGGAGCAGGCGCGCCGAATAGCTGGGGCGCATATGCACAAGGTGCAGGCGATAGGGCCGCCAAGCAGCCGCGCCGTGGCGGTGGTGCTGGCGCCCGGGGTGGTCGGGGAGGAGGAGGACGTGGTGCAGCGCAACCCGACTTTGCTACGCCTGCGCATAGCAGTTTGGTAACGGCGTCCTTGCCGCAGTATGCACCTGCCCCGGGGACGTTCAACCCTGGGGCCGCGGTGTTCCACCCCGGCGGCCTTCCAGCAGGAGGTGCTGGTATGCCGGCAAACGGCCCCCAGCCCTTCTTCGACGGCAACAGCCCGGTCCCGGCCCACCTTGTCGAGAACTTGATGCGGATGCAACAGCAATTGGAGCTCGCGCTCTCGTCATACAATGCCTTTGCCGCGCCGGCGGCTGGCGGTCAACGGGCGAAGCGTCCGAAACGCGTGCGCCGGTGCCGCAACCTCGAAAAGAAGGGTGTCTGCAACAAGGCCAACTGCCGGTTCGACCACACGCCCGCAGGTGCCCAGGTAGGCCTTGCAGTGGCGCACCAGCAGCTTCCGCGTGGCGGTAGCAAACTGTCAGCGGATGCCAAAAAGGCTACCATTGTGGTACAAAACATTCCAGACGAGTTCCTCAACGAGGGAGACGTCGGGAACCACTTTTCCATCTTTGGCACCATTGTGGTCGTCATGATCCAGCCTGAGAACAGGTCCGCGACAGTGGAGTTTGACACGCCAGCGGCGGCCCTGAAAGCCGTCACGTCGCCAAAGACCATCTTCGACAACCGATTCGTCACGGTGTCCCGTCTCGACGACGAGAAGCCGCAACAACAGCTGTACAACCAGTTTGGCTATGGTGACTACGAAGGGGAAGAAGAAGGCGAGGTGAGGGAGGCCACGCCGGAGCTGGATATGGAAGCGTTTCTGCGGAAACAAGAAGCAGTGCAAAAGGAGCACGACGAAAAGAAGCGGCTGCTGGATGAGCTGGCCGAGCAGCAGCAGAGCATCGACGACCGCCTCAAGAGCAACCTCGCCAAGCAGCTCGAGCTGCGGAAAAAGATTGTCGCCAACATGTCGGCAAGGTCCGCCAGGCTCAAGAGGGACGATTCGCAACGGAGTGGCGGCGGCGGCGACGACGGCGCCAGTGGGACCGAATCGCCGAGCTCGTCGAAATCGGCCGCACAGGCGCTGCAGACGGAGCTGATCCGGGCCCAGCTCGCCACGCTCGAGACAGAGGCTAAGCTCCTAGGCATCGACCCGGACATGATCCTGGGCGACGACCCGTCAACACCCTTCTCCAGCGACGACCGGTCGGCGTCCTTTTCGGCGTGGCCACCACCACGTGGTGGCGGCTACGGCCGTGGTCGAGCGGGTGGGTTTTCCCCGCGGGGGCGTGGCGGTGGTGTTAGGGGCGGCGGTCGGGGTGGCTATCAGCCCGGCTCAATGTCCCTTGTCTATGCTGCCTATTCACTCGACAACCGGCCGCGGCGGGTCGCGGTGGCTGGCTGCGATTTTACCGACCCAGCTAAAGGCGAGGCCCTGCGGCAGTATCTGTTGGGCGTGGGCGACTTCTCTGCTATTGACACGACGGACGATGCCGCGACCATTACGTTTGGCGACCGCCGCACAGCCGAAACGTTCTTTTACGGTCTGCCTCGTGCCGGTGCTGCTGCAGGATCGTCAGCTTCCGCCGACAGCAAGTCGATCCCGGGGATCGACGAGCCCGTCGAGCTGAGCTGGGTCGCCGGCGCCGTCCCCGCCAGCAGTGGCGGTTCCGGTTCCGCCGCACAGGCCGGCAGGGACCGCAACGGTGCGGGCGGTGTCGGACCGTTTATCATGGAGGTGGAAGACGACGATCTAGAAGAGGGTGAAGAGCGGGAGGAGGGGAAGGAGGAGCGGCGCGAGGAAGAGGATCGTCGCCGTCGCACACGACTGCAGAGGCAGAACATGGACTTTGACGTGGCCGACGAGGGCGATTGGGACCTGCAATAAATAGATCGAGTAGCATACATTGTAACTTTAAATAGACACTGTCTAGATGATACCTACAGGTAGAGTATTCCTTCTTGTGTGTATTTTTATTGATGATTTTATTCATAAGCGTTTTTGGGTTATAATTATTTATTGTCGTTCGTTTTGTCCCTCGTAATTCTGCTAGTGGTATTTTCTTATGTGTTCGATATATATCTATTCATGCTATTTCTCTGTCTTGTTTGTTGGTTTTATTATATATATATGTTCCTTTTTTTTAAAAAAAAATTAAAATAAAATAAAACAGCATTACATATATTCTTGAATTAATTAAAAACAAATGTCACACTATTTTTTCCAAATATGCACAGAGGTCATGTGTCTCTTGAATTTCTGTCAGATAGTTTTATATGATTTGTTGAAAGACCCGAGATCGAGCAACAAACGTTGCTCAAACCATCCGTCTTTCAATATCCCCTTTCCTCCGCCCTTCCCTTCGTCTCTCGTTTTATGGGGTATCGTTGAGATGTTTTGTAATGTCGTGGTTTTTTGTTTCCTTTTTCCCAGTTGTAATTTTTGTCGTTATGCGTAAGCTCCAAAAGTGAAAATTTTGTTTGCCCCATGTAACAATGCAGATGCGAATGACTTTTTCCCAATTTTGTTGAAAATGGTACTTTTGTGTTTTTTTTTTTTGCAAAACCCTGTTTGCAAAAAAGCGCCCCCAGAAAAATGCCCAACCAAAGGATTTTGTCGTGAAAAAGAAAGTATGAAAGTAAACGCAAAAAAGTAAAAAAGTAACAACGTAAAGAGTCGCAAATGAAAAGCTCTAGAAAATTGCTCGCCCGAAACGCCGTGATGCGAGAACCATTATGAAAAAGAGAAAGACTGTGTTAAAATGTAGTCTTCTCGTATTGTTGAAGATTGTGCTGCTATGTCGACATAGCCAGGAAAAGTAGATGAGAAAATGGTGAAAGTTTCGTCGTTGGAGGGCCCGTGGCCTTTGATCTTTTCGAAGAGGAGAGATTTTGAATTTAAGCTGCAACAGGCGCTGCCTGCGCCTCGGAAGCGTCCTTCACGGCCTTCACGGGGGCCTTGTCGGCAGCTGCCGCGACCTCAACGGGCCCGGCTTCGACCTCCTTGTCCATGTCGGGCAGCTGCAGGCCAGCGAGAACCTCGAAGATGGTCCGCGGCTGGTGGAAGTCGTTGTTCACAATGGTGACAATGTGCCACTCATCCATCATCTTGCGGATGAGGGCGCGGCTCGGGCTGCCGGCCTCGAAGCAGCGGGACCAGTCAGCGCCCAGCTGGAAAGCCTCGTCCTTCCAGGCCAGGAAGCTAATGTTCTCGACAATCGTGGGCTGCACGATCTCCTTGCCCGGGAAGACACCCCAGGTGACGGCGTTGGGGCCGTCGCCGGGAGCGTTGGTCTCCAGCTTGCCCTTCCAGGTCACGGCGTGGTAGGTCAGGTGCGGGTGGGCCTGCACCCGCTGGATGACCTCCGCGTAGAGGCCAGGGGGAACGAGCAGCTCGAGGTACGCCTTCTGGTACACGTAGCCGTTCGGCGGACCCCAGCCGTGCACGGGGTCGGAGGACGGCGCACTGTCGACAGCGGGTTGCGAGTTGATCGTAAGGAGGCCATGCTGGTTGAGGTCGATCAGGTCCTGCTGGATCTTGTTGGCCTCGCCGGTGAGCGGCGACTCGCTCCACGGCAGGGACTGTAGCTCGCCCTTGAGGTAGCGCACAAAGATGCTGGCGACATCGGCAATGGAACGCGGCTCGCCCCACTTTGCGCGGTTCTGCGCGTTCGTGCCCGGCAAGCCGACGCCGTATGCGTTGCCGAGGTCGCCGAAAGCGGGCGACCGCGAGTCACCCCAGCGGCCGTTGGGAAACTCGTCCCAGTCGGCCGTGCGGGACACGTACGACTTGCCGCGGTTGCGCCAGAAGATGGGGCGCACGGCCTCTTCGCGGCGGCCCAGGCCCAGAGACTGCTTCCAGGGCAGGGCGGGCGGCGGGCGCGGGCGGTCTGCGGACGGCAGCCAGTCGAGCTCGTCAAGGACCATGCGCGTGGACAGTGCCAGATTCATGGTATAAAAGTGCAGGTGCTTCACGTCGCCGCCTGCGAGGATGTCTCTGCACAGCTGTGCCACCAGGGCCTTGCCGATCTCGCGGACGGCGTCGTCGTTGTTCTTGACGGGTTCGAGAGCCTTCTCCCAGTGCGTGGGGATCTTGCAGCCCATGTGGTTGACACGGCGCATGAAGCTGGCGTAGGTCGCAATGGGCATGATGCCCGGCAGAACGGGGACGGTGATGCCGCGCTCGCGGACGCGGACCAGCCAGCGCAAAAAGTTCTCGACGTCGTAGAACATCTGCGTGACAATGAACGACGCACCCGCATCGACCTTTTCCTTGAGGTGGTCGAGCAGCTGCTCCTCGTCCTTGTTGTCGTCGCTGCCCTCGGGGTAACCGGCCACGCCAATGTCGAAGTGGTCGCCGTAGGTCTTGCGGATGTGGCGGACGAGGTCGCGGGCGTAGCAGAAGTTGCCGTCAGTGGCCTCCCAGGTCTCCTGGTCGCGTGGCGGGTCTCCCCGCAGGGCGAGGATGTTGGTGCAGCCGGCGCGGTATGCGCGGCGCAGGGCGTCGTTGACGGCGGCCTCACCCATGTCGGTACAGGTTAGATGCATGCAGGTCTCGAGGCCAAAGTAGGTCTGCGCCTGGGTGACCATTTCGGAGGTGAGCTCGGCGACGTGGCCGCCGGCGCCCCAGGTGATGTCAATGAACTTGGGACCGAAGAGGTGCATGCGCTCCATGCGCTCGTAGAGGTTCTGGACGCCCTGGGCGGTCTTGGGCGGGAAGTACTCGAAGGAGAAGGACGGCTTGCCGTCCTTCTCGGCCTCAATGATCATGTCCCGGATATGCATGGTGGCGAAGAGGGAGAGGAGCTGGAGTGGAGGAAGAGGAAGAGGAAGAGAGGCGAAAAACGAGGAAGACAGGCACTTGGGCCTTTGTTAATTCCTACAGGGTCTGAAGACAAAGAAAACGTTAGTAGAGGGCCAAAGGCGGGGTGAAGAAGCGGTGGCATATATATGTATAAAATAGGTGCACGACTGGGAGAGCTCGACGTGCTGTGGAGAGTGAGGGGGATAGGAACACAAGAGGCATGCATTGGCAGGCCACGTCGGTCGAATCGGAGCTGGACCGGAGATGACGGGGGCACGGGCCGGACGACCATGCAAGTCCCGAAGGAATTGACGTTTGACGGTCAAGCTGTGCGCCTGTTTTTGCACAACGGCCAATGTGGTGCAGGGGAGGGGGTAATTGGGGGTGTATTGGGGTCAGGGCACGGTTGTACTTGGCGGAGGAGGGGAAATGGGGAAGAACAGATGCTGAAGAAAAGACATCACGAAAATCAACAGCTAAAAAGTATGACTCGTAGATTTGGGGGTTTTCGTCTTTGATGTCTGGACTCTGCATCTGTCTTTGTGCTGGCCGGAAAAGAAAGCAAAAACGTACTCGGAACGGTGTCTGTGCCGGACAAGAGAAAACGACAAAAAAAAGAGAGACCCCTTGCTCAACAACTGCGAATTGTGCTGTTGCGCGTTTACTGCAAACGCATAATCTTGCCGGAAATCGGACGCGGACGGGGCGGTCTTGCTCGTCACTCGCCGGGTGCCGACGAGGGATTGCAAGGTAGATCGGGAGGAGAGCCGGGCGGAGGAGGGAGAGGTGGGATCGGCGGCGGCGGGAGGAGGTGACGGCTGGGGAGGTTGTAGAGAAGAACAACACCCGGAGAGTTGGGAAATTGGAAAGATTTTTTTGATGGGAAAAAAAGGAAGCCAATGGCAGTTTGATGGGTTTTCTGGGGACTTCTTTTTCGAGATGGAGGGGTCGAATGCGCTAACACCGGAAGGCACGCAGGGGGAAAAAGAGGGAAGGGGCCAGCGAGGAGCGAGCCCGCCAGCTAGAAAGAGCGAGCTTGCATGTGGGCAAGTGCGACCGCCGTTTATCTGTACTCCGTTCTCTGTGGGAGCTTGCTACGAGGACGCCAACAAAAAGGGAAGGCGCGAGCGAATCACAGTGCCTGGTTCTGCCTGCTGCTGGCCTAAATCGTGCCTGCCCTTGATCGTTGAAGCTGGCTGCGCTTGCCTTGTCCACTGGTGGATGCTGTCCGGAGGCCGGAGCAGGAAGGTGCAGATGGCCGCCGGAGCTGGCCTGTGACGAACGTACGGAGTACAGATGGACGTGTTCCTTCCGGATCCAGGTACGCCGCCGCACGGAACGGCTATACCACGCGGTTTTGTTCCCAAAGGTGCATGTGTATATAAGGTGTATGAGGCGAGTTGACGTAGTGAAGTTGACTTGTCATGAGTTTGGCGTTTGTGCAGGTATGCACACCACACCCACAATTCGTTGTGTGCCGCCTCTCCCGCCTGCTACCCACCAATAATTGCAGTCGGCCGTTGAGCCGTCCAGCAGCCCCCAGCCAACCTAATCCTGTTCCTGGCCCTGCGCCCGTTCCTGTTTCCAACGGTTTATGTGGCGCAGATCCGAGCGATGGAGAGCACGGTGCGTACTTTTATTATTATCCACCACCAGATTGTGCACGTTGGTGAGTTTGACGTATTTTGGAGGAGAAAGGTGCTTTGATTGCTATGATTGCTCTGGTTGTTTTGTTTATGATACATATTACATTTCGTTTATATTCGTTACGCTGTCCTGTGACCCAGTTTCCTTTTTCTTTCTTTTCTGTGTGCCAAGTCCGTTACCATATTCCTCACCCCCCCTGTGCCATTTACGCCCAGATCATATCCATGGCACCCTTGGTGCGCGTGTCCGTCCGCACGGCCCGCAGCCGCGATGCGCCACGCAGCTCGCGCCAGCGGTTGCTCTGCTCGATAATGTCGCGGTCAAAGACAAACCACCAGCGCTCAAAGACCAGCTGGCCGACCTCCCAGCAGGTGGGATCGTAGGGGTCGGAGCCCCAGATGCGCAGGCCCTCGGCGCTGTCTTCGAGATCGTAGATCAGGTGCACGAGGGCCAGCGGGTCGGCGGCAATGGGGGGCCGCTCGTCGAGCGGCAAGCTAAACAGGCCAATGAGCTTCTCGCGGACCGAGGGCCACGGCAAAATGTCGAGGGCCGGGTGGTGCGGGACGAAGCGCTGGGCGCGCGTGGGGCGCCAGTTGGGCGGCAGCAAGGCGATGGTGTCTTCGGTGTTGGGCGCAGACAGGCCCGTTTCGGTATTTGTGTTCGGATTGCTGCTGCTACTTTTCTTTTTGTTGTTTTCAAGAAACGGCGATTGGCCGTCGATCTGCCACATGGCCTCGGTGCAGCCGAGGGACGCCGAGATGCGCATGACGGCGCGCATCAGTGTCAGCTCGGTGACGGGCATAAAGTAGGAGTCGGGCGAGAGGTGGTCCGTGACGGACGAGTTGGAGGAGGAGGAGTAGCCGTAGGACGACGAGGATATGGAGACGCTGCTGAGGTCCGTATATGTATGGCTACCGGTGCCACCAAACGTCAACAGGGGATTGATCGCCGTCGATGGTGTGGGCGAGGGCGGCGAGGCGGAGGTTGTGACCACAATGCCGTTGTGCTCTACGGTGTCGTCGGGGAACACGGCGCCCGTGCCCATGCCCCACGACCCCGTCTCTGCCGCCTTTGCTGCCGCCATGGTCGCCAAGCTGGTGCTGAGGCTGAGGTCGAATTCAAACGGCGCCAGCGCCATGCTTTCGGGCGATAGGTCGAGGTCGCCGAGCGCCGACGGCGCGAGCATGCTGTTGATGGCTGCCGCTGACGACACTGTGGGCAGATCCAGAAACGCGACTGGCTCGTCCACGCCGGGACTCGTGTCTGCGCTGCCCGTGAGTGCGGGGTCGAGCGCCGCCAGATCGGCCGCGTGCGCATCGGCCATCTCTGCATCGACGGCTGCGGCCTGGGACGGCTGTTCTGCCGTGCCCTCTTTGGTTGCCTTTTTCTGGCGCCTCCGTTCTCCTACATAATGTTAGAGATCTGACAAATAAGCAAAGCAGGAGGGGCGAGGGACTCACTGTACCGTCTCTGTGCCAGCACGTTTAGCACGCGCTTTCGCTCGGCGGCATCCTCGTCAATGTCCGGCACGGCCAACGGCTCGGGCGCCTTGTGCATGCGCTGCCGGGTCTTGGGCCCCGCGTATGATGGATTTTCTGACGTGGCGGGCTGTGCTGACGTTGCGAATCTAGACGTGGATGGCGTCGCATCGTCCGCCGTCGGCACGGCTTCCCAGCCTTGCCCCGTCCTCGACATTGTGCAGAGCTTGTGGGATGTAGTTATGGTGGGGAATAAAGGAAATAAATAAAGTAGGGTGATGAAGTAAAACGAGAGCTGCAGCTTGTCGTGTAAAATGTGCGTCTTTCTTGCAGATGGCTTTTGGGGTTTGCTGAGATAAACTCGAGCGACCGCGGCCGACGATGCGGGCGCATTGGCTTCAAATATGAAGACGCCGCGCGCAGCCTGCCGGCATCGACGCCAACAAAGGGCCACCCCTGCGACCATAACTCTTAAGCATGTTCGATACGTTGGTACATTGATTGTGGTGCGTTA
Organism: Sporothrix inflata; assembly: GCA_021396225.1. Classification (NCBI taxonomy): domain Eukaryota; kingdom Fungi; phylum Ascomycota; class Sordariomycetes; order Ophiostomatales; family Ophiostomataceae; genus Sporothrix; species Sporothrix inflata. Next base: position 201,295 of record WNYF01000029.1, read on the forward strand.
TTCCATACACTGGAAGGTACCGCGCTAGCAGCCAATCATGGTTGGAGTAAGACGGCCAAACCTTTGACGACACCCAGAGCCGTGCACATCGTCGAGTCGGCTCTTTTCAAGGTTTGGAACTGTGACTCTTGTTGCAATATGCCAAGGTCCAATCGGGGAAATCAGTGAACAACAAGGCAGACGGCAAAGAGTAGTCACCGGGCTATGCAACTCTGTGACAAAAAGTGAGGGAGGGAACGAGACAAGACCGCCGGTCTCGCTGGTCGGTACAGAGCTGCGACTTCGCAATGATGTAATTCACGAACGTGATAATTATGAGATAAAAACAAAAGTAAGAAGGTCATCGATAATGGAAAAGAAAAAGCACATATGAGAATGCGGGTTGTGTTGGGTCGCGAGGCTGTGATAAGGCTGAGGGCGGCCGCGGCCGACGCAAGGGTGCTCCTGCCACCGGCGTTACTTATTTTGCATTTCTTGCGGTATGGAGCACAGACCGGGTTGTGGCGCTTTCCCTATTCATTACCAAACGGTTTCCCCAGCTGACAGGTCACGAGGAAGGAGCGCTGTTGCTGTCTTCGGCACTTTATGTGGCCGTAGCTGCTCCGTTCCATGCTTTGTTCCGTCCTCCGTTCCTTCCTCCGTTTACGTCGTAGTATTGACAGTTTGGGAAAGAGGGCACAGGCATTAGGCCTTTTGGGCTTTTGGGCACGTCGTAGCCCGTATTTTTCTACAGAGAGAGTACCAAATGCTCTTTATGCACGTCCCGTAAAGACCAAACAACCCCCCTGGTTTTGCCCCCTTCTCTCACTCCCAACACGCACAATCTCGAGTCTAATTCGACATCGTCTGCCCTCTCGACGCGGTCCCTAATCTTACATCAAGCTCGTGTTCTCGAGCTGGCGCCACTTTTGAAGCGACCTGCCATGCCGAAGGCAGAAATAAGAAAATGCACCAGCTTTCGCTGGACAGAGCACCACAACTGCGTACAAGTATGCTCATGTTCTTGTAAGGACGTTGCATGCAAATATCACTAAAATCTGCATTCAAAGGAGCGAGGTGGCACAGCAAGCGGCATGTTCGAGATCTTGGATTTTCAGCCTTTTAACGACCTCGGCGGTGGGCAGTGCAGTCCAGACGCAATGCAGACGTTGGTGCAGAAAAGAAGTGCGAAAGACGACGGACATTACCGAATCGGTTGAAGAATACAAGAACCAGCTTAGATGCCAACTCGGGGATGATCCATGAACCGCATATCAAATGTGACGGCCTGACACCCTCATACGGGGCACTCCTTACGGGGCACAATATGGAGCTTAGTTCTCGTTGACAGACTGGCAAACAGGCACACCCCGGTACGATCGAGCGATTGGACGACACGCGAGACATTTTGTACCTTTTTGCGATTTCTGGCAGGTTTTTGTGCTTTGGTTGATGGTGAGAAGCGCAGCAGAATCTGCAGGGGCCAGGCGGTTTCTTGCCTCTTTTTTTCTCTCGTGCCTGCTGCATCTCACCTCAGCATGAAAACGGGAGACGGGCGGCCCACTCACAAGTGGCAGTTGTCTTTTCTGTTCTCCTGATCTCCTGGTCTCCTGGTCTCCCTATTCTTCAAGATGGCTGCATTTACGACGTACAATCAAGCACACAAAACATGAAATGACATGAAATGAAAGGGCCCCTCTGCCGTATGTTGTGTCCCCTTTTTGCCCTTTCGGGCCAGCAGTAGCCTGTTCGTCACTAGCAGCGCTTATTGCCTCCAGATTCGATGCTGACGGCCTCCTCTAGGTTATCCGTAGCGACATTACGGACTGCCGTATATTTTTTTTTGGTGTTTCAAAATGCAGCCGAAAGGGACAAGTTGGGACAGGTCAACGTCGAGATCCCTGGGAGAAGACGCTTGGGGCGCGGCTCTTATCAAACTCGGGTAGGAGCACTGCACGTTTGTCTCCCGAGAAAAAAAAGCAAAGAGTGCCAGAATTTGCGCACCCAGGCGAGACCCATCACTCCAATCACCAGCAGTAGATCAACGTTACGGTACGTCGCATACAGAGAAATAGGGGGAGAATAGAGACCGGCGTTGAATTCTGGGTGACAGGAGAGCTATCCTATCCATATACGAAGTATCGTCAACTGGAAGTTGAAGCTCGACGAGATAGAAAATACTGTGAGTGTAAAGTTTATTAGAAAAAGATCTTCCAAGAACGTGTACTCCGTAATTAAGGCAAAAATATTTCGGGAGTAAACAGCACGGATCACAGACAGCCATGTGCTAAGTTTGCTGGGGAAAGGGAAGGGAAGTGTACTGGTCCCTGTTGACGCTTGCCGTATATTCAGATGGGGTCATCAGCCATATGTCACAAAAAAAGAAAAAAAAGGACATTGATGCTGCGTATATCATGAGACGGACGCCACGCGCTCCCAGGGGGGCAGTGAACGAGTTGCATTCTGTATTTGTATGACCGTACGCTCCCTATTGTCTCTGGTATTTGTTTTCTCACTCCGCCCCCGTCCGTGTACCCCCGGTTCTCTCTCTTTTTCAAACCTTGCTTTTTCATTTCTGATTTTGTGTATTTTCTTTTCTCTTCCCCCTCATTCTTCACCTCCTTCTTTCTGTTGTTCTGATTTTGTTCTCACTTTTCTTTGATTTTGATTTCTTTCCTTCACCCACCTAGACGACAATCCTCTATCAAGTGGTCACCCGGACAAAAGCGCCTCACACAGTGACTTCTAGAGTAGAGAGGCACAGCAAAACTGCAGCGTGAAGGCGTAGAGCGGTGTTCACCATGGCGGAATCCGTAAGACGCGACCGGAGGCCATGTTGAGACCACATCGAGCACATCGCGACATATTGACTGACACGTTTCTCCCAGCAACACTACGACGATGGCCCCGAAGTGGCCCTCCAGCCATACCCCGAGGTGATGCCACCACCGCCGTCGCAATCGCCTTCGCACGCGTACTCGTTGTCCACCACCCAGCCGCCCACCTCGGCCAGCGGCTACCCGTCGCCCTCGTACACGCCCAGCAAGCCCGAAGACGGTTATATCGCGGCCGCTAATGTCCCAGTCGCCGGTGTTGGTGCTGGTGCCGGGGCCGCCATCGACCCGAGGTTTCACCAGCAGTACCACCCTCACTATTACAACCCGCTGGCTAGCCAAGACAATGCCGCGGCTGACGGCAGCCGGAGTGACGACGACGTCGCCAAGGGAGGAGGGAAATGGGCTCAGCGTCAAGGTCCGTTCGGCTGCACATTCCTCGTCTTTGTGCTGTCGACCGTCATTGCCATTTTGGCCGCGACCGTCGTCGGCTTGGCGGCCGGCACCGGCGTGGAGGCCCACCGGGCCAACCAAGCGCTTGCTTCGCTGGCCAAACTGCAGGCCGACCCCCCGAAGCCTACCGCGACTGCGGCGGCCTCGTTTGCTTCCCTCGACAACAACTGCTCGATCCTGCCGGACACGGTCACCGGCACCATGTACACCTCCTTCCAGCGTATGTATTCCCCTTGACGCCCGTTTTTTCATCTTACTTTTCCATTTCTGACCCTTCTGTGCAGTCCTCGGCCAGCAGACCTTCACAATACACTGCAACAAGGATGCCCAAGGTGCGCCGCTGATGTCTCTCTTTACTGCCGACTTCGACACGTGCATGGACGCCTGCTCTGGCTACAGCAAGGCCCTGCACAAGACTTTCAACGTCACCAACTCCAACACCACGTGCGGCGGCGTCAGTTTCATCCCACTGTGGACCACCAAGGCCAATGCCACCTCCGGCAAGGCGCCGGGCAATTGCTACCTCAAACCGACGCCGCAGAACGCGAGCAGCCTGCCTGCACCCACCATCAGCACCGAGGTGCATGCAGCGATCCTATCGACTTGATCAGCCGGCAAGCATTGTGTTCCCGACCTTTCAACAGCCAGCCACTTGGTGCGGCTTTCTCTTTTCGCATTCCCACAGCATATATTAATTCGCACAGCGCAGTCCACAGTGTGCTTCCAAATCCACCGCTGTCCTACTTTTGGTCTTTCGTTGTTGCCATTTTTCTTTTGTCCTCCATTGTTTTCCCTTTCTCTTCTCGGCCTCGGAACACGCATATTCTGCATCCGAAGTGGTTGAACACCATTGTGTTATAGTCTCGTTAAAGCGATTTCAATATACCCCCTAAGTTTTAAACATTGTATTCGCGAGAGAGTTATGAGTTATGCTTGTTGGTTCACTGTTCGATTAGAGCGGCTTGTGTCGGCTTGTGTGATGCTGATGTCAATGGGTGGCTGATGTGCATCTTCGGGGGAATGTTCGCTGCTTAGAAGTGGTCACAAAGTTTCTGCCTTCGCGTGCGGCGGCAGGTCACAGCCATGTTGTCGAATTATCTTCTTTGCCTTTGCACGGCGTTTACTAGGCGAGGGCGGAAGCGAATAGCGCAGTGCGGAACACAAGGCTCGCACGCCTCGCAGGGTGGTTTCCTTTTCCGTCCAAATTGGGATATCGTGCGGGGAGGCGGGCAGGACGAGCATTTTAAAATGGATTGGCCTGGCACGCCTGGCTGGTCCAGACCGCCATTTGCATTTGAGAAGGCCCGGAGCACAGAATCTCGGGGTTTGCCAGGCCGCGAGCCGCGCACGGAGGAGCCAGTCGGCTGCGACATAAAGGCAGCCAGCTTGCATGGAGAACGGTCATAAGTCCGTACGACGTTCTCAAGTGTGCATATTGGTGCGAGGGTAGGTGATCCGAGGTGGTGTGCATTGGAACAAGGCGGGCTTGCGGCTTCGGACCGCCCACATCGAAGGGGGCCAGTGGCTCCAGCGGAAGATTAGCTCGAGACGGATTGGGAAAACCCCGTTTGTTGGGCCTCGGTCTGATGCAGGAGAGATGCAGGCTGTTGTCGTTTCCTTCTCCGTGGAAGAAAGTAGTCAACCATCATCCCGTTCGCCTGCTGTACCCTGATTCTTGTGTGGGTTTGCGGGGGGGGGGGGGGGGGGATTTGACCAGGTTGTGATAGATTGTGATAGAATGGCAAAATATGTCCTGAGACCACCCGACCCCAAAGGCGGAGAGAGGGCCAGATGAGACCACCCACGCCGTCAAAAGGCCGTCAACGTCCTGCGTATGTTTTGTCAGACGGCCCATTTCCAGGCCGACATCTGGCTGCCACCTTGACATGCCTTTTGGCCTGTTTGCTGAGTGAGAACTGCTGCATCAATGGGTCAATGTGCGTATGGTCTGTTGACAGAGGGAGAGAATGCGCCGTGCAGAAAAGTGCCTGCCAAAAGGTCCAGAGACCGTAGCCGCCATAACAGGTGGCGCGTCGTGCATTCGTGCATGCGTCGTTGGCTCGGTAGGCTGTCTTGATGGGGGAAGAGGGGGCGGGGTGATCAGATCTTTTGGAAAGCCTGGCAGATGCCTCCTAAATGTATATACGACGCACGCGCGAGGCAAGCACGACCGTAGTGTGTCCCATCGTGTATATATTATTCCTCCGTAGCGTACGACAGTTGCCTTTCGAGGCATTTCGTATCGCCGCAAAGGCAGGAAGAGACGACCAAGGGCGTGCCAGGGCAGGCGACATGCGCCTAAAACGGGACTAGGAAGGCGTTGACGTCCTGCCTGTCCCACCCATCCAGCCATCGTGCAATTCTCCGGCGCTGAACCGCGCCTTCCTCCGCGAAATAAACTTCGAACAGATCGCTCCTGTTGTAGATGAACACCGCTACTCGAGTCGGCGCAATCCTTCTCTGGTGCTCCTTCCTGGTTGGCTCGTTGGCTCACTTTGTCGTACTCTTCACACTGTCGAAAACCGGCAGAGAGCCTTGCCAAGTGGGCACAGTTGCGGCGAATCTATCCGCACATGCGGCCGGCTTGCGGAGTCCTTGTCGAAGATGGGGGGGCGCTTGGCGTGTTCCATTGTCCTTCTACACGCAAAATGTCGGTGCAGGGGTGGGTCGCCGCGCCCTTTCGTTGACAACCTCGCAGACGGCAGCCCCACTTTTGGCACGCCCACTCCTTGCGCTGTCTTCTTCCTCCTTCTTTCCTCGTACTGGTCTGGCCACTAGAGAGGGAAAGAGCACTCGACAGAGACTAGTTTTTCAACCCAGCCAAGGCAAGAACGACAGCCGCTCTTACCTCCTCACCACGGCCTCGCCGTGCTGCTGCTTCTGCCGTCTTCGACGGCTCCTTCTCATTGTGTGTGCATGTGTATCTTACTGACTGTAGTTCCTGCCTGCAGGCATATCTTTGCCAGACGGTTTTATTTTTCTTCTTCTTTGCACATCTCTCTACTTCCTCTCTCGCAATTCAATCCCTTTCTCATCTTGTCTTTTCTTTTCTTTCTGTTTTCTTTATCCCCCATCCTATCGTCTCGTTTGCATTTGTGTATTTGCTGCTCTTCTCTGTTTCGGCCTGGAACCAAAAGTCCAGGTTGAAAAAGGCCGAGGAGTGGGAACAGCCCGTTATATCCTAACCAGGAAGGGACGATTCCCTTGTTCACAAACTTTGTTTCGTGGCCCCAGCTAACGTCACTCGCTCTTGCTTGCCAAAGGGCGTCGCACTTCGGACAACCGAACGTCGTCAACCCATCTATTATTTCCCGCCCAGCGCCGTTTGGGCCTGGTTTTTACCTCACTTCTTACTCATTTGACACATCCCCTATTATTTTGCTGGTTTTGCTGGTGCTTGTCATACGCCCTTTGCCTGTTGTCATTTCTTAGCTAGCGTTTCGTTGCGCCTTCGTCTCACTCTTGCCCTTCTTCGCCGCCGCCTTGGACACACGCGCCCTTTGGCCGCAGCATGCCCGTGATCCCTGAAGAGTACGAAGGCTCTTCCGACGGCGGCATGGACGACTTTGTCAACTGGGATGCCTCTACAGGCGCTGCAGAGCGCATGGTGGATGGCCACGACGTGGTCTGTCTGCCTACCGACATCGAGCCTATCTTCCCTGATCAGGCCCTGGACGTCCACCATCTGCTGGTTTCGCCTCAACTCCAGCAGATGAACGACAGAGAGGCTGCTCTTATGTTTGAGAACCCTGACGCCGACGACTTCTCCTTCTGGGCCCTGGAGCACTACGAGCAAAGCAACAACATGATTGTCGGTCTCGGCCTTGGTGGTCACGACGTCACTGCCGTCCCCGCCACGGAGGCGGATGCCGCGGTCGAGACTCTTCTGAACTCAACCGCCTCCGCCATGCCCATTGACCAAGTCAACGACCTCTTCCCTGCCGGGCTGTACGGTGTTCCCGACGAGCCCTGCGCCCACTGCAAGCTGGGCGGCTATCAGTGCAAAACGATCCAGGAAGGTAGCTACAAAGGCTACTGCACGAGCTGCGTGGCTTTGCGGTGCGAGTGCAGCTTCGGCCTCGCATCCGGTGGCCCTGTTCCTACCGATGTCTCTTTCCCTACGAACCCATGGCCTACACTGGGCGACCATCCTGACCCCATTCGCCACGACGAGGAGAACATAGATGCCGTCGGACGGCTCTCTCCTCATGCTCCGATTGTTTCTTCAACCACCGACATGCCTGATCTTGCCGGCCACAGCAGCCCGAAAGGGTTCGCCGCGGCCCAGCCTAAACTTGGTGCTCGCTTCTCTCGGGAGTCTGTACGGATTCTTAAGAACTGGGTGTCGACTCACAGCCGGCATCCTTACCCGACCGAGGACGAGAAGGAGTCACTGCAGCGCCTGACGGGCCTGAACAAGACTCAAATATCGAACTGGCTGGCCAACGCGCGCCGTCGGGGCAAGATCCCGACCACCCGATCGACATCGCCGCATGTGCGCAACACCTACTCCGGTCCCAACGCTCCTGTTGGTGCCATTGACATCCCCCAACCGCGCCGGAGCGGCACGCCTTCGCCATTTGAACGCCGGCCGCAGGCGTTTGAGAACATTCCGCTGCAACGTTGGGCGAACTCACCGCCCGAGAACGAACCGGCGTCCGTCACGGATATTGCCCGAGCCATCACCTCGTCGGCCTCTGCCATCTCATCCGGTCTTAACAGCCCGCTCAGTCTCAACTTTACCGACGACGGCTCGGGCCGCTCCCTGTTCAACGGGTCGTCGGCGAGCAGTTTGGGCACGTCGCAGTCCAGTGGCACTGGCTCGTTTGCTTCTGCCTATTCGCACGCCTCTCGCAATTCGTTTGGCTCCACTTTCAGCTCCCTTGGTCGTGGCCGCCGCCGGCGGAGGCGGCGCTCGGCACCTGCGCATGGTGTCGGCAGTGCTAGCGGCGGCGATCGGGAGGACAAAAAGATTGAGAAAAAATTAATTCGGCAGTCTGCGAAGCTCGCCGAATCCCGTAACGGGCCAACTCCTCTCATTGCACCACTCAAGACTTACCAATGTACGTTCTGTACCGAAACGTTCAAGACCAAACACGACTGGCAGAGACACGAGAAGTCGTTGCATTTGTCGCTGGAGCGGTGGGTGTGCACGCCGCAGGGTGCGACCGCCATCAACCCGGACACAAAGCAGGTATGCTGCGTGTTCTGTGGCAAGGTTGAGCCCGACGCAGACCACATCGAGTCGCACAACTTTGCCGCTTGTCAGGAGCGTGCGCTGGGCGACCGCACTTTCTACCGGAAAGACCACTTGCGGCAGCATCTCAAGCTTGTCCACAGCGTCAAGTTCATGGGCTGGTCCATGGACCAGTGGAAAGTAGCGACACCGGAGATCCGGTCACGATGTGGTTTCTGTGGCATTGTCATGGACACGTGGACGTTCCGAGTCGACCATCTGGCCGAGCACTTTAAGACTGGTCGCACGATGGCTGACTGGAAGGGTGACTGGGGTTTTGACAAACCTGTTTTGGAGATGGTCGAGAACTCCATTCCCCCGTACCTCATTCACGACGAGCGCAACTCGCCCTTGCCGTTCAGCGCGACGTCACAGTCGCCTGGCAGTCCTCGGAATGCCTACGAGTTGTTCCGGGGCGAGCTGTCTTACTGGATACAGCACCAGCAAGATCAACTCAACACAATCACAGACCAAGAAATGCGGGTGGAGGCTTGTCGGATTGTTTACGCCGCCGAAATTAATGTGAAGACGAACCGCGAGAATCCTTCTTGGCTACGCGATCTTCTCATGGCCGACGAGGACTGCGCGCGACGGGCACGCATGAGACCAATTCGGACACAAGCAGAGAGCCGTATGGCATCGATGCGCATCAACGGCCAGGAGGCCGTGTTTGACATGTGCCCGCTCGAGTCCGCTCTTCACGAGTTTGTCCGAGACCGATCCCAGCTCGGGTTAACCCCCATGGACTCCGAACTGCAGATGATGGCCTGCGACCTCATCCGAAAGATTGAGATTCAGCTGATCGAGGGCCCCGGCGAGTCCATTAGCACACGTATCACGACTGAGGAAAAGGTCGCCGAGTTCTGGCTGCGGTTGATCAAGGCATCGACTGGATGGCTCGCTGCATTCCGCAAGCGAGCTCATCTTCCCCGGTCTGACGCCATTGCAGACGAGTCGCGGCGGCCTGTGGACGACCCGAACAACATCGACGCCACCATCCACAACTACACTCGCCTAGAGGCTGAGTTGGCAGATTTTGTGCGCTTGCGGCGCGAGGCGGGTGAGCCCACGCCGGACGATGCGACCCTGCAGCGGCAGGCCCGCCTCATCATCTACGAGCTGGATGATGGTTGGAACCAGACGGCTGCGGACGACCCGCAGTGGCTGGCGGCTTTCAAGAACCGTCACATTGTCAAGGCGCATCCCGCAACTTCAAGCCACCGTTCTGGCACCATGAGCAACAGCAGTGGTAGTGCCCACAGCAGCAGCCATCGCAACCGCCCAACCCACAGCCCCAACATGCTCGTTCCGTCGCCCTTCTTCTTGAACGACACCAACTGCTACCGTCGCCTGGCTCGGGAGCTGTCGCGCTTTGCCAATATGGTCATGTCGCCAAACAATCCCAACAGCCATGTGCCCACCGATGAAGAGCTGCAGCACCAGGCACGGTGGATCCTCTACGATGAGTACGTTCTCCCCTTTACGCGTTCTTACCTTTGACGGTGTACAATTACTAACGCAACCTTCTAGTGATGACCCGTGGAACCAGACGGCGGCTGATAATGCAGAGTGGCTTATGCGATTCAAACGTGACGTTGGTATTCTGCCGTCTGAGGATGGTCCTGGCCTGCCGCTTGACAACACGGCATGGAGTGTGTCTCAGGGCGGTTCTGGATTTGCGCCACCATACTGTTTCCCCAAGGCGCAGATGGCTCTGTTCCCGTCGTTGGAAGAGGAGGATGGTGACACGGGCAGCGGCTCCAGCAGCAACTCGACGATGCAGCTGCAGAACCCGCCGACGATGCACGGCATCGAGTTTGAGCTGGCGTCTGAGACGGCCAACAAGTACCTCCAGTCGTTCACCACGCGCTATGCCAAGCCCGCGACAGTGTTCTGCTCTCGCGAGCTGGAGAACGGCCTGACCGACTACGTGCGGACGGCCGTGGTCCAGAACGGCCAGTCGTTCCCCGATGACGGAGCTCTCCGCGCCAAGGCGTGCGAGATTCTTGGAAGCACCGCGCAGCACGGCACGCCGGCCGACGACAAGGAGCTGCTGGGCAAGTTCAAGGACATGGTCCGGGGCATGCTGGCGGTCGACCAGACGCAGCAGGCCGTGGCCCAGCTGCCGACGATGCCCGAGGTGTTTGACATGAACCTCGGCGATGCCAGCAACATCAGCATCAACAACAACAACAACAACCAGCAAGTCGACAGCATGCCGCTGGACATGAGCGGTATGAACGTCGACCTAAACCTAGATTCGGTGACGCAGGAGGACATGGACAACCTGTTCCAAGACATGAACTTTGAGTTTGAAGACGGCGTTGATTTGATTAGCGGACATTGATTTGGGGGATTGCAGGTTCGGGACTATTGAGGATTTGTTGGTTTGATGACTTGCGAACGGGCGGGCAAACTTGTTGACGAGATCTACGGTTTATGTGTGCATAGTTTTTGATATTTTTTTGCATGCGATTTTTGGGACAACATTAATGATACCGGGACACTAGGAAATGCGAATACCATATTTTTGAGTCCAGAATACGTAATGTTCATTGTCTTTGTGCTGTATTGTTTGCTGTGATGTTCTTCTATATAGTATACAGTGTCTATTATGGAAAGTACTGTAGGCTTTTATGCGTCGGGTGCTACTGTAAACACTGATATAACGTACTGTGTGTATACAGTGCGAAAGTGGGCTAATCGCAAAGCGTTATCGCGCCCGCTGTTTAGGTGGGAAAATCCAGTCCCTGCAGTTAACCCATAGAAAGTTGGAAATACATCAAGGCAGCGACTCCGACCACCGCACACGACAACGCGCCCACGACGACATCTGCACAGCCAGCAAGCCCGACACCGCATCACTTTAATCTAGCGCGATTGTTTTTACCTTGCCTACGCCCATTGGTCTCGTGCGCCTATAACTGCCTGGGAGTCGCCTTTCTTTTCGACCTCGACGATCGCGACGACGACGACGACGCGACACGCCCTGACAGACTCGAACGAACGCAGCACACCCGCCGACCGCGGCAGAACAAATACACCATGCGGTTAACAGCTGACTTGATCAATGGGTCACTGTCCTACCTGAACCCGCTCAAGGAGCGCGAGCTCGACTTACGAGGTGGGTTTCCCTGGGCGGACGTCTGAAAAGAAGACTGCAGAGTGGGAGGGGGAAGATCTGTGTCTACCCCCTTCCCTCTCTTGCTTTCCCTTGTTTTACTACACTTTTTCCAAGTTTCAGAAGAGCAGAGTTGATAGCGAATTCCTTTATTCTTTTTTTGCCCTTTGGCCCTGACAGGAAACCGAATTGTCGCCATTGAGAATCTTGGTGCCGCAGGCGTACGTATCCCTCATGTTGTGCTGCTTTTCTCTTCTTTGTTTACCTCTAACGCCTTTTTTTCAGTCCCAAGATGCCATCGACTTGACCGATAACGACATCCAGGTGCTCGGCAACTTCCCGCTGACGCCTCGCCTCCGGACGCTTCTGCTGGCGCGCAACCGCATTGCGGCCATCCAGCCGGACCTCGCCAACGCGCTGCCCAACCTGAGCTACCTGGCGCTCGCGTCCAACCAGCTGACGGAGTTGGCCGACCTCGACCCGCTGGCCCGGCTGGGGCGGCTGACACACCTAGTGCTGCTGGACAACCCGGTCACGAAGCGGGAGAAGTACCGCTACTGGGTGATCTGGCGGTGCCCGACGGTGCGCTTCCTCGACTTCCAAAAGGTCAAGGATGCGGAGCGAAGCAAGGCGGAAGAGCTGTTCGGCACCCATACTCTGCCAACTGAGCTGGCAAGAAAGGTAGGCCCTTTCTCCCCACTTTCACGTTTATTTCTCTCCCCATACGCTCAATCTAACCCCGTATTAGATCATGGGTGTCAAATCCAAGAAATTCGACGTGGTGTCGGGCCTGGCCCGTTCCGGCGCGGCCAACGGCGCCTCCGACTCAGCACCGTCGAAACTGTCCCGGATCAAGCTGTCGGACGCCGAGCGCAAGCGCCTGCAAGAGCGCATCCGCACGGCCACGAGCCTCGACGAGATTGCGCGCCTGGAGAAGGAGCTGCAAGAAGGCCGCCTTCCTGTGGGCATCTCAGCTGGGGATGCTATGGAGGAGTAGAGCATGTGCTGGAGAAAAATGTAGGGGAATGGTCTTATCGTTTTTGCTTTGTGCCTTTCTGGGGGGAAATGGCGTTCTACGGCGCGATATCTGCACAAATTTTAATTTCTTTGGACATAAAAACGGGGTAGCTTTTGTTACCAGAGGTAGCTTTTGTTACCAGAGGGAGATATGAAGGAGACGGGCGTATTGAACAACATGAAAGCGGTCTCCAAGGTCGTCCGTCGAAAATGACGAAGGTGAAAACATGCACTTTAAGATGTGTGGGAAAGATTACTGTATGGATTTCTGACAGCAGACCAGACAGGAACAGGAAAAAAGGGCTGCAATAATATAAAAGTCTGCCAAGCATTACAAGAGCGGCCACCAAGGCTGTATTCCCAAGATGCAATCTGAACAAAAAAAAAGAGACAAGGGCGTAAAAAATACAGCTGGGAAAATACATACATTAACAACAATGAATAATCCAAACCGCGCCGCGGAGGGACTCTAACGTTTTCTCTCCCAATCCTCCTTGTTCACCAGCAAACTGCGCGCCCACCCTCCAGCATTACTTGGGGTATTTCTTCCGTCTTTCATTATCCACTCCCACCTATCATCATGAGGTCGTCGAAGCACCACCTGCTGCCGCTGCTGGCGCCGCCTTCTCGGCCGCAATCTTGGCCTCCATCTTCCGCCGTGCCTCGAGGATCATGTCGTCCCGCCGCTTCTTGAGGAGACTTTGCCGCTCGTCGCGGTTGGTGCTCCAGTTCTTGGTCTTGCCGCCGGATGGGGAGGAAGACGAGGAAGATGTTGCTGCGACTGCGGCATCGGCCGCCTCGGACGATTCGGTGACCTTACTTTCGAGGTTGTATCGCTGGATCAGACTCGGCTGGCCCGGCTTGGAGGCGGCAGGTGTGCCCGCCCCACCGGCGGCGGCTCCGGCACTGCCGGTGCGTGCGCCGCTGGCGCTCGGCCGGGGCGGGGGCGAAGGGGGCTGGAAGGTAACGGGGGGCTGTGAGGGAGAAAGTTAGTATCATGGAAAGGCCTTCGTCCTATCGTAATCCTGCAACCACACCGGGCACACGTACCGTATCCAGACGCCCGGCAAGGATCCGCTCGGTCGTGGCGGCCACATTAAGGCCGTTGCGCCGCAGGTCCCACCAGACCTCGCGCCGGTCGGCGTAGGGGAAGATCTGCTGAATGTGCTCGACGGCCGCCTCGGTACGGCGGTCCAGGGCCTCGGCACGCCGCTGGTCTCGTGACTGGCCCTGTTGGCCGGCGGCACCTCGTGCGCCGGCTTCGGAGGAGCCACGTGCACCGCTCGGGGACGGTGACCCCCGGAAGAAGAAGTGACGGATCAGGAATCCCGAGACGACCAGGATCAGGACGAGCGACGGGACGTTGATCTCGTTGTTTGCCATGGCTGATTGTGATATGATGCGATACGGTGTGTAGATCTGCGGCGTTGTATTTTGTGTGTTCGCAGTTTGCCGTCCCCTCGTCACGGGGTTGCGACTGTCGAGTACCGCTGGGGATTAGGCGGTGGTTGTCGGGGAAGTGCCGTGCTGGAGATACAATCGCGGAGAGGGGAGTCCGTATTCGGCGTTGGGCGCAATGTCGTAAGTCGTGTCGTTTCGTCAAGAGGCGAGAGTCGAAGAGAGGTCGATCGAATAGCAGGGCGAAGAAAAGAAACAATAGGTCTTCGTATGCCGTCGCTGAAGATTGATGTCGGTGGTGAAGAAGTGTGGGAGGTCAGAAGCAAGATTGGTAGAACAAGCGTGGGAGGTAAACGTCGTAATACGTCGTAGATAAAACCCAAAAGGCCGAACTCTTAACAATGCGGGTGCTCTTGTCGTCGTTCCTGCCGTTAGAGCCGCGGCGGCTTATGTAACGGGCACGTGCGATTGCGTACCGGCCTGGCGGGGCGTGATTGACAGCGATCAATCCACTAAAAATGACCTAACGGCCGTTGTTTTGCAGTATTAAAAGATGCTGCACGACTGAAGGATGCCTTAGACTTTGATATATATTCTTTTTATTATTGGGTGAATCATTCATTGGTATTAGCTCTCGGTATTCTATTTCGAATTCTGTTTTCGTGTCGTATATTCCGCTTGCCCATTCACTTTGCCCTGTGCCCGTAGATATCCGAAAACAAAAAATAGGAGAAAAATAAGTAAAACAAATTAAGAAGCTGAAAGCACGTGAAACGACGTAAATGAGAGACTTGTAAATCAGGTTCTCGCTCCATCAGGAGTGGGAAAGGCAGCCAGTCAGAGCTGCACTGCCTACCGCCGCCCTCCCCGGCCGCGTCCACGGCGTGCCGGATTGCTGGGTCCAGTCGGCGGTCGAGACCCGACAAGGTCGTCGCTGTACAGCCGGCCGCTCAGGCTGCCGTTGTTGTTGTTGCCGCCGCCGTTGCGGCCGTTGCCGCCGCGGTGCGAGTTGAAGCCGTCCGCATCCATTGGGTCGTCGAAGCCCAGCGAGCCATCCACCAACTGGCCGTTGCTCTTCTGGCGCGGCAGGGTGGCCGGCGGCGCCGTGGGTGTGTTGTTGTTGTGCGGCATCAGCACGCCGCCGTTGACGGTCTTGGGGTAGACGTGCAGGATGCGACCGTCGGCGGTCTGGTTGTTGAACGTCTCGATGACGCGCTCGGCACCTTCGCGGCTCTCAAAGACAATTTCGGCAATCACGAGCGGCGTCGTCTTGAGGATGCGGCAGCTGCTGACGAGCCCGCCCACAGGCGTCATGGCGCTCTCAATGTCGGCGGCCGTGGTGCCGGGCGCAAAGTTCTGGGCCATGACGACGAGCGGCTCGTTGACGGCCGCGGCGATACCACGGATCGAGAGGCCGCTGGCGTTGCTAGCGGTGCTGGACTGGTGCTGCAGCTCAACGCGGTTCAGCGCATTAGCCACCTGAGCCGAGCGGCGCTGCTGGCGGCCGCGGGTTGTTGCTGCCACGGGCTGTGCGACGGCGCCATTTCCTCTGCCACTGCCGCTGCCCTGCATGCCCTTGGCGCCCTTTGGTGCTTCGCCCGGCCGTGAGACGCGGCTGGCCAGCGAGCCCGGTGCCGCGCCAGCGCCGTTCTTGGTGTTGTTGTTCTTGCGCGCGTTTCCGCCGCCTTCGTGCAGGTCATGGGTCCATTCGGTGTTGATGTTTCCGGCGGCGCGCGGGACGGATGTCGAGGAGACGCGCTGCAAACGAAGTTAGTTGGGCACCAAGACCACAAAGGCGAATGGCAAACAAGAATGGGCACTGCATAAACGTACCTTCTGCACACCAGCACGAACAGCCAGCGCACCACCGGCCTTGATCGGGGCACTGGCCCGGCGGTCCTTGCCAAAGATCTTGGCCGCGAGGACCGTGTTCTTCTTGCGAGAGCGGTCTGAGGAGGGAGTCAGTAGGGGGGACGAGAGTTGGGATAAAAGCGAACAGGTACGGTGCCGCCAGGTCGGATCGCACCAGTGTGGATGATCTTCTCAAAGTCGGCTGCTACTTTCGCCATCGTGACGGCTGTGGTGTGTTGTGCTGCGGCGCTGCTTGCTCGTTTGGTCGATCTCGACTTTTGGCTTCCGCTGTCGTTTGCCGTGGATCGTCGTGCTTCAGGGAAGTGTTTGCGATTATTATTTTCGCAACGTCACTCTCGTAAGCAGACGAGGGCAGTCGAAATGGTATCGGGGGGCGGACGCTGGTGTTGGGCGTGATGGGCAAGCCTGTAGGAGAAAGAGAAAAATCGGTTGAGGTTCAGAGTAGAGTTCAAGATAGATGTGAGAAGAGAAAGAGAGCGAGAAAAATGGGGCGCGCAGTGCACGACGTGGTGTCGACCGCGCTAAAAACACTGTAAGCCAGCCAATCAGAGTGCGCGTTAGAAAGAAGCAGATATCTGGCACAGTAGCCCCTGTACTCCGCAGCTGGCTGAGGCTGGGTCGCTCTTTCCCACAGCACGCCAGCAGCCAATCGCGACACACTAGGCGTCTGTTTTTGCGGGTGGGGCCAGCCGTGTGGAAGCCGCTCTCCAATTCCAAAGCGACACTGGGCACACCCATCCCTCTTTACGCGGTGCTCCTGAGGCTCCGTATTACGCGGTAGTGGTGCCCTAAAGCCCTCGAACCACACGTCGCTAATACGAGCAATTTAGCGATACGCGGTCCACCCCAGGGGCTCCAAGGGGGGCTTAGAAAGGAGACGTGTTTTTTGGGGGCACCGCAAGATCTTGTCTTGCCTCGTCCACATGCTTTCCGTCCCAGTCGCTCCTTCTCTCGGATCGAAAACTTTCCCAACAACCACCCGAACCGGTTTCCTCTTGTGGAGTGCACGACCAAATTAACCACCGATCTCTCCTTCCCTTTTCTACGGAGCAACCTACGACCCTTATTCTGTGTTCTATTCCCTCCCCACACCAAAAAACGTGCCACTTCACCAGCGGCTTTTCCACGACTTCAGCCCTAATCAACGAGACCATCTCAAGCTCCGTCGACTCTTCCTCCCGCCAACTCCTCCCGCCATCGCGATACCCGCAACCATGCCGACCATGTGGTTAACAGACTCCCAGAGTGCGTCTCCTTGCGCCCCTCCTCCTTGTTTGCCCTAGCGTGGGAGCTTTGCGACACGCGACCACGAAGCTCCGCCGAGCTTGCGACCAAGCTCGTGCGCCGGGTGCTGCCGTGACGGTCGCATCGACTAGACGAGACGATTGTGCTAACAAGACATTTTTCAACCTGCAGAAGTCGGAGTGGCTTTCTGCTCCGGTGGTACGTTGCCAGCGCGCCCGCCTCGATAGCTTGGCTATGCCCAACGGCCAAGCTTTTACCTTGACGTCTTGCGCATTCTCTAACCCGTCCTCTAGGTGGTTTCTTCCTCATCGGTGGTGTCATGCTCTTCTTCGACCGGGCGATGTGAGTTCCTACCCCCCTAGTCGACCTCGTCGCTTATCGCAGCTTCTTCCTCCCAAGTTTGTGCATGTACTGACCCTGTCTCTTGTAGGCTCGCCATGGGCAATGTAAGCAGTCCAGACCCTTGAAGCGCAAACCTTCCGACAACATGTTCCACCCCTTACTCCTCGACAGAGTTCCCCTCTCTAACCAACGAACCCTTCTTGTACAGATCCTCTTCCTCATCGGCCTCACCATCATCATCGGCCCGGCCAAGACCCTCATCTTCTTCGCGCGCAAGCAAAAGGCCAAGGGCACCGCGGCCTTCTTCGGCGGTCTGCTGCTGATTCTGTTGCGATGGCCGCTCATCGGCTTCTGCGTAGAGCTGTACGGCATCATGGTCCTGTTTGGCGACTTTTTGGGCACCATTGCCGCCTTTGCGCGCAACGCGCCAGTGGTGGGCCCGTACATTGGCGTGGCGGTGGACCGTGCAGGACTCGGCCGGCGCAACACGGATCTGCCGGTGTGAGAAGCGCATGCACGCGAAACACAGCAGCAGCTTGTGGGGATGGGGGAATGCGCGCAAAGCGAACGACGTATGGACCTCGACCTTCCATCAGCCGGCAAAATTGCGAAAAAAACGAAACTGGAACGTCTCTCGACTTTGATCGGGGCCATGATCGATACCGGCACATGCTATTTTCCGAGAAATACAACAAAAAAAGATGGAGGGACGGGCGGGTTCTGGCGGGTGGCTATAGGGGCTACCCACCACCCGCTCCGTGGTTTATTGTTTTATTTTCTTCTGGTAATATAAGAGGTCTTGTATTAAGGCGTCTTGCACACTATTATAGAGAACCCCAAAGGGGCAAATGGCAGGATCCAAGGGTTCAACGGCAAAGGAGGACAACTTAATTTGGCGTTGGCGGGAACCAGATACGAGGGCAATGGGGGGAGAAGAGTGGTTTCTGAACCAGTGTACAAAATACCCCTTCGTTTTACTTTTTGCGAAATAAGGCGGCCCCCAAGTTTAATCTTTCTATATGTATTGGAATTTCGTGTAATATATCTAACTTTCTTTCAATAATTCTCACGTCCAATTTCTACTTGTATAAAGATGTTGAAATAAGAGAAACAAAAGGGCAAATCGTCATATCGCGTTGATTCCGATGCTGTCTCCAGCTCGGTGGCATACATACTCCAGTTGTCTGATATCATGGATTCATTCGCTCCGCAGCGCCGCATACGCGACGCCTACCCTGCAATCTGCCACCAAATCTATCTTACTATGGCTCTTGTCGCTTCGTATTTTATGTACCTGGCGATCTTATTCATCCAAACTAAACGAAGCCTCTCTTCGGGCCAAGTCCAAATGCGCATCTCTCCACCGTTCCTCCCCTCGTCACCTTGCCACCTCGTCACCCGTCACCTCGACCACCCGCTTAGTACCCCGACTTACGGAGGTAGTCGGCCAGGGCCTCGACCGTTGCCCGCGCATTGCTCGCCTGTGCGTTCTCGCCGTAGTGGCCGACAACGATCGCCTGCTTCGTCTTGGCAATCGCGACGCCGGTCTTGCCCTTCCGGATCATCGCAATGTTGTCGTCGGCGCTGACAATGGTCGCAACGTACTTCTCGCCGGCAACGTGGAGACCGTCGCTGTAGGCCTTGTCGGTGGCGGCCTGGTTGTTGGCCTCAAAGATGGTGGCAATCGCCTTCAACTCCTCGGGCTTGAGCTGTGTTGGGGAGAGGGGTCAGTATGCGCATGTTGTTAAAATGAGAACAAAGACGGCGCTCCGCATCGTACCGAGAAGTTGGCAGAGGCAGCCCAGACGCTGTCGCCGGCGGCGCTGATGATAGCGGCCTCATCGATGTGACCGCTGCCGACCAGGCTGTGGGGTTGTATGTTGCGTTAGCATGGGCTGTTTCTTATCGTTTCCGTTTCCGCACCATCACCGATCTGCCCCGCGGTCAGACCAGACAGTCCACGGCCAGAGATTCGAGATGACGAGACCAAGTAGATCGTTCGGCCGGGGCGTTGATGTCGTCGCGCGGGGTCGGAAAGCTACGGCAACGAGTGTAGCAGTAGGGGGGAGCAGTTGTTACCTCGAGTCGATGTATCCTATACCGCCAGAGTCAGTCAAAACAGTTCCATCTCCGCCTCACAAGGGGTATCCAAACAAAGGGCAGACCAGGGGCGTTCTCTACCGACCTTGCCAAGACATGGTGCTGGATTGTGTGTGTTTGGTTGTGTGTTGTTTTGTTTACTGGTCTATCTCAATGAAGAGATAAGATGAGGGAACGGTTCAAGAATCTGCACAGAATCAACAATGAGCGTCTGCAATGTCACAAGCGAGTCGTCGAGGGGAAACTGCAGCGTCGTACGGGTCGGACGGCGGTCAGAGAGTGAGGGGGGTGCGAGTATGCGAGGATGCGAGAAACGTACAGTTCGGGGAGCAATGGGATCGTTGGGGAGAAAGAAGAAGAAAGGCAAAACAGACGTGTGACGTTTGGTCGTTTGAGCGGGAGCGAAAGGAAGTGAGAGAGAGAGAGGGAAGAGTAGAGAAAGGGGAAAAGAATAGGAAGAAGTGGGATGGGAAAATAAGACGTGCAGCGCAAGGATTAAGACCAATATGTGCTGGCGACTATTAGTGGGCAGGCAAACCTCCAGTACAGAAACACAGCAGGAAGGAGCCCATCGAGCCCCCCAAGAGCGCCTGCCGAAAGAGGGGTATGCCCGGTGGAGGGTCTCCAGTGTGCGCCTGCGTTACTGCATTTTCCGATTGTATTTTACGTCAGGGAAGGCAAGAGGCAAGCTCCAGGCAGCCGAGCTGGCAAGGAAAGAACGCCGCCCCGCTAAAGAGCAAGCTCCCGGCGCTGGGCGGACTGATCTGGCCAAGCTTTCAAGCGGTCTACAAAGACGCTCTGGTTTATTGCGACTGTGTGCCTCCCGGGACCGTGACTAAGGTATCTATTTTCTTTGTTGTGAGGCTTGAGGCATTCTGCAGCTCAGGCTGTTTCACTGATCGCGATTCGAGCTGGGACTGAAGCAAAGCAGGGTCGCTCTTTCCGGCGCTGAGGAGTTTGAGCTCTGTGCAAGCGAATGCCGCTACCCCGCCGAGCCCCGCTTACACATCATTTGCACTGTAAGGAGAACTTGTACGCGTTGAGACTGCACGGCTGGCCACACCTGCTGCAGAGTGTCTCTGCCTGCACAACGTGCAGCATTGCATCCAGTGACAGGGCGGGTAATCTGACGGCTGGAACATTTCGAGAACCTGAAACATATTCAT
This sequence comes from Sporothrix inflata, assembly GCA_021396225.1. Taxonomy (NCBI): domain Eukaryota; kingdom Fungi; phylum Ascomycota; class Sordariomycetes; order Ophiostomatales; family Ophiostomataceae; genus Sporothrix; species Sporothrix inflata. Next base: position 222,058 of record WNYF01000029.1, read on the forward strand.
GGCTTGACGTCCTGCGTTCTCGAACAAGCCGCATTGTGTGGTCGCTTTAGACCTCAAACTGAACAAAATCACGTGCCAAAAGAAGATCCAGCATCTTCCCAAACCGTTCAAATAAGAGTTTTCCAGGCTTTTCTTTCATTTATTTCTAAACAATATAACTAAAATATAAAGTATATTTCATGAAACAAATCTCCCGTTTTCAACCGTGGAGGAGAGTCGCGTGGGAGCTGCAACTCTGAGCTCATAGAGCTATGCTAGATTGTGGCTTGTATGTATTATGTAATACAATGTGGCGTCCATTTTTGCGCCAGGAACGCAATGCTCGGCAGTCTCCCTCGACCATCAAGAAAGAGTCGAGAGGCCAGAAACGAGACATCCTGTCTCGCCCCAGCCCACTGCGACGATAGGACGCGATTTTCCGACGTGGCACGTAACTCGCAGACGCATTTGCGAGCTTCACTCCGCCATCCTGCCTCGCCGACCGCCGCAATTGCTACGCTGACCCTTGCCGTCGCACACGGTGAGACGCGAATCAGCTAAACCAGCTGCAGCTGCATGCTGCCATTGCTGCCGCCCACATCCCAGCCGACAGCACGATTTTGACGACTCTGAAGACGTGCCCACGCTCTTCTACGTGGTCTACGACGGCTTAACCAACTTTACCACCTATACACCTTCCCCGACCGGAGCAGAACCCGTCCCCAATCTCTCACTATGGCGCCGATGGCCATCGACGTCGTGGAGCCCATTCCGCGGCGCGAGGCCTGGAAGCTGCTGCCAGAGCCGACCATCTACCCAGTCAAGGACATTGCGCTCGAAGACTTTGTGGAGCCCCAGTCCGACGGCTACGAGGCCGCGAAGAAGCGCCCCGACGGCGACGCGGCGATTGTGATTGACAATGGCTCGTCTGCTGTCCGCGCCGGCTGGTCGTTTGAGAAGGACCCGCGCTTCATCATCCCCCCGACCATGGCCAAATACCGCGACCGCAAGCTCGGCAAGACGTTCTCGTTTGTCGGCTCCGACTGCTACGCCGACACAGCCGCCCGTGGCCACATACGAAACGCCTTTGAGGCCGGCACCGGCGTCGTTGCGAACTGGGACGTGATGGAGCACATCCTCGACTACACCTTCGTCAAGCTCGGCTTGAACGGTGCTGATGGCGCGGTCGACGTCCCCATTGTCCTCACGGAGGCCGTGGCCAACTTTCCCTACTCACGAAAGAGTGCGTATGACCTGTTCTTTGCCTGTACTTGTTCCGACCTCGTAGGATCGCGTTTCACTAACATACGCCCTTTTCTGCAGCCATGACCGAAATTGTCTTCGAATGCTACGGCGCCCCGTCACTCGCCTACGGCATCGACTCCCTCTTCTCCTACCGACACAACAAGGGCGGCACGGGCCTCGTCGTGTCGTCGTCCTACAGCGCCACACACGTCATCCCCGTCTACAACTCAAAGGCAGTCCTATCCCAGGCTATCCGCTTAAATTGGGGTGGTTCACATGCCGCCGACTACCTGCTGCGCCTCGTGCGCCTCAAGTACCGCGACCACCTCAGCAACAACCTCAAGCTGCACCAGTCGCAGGCCGAGTACTGGCTCAAGGACTTTTGCTACATCTCCAAGGACTACGACAACGAGCTGCGCGGCGTCCTGGACTGGACCGGTCTCGAGGACCGTGAGCGTATCGTGCAGTTCCCCTACACCGAGGAGATTGTCATCCAAAAAACCGAGGAGGAGCTCGCCAAGATCGCCGAGCGCAAGAAGGAGAGCGGCCGGCGGCTGCAGGAGCAGGCCGTCAAGATGCGCCTCGAGCGGCTTCTTAAAAAGGAGCGCGAGCTCGAGTACTACAAGAGCATCCGGACCCAGATCGCCGAGAACCCGAAGAAGGAGACCAAGCGCCTGCTCGACGAGGCCGAGGTCAAGGACGAGGCCGCGCTTGAGCGGCAGATCAAAGAGCTCGAGAAGACAATCCGCCGCGCGCGGCAAAAGGATCTGGGCAACGACCCGGAAGAAGAGGCCGAGGCGCCCGACTTCTCGCTGCTCGATGTGCCAGACGACCAGCTCGATGAGGCCCAGATCAAGGCGAAGCGCCAGCAGCGGCTGATGAAGTCGAACCACGACGCGCGCGCGCGCGCCAAGGCCGAGAAGGAGGCCGAGAAGGCCCGCGTGGCCGAAGAGGCGCGGCTCGAGGAGGAGCGGCGCACCAACGACCTCGAAAACTGGCTCGAGGAGAAGCGGGAGGCTCGCCTGGAAGCGCTCGCCAAGATCAAGGAGCGCGAGCGGCTGTCCAAGGACATGGGCAACCGCAAGAACCTGGCGTCGTACATCCGCATGAAGAACATTGCCAACCTGGCGAGCGACACCCCGTCGGGCGGTGCGGGTGCGACGGGCCGGAAGCGGCGGCGCGGCGGTGGCGGCGACGACGACGACTTTGGTGCCGACGATGCCGACTGGGGCGTGTACCGTGACATTGCTGTCAACCGTGACGACAGTGACGACGAGGAGCGCGAGGAGAACCCGGACGTGCAGCTCAAGGGCCTTGAGGAGCTGCTGCTGCAGTACGACCCGGATTTCACGTACGAGCACACGCGCGAGGCGCAGGACGACTGGAGCAAGAAGATGCTGCACGCGTTTGAGCGTGGGCCGCGGCCGTTTGACCCGGACAGCCCTGCCGAACGCCACCAGATCCACCTCAACGTGGAGCGCATCCGCGTGCCCGAGGTGCTGTTCCAGCCGAGCGCCATTGCCGGCATCGACCAGGCTGGGCTCGTGGAGATTGCAGGCGACATTCTGACGCAGCGCCTGACGGGCCTGCCCGGGATCGACCGCGACGACTTCTTGCGGGACATTTTCCTGACTGGCGGCCTGACGCTCTTCCAGAACTTCGATGAGCGCCTGCACACAGGCCTACAGGCTCTGTTGCCGGCGGGTGCGCCTTTGCGGCTGCGGCGCGCCAAGGACCCGCTGGCGGATGCCTGGCGGGGTGCCGCCGAGTGGGCCGGGTCGTCGGCGTGGCGGCAGGCTGCCGTGACCCGCGAGGAGTACCAAGAAAAGGGGCCCGAGTACATCAAGGTGAGTCACAGTCCCTTTATCATCATTACAATACAGACCCCCACTAACATTAACAGGAACACGACCAAGGAAACGCATTCGCATCGGCGAGCTAGAAGACGAAGGTGCGAGCGAAGTGAGACGGCGTTGTCGCGTGAAAATGGTTGGGCCGAAGGGACCAAAATAGGGGGAGGCAGCAAGGCGTTTTTTGTTTGATTTTACTGTATTCTGATGGCGAGAGGGGAAACCTGGTACAAACTGCAAAAGGAATTTGAATTTTCGTAATTTATCAACAATGTGCAATATTTTAAAGAAAGTATACTATACTATTGACGTAAACGTTGTTGATTCCAAAAATTTTAAAAAAATCGATATAAAATAGGCAAAAAATAAACATGACTACTTTTTTATAAAAAAAATACAGCTCGAGAGAAAGTAAACAAGTGAATGTTAAATATCAAAATAATATTTGTAAAAATACAGCAAAAAGGAACAATAGATTTAATATTCATATGAAGAAGCTGCAGAGGCATTGTGTAAATAAATATCAGGTAGAATATAACGTCTAGTCGTATTGAACCACAAAGATGAGAAAAATATCTCCCGAGATGAGAGATGCAAGTAAAGCTGAGTGCTGAAAACCATTGAACCATGCTGGCATGTTATGCAAGTAAAGAGAGAGAATAAATAGGAGGCGAAGTCCTAGTAGGCATTTTAAAGGAATAAAAAAGATAAATAAGAGAAAAAAAAAGATCCTTTTCTGAACGCCGCAACCAGAAGTTTGTAAAAAGAAGAAGAACCGTCCCCTTTCTTTCCTCTCCCACCCGTCGGGGAGAATATGACAGGCGGCCTTGAAAGAAAACAGCAAAGAAACTAAAAGAACAGAGAGAATAGAGGGCAAGAACAAGAAAAACAAAACCGAACCCGTAGGAAAAAAAACTACAGACTAAGATATTGGAACACACAGAAAAAAAACCCTGCCCCTGAGATGACCCTGTGGTGGTATTCTCCCACGCGCATCTCCTTCAACGTCGACGACGAGCAGATAATAAAAATAAGAGTAAAAAAAAAATGTGAGAACGAAGCGAAGTAAAAGCGGAAACAGAGCGACAGGAGGCATGCGATCGAGCTACGACAATTCCTTTTTCTACATGGACATGACCGGCTCGGACAGCCTCTGCAGCTTCTGGGTGATAGCCTCCTCCGAGGTGTCCATGGGCTCGCCGGCGTCGTTGCCGTTTGTGTCGGGGTCGGCCTTGGTGTTGGCGCTGGTGCCGTTCGCCGCCTCGTCGCCGTTGCTGTCCGCCGCCGAGACGCTGTCGTTACCGAGCTGGGCGACAGCCTGGGCCACGCGCGCGAGCGAAGAGTCGTTCTTGGCGTCCGAGGGCACGGAGGTGGCGGAGCCCGAGGCAAAAGACCCCTCTCGCGGCGAGGCGTCGGCGGCGGCGGCGGCCGCTGCGGCAGCCGCTGCGACGGCCTGCGCCGCTGTGGGTGCTGCGGAGGCTGCGAGTGATGGTGCGCGTGCCTGCTGCTGCTGCTCCTGGTATTGCGGTTGTTGTTGCTGCTGTTGCGCCAGGGCTTGTTGTTGCTGTTGCTGTTGCTGTAGGTGCAGCTGCTGCTGGTGGCGTTGGAGCTGTGCCTGCTGCTGTTGTTGCTGCTGCTGCTGCGCGAGGGCAGCGGACGCCGGCGAGGGACCTATCCCCAGGATGGGCGGCATGCCCGGCGCGGCGAGGTTCAGGTTGGCGGGCGGTTGGGGCAGCTCGGCCTTGGCATCGAGGAGGCGCGACTGCAGGTGAATGATGTACTCGCGCAGGGCGTAGTTTTCGGACTGCGTGGCCTTGAACTGGTTCTCCATGTCGGCGTAGTCCTGCACCTGCTGCTCGAGCTTTTTGATGTAGCCTTCCTTACGCTGGCGGAATGCTCTCTGGAAGACGTGTTAGAGGTGTGTGCTACAAAAAGACTGCAAAAGAATAGTGAAGGCTTACCTGAGCAGCACGGTTCTGGGCGGCGCGTTTGGATGTGGACAGCTCTCGCCGCGGGCCCTTGCGGCCGTCGGTGATCACCTCGGAGTGTTCCTGCGACCCGGCCGGCGAGACGGACTGTTGCGGCGCGGGGGCGGCTGTGAGAGGCTGCTGCTGTTGCGCTTGTACTTGCGCCGGCGCCTGATGGGGCGATGCAGCCGGCGCGCTCGGCGCGGCAGGCGGAGGTGCGGCAGCCGACATTGTGGTGGTAGTAGTAGAAGTGGTGGGCGGCGGAGAAAACGCCGATCTCAAGTCAGGGTGGATTTGGGCCTCCGGATCAGACGAACCCAGAGCGCCGTGGTTGTGGGAGGAACGTGTAGCAAGCAATGCGGCCGAGGCGGCGTATGCGATGCTGTTTGCGGCGGCTTCTGCTGCGGAGAGCTGCTGCGCCGACTGGTTTTGCTCTGCTTTGGCGGCGGTCTGCGCGTTTGCGACACCGTTTGCAGCGGCTGCGTCAACGTGTTTCTGGAGAGCCAGGAGACTGGCTTCGGCGTCAAAATCGTCAAAGGTGGACGAGGCGACAGGCACGTTTTCTGTTGATGGAGGGAACGGCGAGGGAAGAGGAGGAGACGCGCGTGTGTTAGTAATGGTGTGAGGCCGGCGAGCGGTGTGTACTTGTTTGTATATATGCAGGGTGTAGGTGTGCTGTGTGGTGGTGAGTTTTGTTTGGTGGGAAGGGAAGAGGGTTGCACAAGCAACAGTATGAGAAATGAAGCTCCGTCCAATGCAGTTGAGTCAACAAAGTAGGGAAGTCGTGCAGGGATTAAATGGGGAAGGAGCAGGAGGACATAAGCCAGAAAAGAAAAAAAGAGAAAAAAGCTCGGGCAGATGAAAGAGCGAGAGGGAAAGCGAGAGGAGTCGAGTGTCAAGAAGAGGAGGAAGGTGCTGATGGGCAGCGTGGTACGGAGTACAGGCCAGTATAAGAGAAAGCGGGTGTAAGTTGGGAAACGGGGGGAAAGATGAGGTAAGGTAGGCCGATTTCGTAATCACTGATGGGAAGGGGAAGGGCGGGTGCTTTTAAACACGGTGGAGGCAAGAACTACCCGCAAGCAAGCAGCGCCAGTCGCACTAGTGCCAGCGCGCGCGCATACAAAGTAGTGTAGATGAGCACTGTATTTGGGAAGATCCCGGGACGGGTGGGTCATGTGTGGAAGCGGCCGTTGGAATGAAGAGTGAGACACTGCGACAGGAAAGAAGGAAAGAGGGAAGATGAGGAGACAAGAGAGGAGGCAGGTACACGGTCGCATTCGCAGTGTTGCGTGTTGCGCCTTCCTCTTTTCTTCAGACGAGTCACAGCAGCAGTGCGAGGTAAGGCAGGAGCGAGCGGCTGCCGAAAAAGAGAGGATGGATGACAACACCAAGCCAAAAAAAGCAACAGAAAAAGAGACCCAAGCTAATAAAAGGCCCCAGTCCAACAAGATAACTTGTATCTTACGGAGTAAGATACAAACAACTGAAGGATGTTCCAACAACCGAGCTGCACGCTTGCAAAGCGCCGGGCCCGCGTGTAATTAGGTAAGTAGGCAGAGTAGAGAAAATGGAAAAGGCGCTTCGGGGGCCGGAATGCCCAGCGGCGGACGAAGGGTTTGTAGTGTAAAAGTGCATGGGTCATGGAATCAAACGTGGGAGTGCGTAGTGGCAGGCCCAGGAAAGGACTTAGTGAGAAAGACGGAAAGCCGAAGCATGACAAAGCTTCCATTTGCTCGCCCTTTTCTCGAGTTCCGATGCCTTGCATTCGCCTTTTTTTGACTTGTGTAGCAATGCCCCGAAACAGCTGTATACTCAATGGGGAAAGAAGGAAAGAGCGAGGAGGCGGGCGGACTGCAGGTGCGAAGAGCGAAGAGGATAGGGGATGACGACAGGGCAAGAAAGTGCGAGCAAAACGAGCGAAAAGAGCAAAAAAGACGATGACTTACCATTACTGGGCGCGGCCGGGACGTTGGCGGCGCGTCTGCCTCTGACCATCTCGAGACTGTAGAGGGCACAGTGAAAAAGAGAGGAAAGAGGTTCCTGTTCAAATGCTCTGACTCAGCAAAAAGCGCAGGGGGTGTGGGTTGCGGATTTCGTGAGCGAAGGGGGGCGTGGATGGAGTGGACAAGACGCTCTGGAAATAGAGACGATGTGAGATGAGGAAGAACGACGAGGGAAACCACTGGGGGTTGATCGCCAACAGCGACTTTCTGGGCCTGCTTCTGTGACGCGAAAAAAACAGCGGGCGCGCTAGATTATCGAGGAAATCACACAGCACGCACCGCACAGCAAAAGTGACGGAGTTACGGAGTGACGGGTGACGGGGGACCACAAGATGGGGGAAAAGAAAAAAACTGGGGATCCAAATCGCGTGGCTGGGCGTGGGAAGTGGTGGTGATGCAGTGAAGTGTTGTGGTGGTGGTGGTTGCTTCCGATGGTGATCGGTGGTGGTGAGCAGTGCTCGCTGGCTTACCTACGCGAATGCGAGGCGGGTTTGATATGATGGGTCTGGGACGACTCTGGGGGAACGAGAGAGGGCCGGACGCCGGCGGTCGTTCTTTCCCTTGTCCCTGTGTTTTCTGTTTTTCTGTCGCGCTGCGCGTCAGACCAGCAAACCGGGCTGCAGGAAAGGGCGATGGAGGTGCTCGCTGGGCGGCTCTTTCTCTCAATGTCGTCTTGTCTGTATGTCTCCGACGGGAATGACTACTGACGTTCTAGGATTGGCGTCACAATGGCGTCGTAGTTTGCTGCTCTGTCGCTCTTTTTTGCCCGATTCTTGGGTGTATAGTCAGAACAAAGTCATCATCGGCGAAAAATCTAGGCTCAGTCAGCAGGAAACGGAGTAGGTAAGAACGGAAAGTGGAAAGTGGAAAGTGGGCGGGCAAGAAAGGCTCGGAGCACGGAGAAAATACTGCCAAAATTTGGACGGGAAAGAGCGTGTCAGACTGGAGAGCAACGAGGGAAGGAGCGGCTCCACACTGGCAAGCAGCCGAAAGCGAGCCTGAACGTGCCTGGAGCGCACCCCCAAAAAGCAACCCAAAAGCCGCCTGTGGAGGGCCTCTCGGGCCTGAAGGCGCGTTATTTTACTTCGGAGTTTAGCGTTGTCGCATGATTTGTCAGCGCAAAGATCCTTGGTTAGTGAGCGACCAATAGTATTCCAGCGCATTTTACCTCTTTCCCTCTTGTTATTCCAGTTGGACGTTCATCTCGATTTAACATTGCGCCAGTGCGCTCCTGTGCTCCTTCCTCCTGTCGGAAACGTCGGCAGTTCCACTTTTGCTTTGCCCAGTTTCCCGTTTCGGCCGTCGACAACGGACCTTCGCAAAAAGGTTCCCAAACTGCCAATGAGGACTTGGGCGCAGGGCGTTTCTCCTTTCCAACCACCTCCACGCAGGTATTCTCAGGCACGGGGGTCGACCGCGGCAGAGATACGGAGTTGGGAATTCCTCTCGCGCTCGTAAGATACAGTAGCCCGGGCGCTGGAGCGCGTCCGGTGCAGGGCCAGACCAAGCCGGGGCCTTTGCTTGACCCAGCCGGGCATGGCCTTGTTTCTTTGCGCGAGCGCGAGCGAGTGCGAACAGCCTGCAGCGAACTGCGGCAAAGGTATTTGTGTTTACTTGCAGGAAAGTCGGCGCCAGGAGACCACAAGATGGCGGCCAGAATGGTCAAAAAGGGTCCTGGCTCCATACGGGCGATACGACGCTGGAAAATAAAAGAATAAAAGTTTGACGACGGCAATCCGCTGTTGGATCCCACGTTGAATGCCGCGGAATTGCAGTGCATAACCCAAACCTTTTGGGTGACATGGGGACCAAGGCCCTTTTCGAGTTAGAATCGACGAAACGATTTCCAGCTGCTCGCGCTCTCGCGTCATGCTCACGGTCATGATGGTGTGTTGTGGCGCGTGAATACGTAAGCAAAGCTAATCTTAAGCGGGGTCGGCAACGCGAACTAATATATTACGTAAACTCCGCTGCCGCTCTCCAGTGCGCATGCCAGGCAGTGGCGGGATGCCAAGCGGCACTGTGTTGATACGAGTACGACGCTGGGTGTTGGGTTCGGAGTGCACGTGACTAGAATTTCCCCTATTTTACGTATTTATTTTTGAATTAATTTTATTGGCCTATATCACACAACAAACGTCTACGTCCACCCTCTTGCTTGTTACATCGCAGACCGTGAGCACTCAACCACAGGTTTGGGTGGAAGCACATGTTTTTCGTTCCGGATCGTTTGCGAGGGGCTGCATGGTGTTGCTATCTGACATTTTGACAAGAGCACTTGCATGTTTATTTCTGATTATGTGAGGGATCTCATAGTTTCAGGGGCGAGTGGTTTGATTCTTTCTCTTTTTCAGACCTCCTCTCGTCTTTTGACAACAAACAGCGCTTTCATCGCCGCTACGATTGATCCATGTTGTCCCTGTACCGCTGTCTCGATTTACACGAGAACTGGCAATATTGACGTTTCTTTCATCTCCCTTTCTGTGTCTAGTTTTTGCGTCCGCGTGAAACCGTCGGTTGCCATTTACGGTACTTTTTCCTTTGCCCCTTTCTTCGTTTCTCGATTCTTTTCTTTTTCCTGCCGCCCTTGATGGGCATTGCTGTTCATTGTCCCGTCTCCCAGGACGTCTTTCTCCGACGGTGCGCCTCTTTGTGGCTCCTTCTCCGTTCTCTTCATTCTCGTTTCTCGCGTTTCGTTTCTCGTGTGGGCGCTCAGACCGGCCTGGCGTGGTTCGTTTTCTCACATATTTGTGTCCCTGATTATCTTTGTCATTTTATGATTTTTTGCCTGGCCTTATTTCACTGGGGCTGCGCGTTTACGATGCATGGGGGCGCGGCAAGGTGGAATACGAGGGCAGACACAGAAAAGAATAATCGGGCTACGGAGTAGTGTCATCCCGCACAGTTCGTATATTCGTACGGAGTACAAATAACCACGCGCTGGGGATAACATCTAGCCGGGGCGCCCTGCAAAAAGTTGCCTTGGTCCAGGGCTGATTTGCTGATTTGCTGATTTTCTGGCTTTGTCACTTTATTTATCAGGCCGTTCAAGCGTTCAGGGCCTTGTAATACCTCGTAGTATTTGCATTGCTGTGCACCCGCGTCTCAACGTGGCCCCCTTACCTGACATCGCCGATGACAACTCTAGACGGACAAGACGACAGAAATGACAATGCGAGGTAGAGCTGTGAAAGAGATGATCGGGGACCGGGCTTAGTCTTTGCTCGCATTCTGGCTCTGGCTCTGAAGCGCATCCCATCAGAGGCATCTCCGCGCGGATGCATTTGCTCGCACTCTCTTTTCCTGCTGACGAAGATGATGAGTCGTACACTTGCGGGCTAGTCCAACGCCGGCCATGCAAGACAGTGTGGAAAGCTGGAAGATGAGAGACTGACAGCTACGACACAGATACTGTCGTTTGCTCGTTGGGTATGGTTGTCAACTGTCTCGTAGGGTCGTTGGTTTGGCCGCTGCCCGCTCCAAAATTCCACAGCAGGGGCCCAGTCGCACTCGGACAGACGTCTACGCAGGCGCCCAGAGCTCACGCTCCGTCTCCGTTCCCTATCTCGGGGAATGTGTCTACAAACATCCCACACGTCTAGCCACATGTGCCCTGCGGTTTAAATCAAACGCCGACTGCTTTTCCAAAGGCAGTTCCCAGCCCTGGCGTTTTGCGGTTTTTGTCATTAATCTGTTGTTGGACTGCAACCACAACGACAACCTATCGTCAAAGCATTCGCTGTGCACCATCATTCTCCCTGAAAAGAGACGTACTCGGCGTTATTAGAGATCGTGAATGCCCATAAACGCCACGAGACCCTCGCGATGCTCGTTTCCGGCCTGGATTAGTGAACAATGAGCCATGACAAAGCAAGCAACTGCGCAGCGCCGTTTACTATACGGTGTATCTCAGGACATCAGAATGCCATCTGTCTATTCTGTGCAAAGTTTGACAGCTTGCACAAAATAAGATGTCAAGCTTTCAGCTTATGTCGTTGAAGATGACCGACTGGCGTGGCGGCGCCGTTGCCCCTTCCACCCTGTTCTCCTTTGCTGATGCTGGTGCCGATGCCGAGCTGCTGGGTCCATAGGGCGAGAATGGAGCCTTGTTCCTGCACCCCTCGTAAGACTGGCCTTGGATTATCGACGCAGCCTGCAACGCCATATTTGGTTTTATCTTTCTATTGTGTACGGAGTACTCGTACTTATATTATCATCTATTACGGAGTCGAGAATAGCCCGACGAGCGACCGCATAGCGCTGCGTTTATGAAGCCGTGTTACCTTTAACCAACAGCTGCCCGGACCAGACATCCCGCCGCGGGAACCTACGCCGCTCCATTGATAGACCGCATACGACGGTATTTGAATTTTCTGCATGTTTCGGAAGGGGAAGCAGCAGACGCCGTCGCTGTATGAATGCCCGCTTGAGATAGCCTGACACAAAATATAGGCGGCGTCTTGGAGTACACATATCAAAGAACACAAAGAGTACTATCACACGTGGGAGACTGGTCGGACTACTTCCCCCGTTCTTAACTCTGCCCATCGGTCGTTTCAATACATGCATGTTTCGTTTGTTTCGTTGTGTATTTCCCCGAGGGCCGCTGGGTCTACTATATATTCGGCGTATGTGCCATCACGTCGTCGGCGCCACTTTCTGATACGGGGAAGGACAGTCACTGTGGGTATCCTTGCGTGTAACACGGTCAAGGCTCCGGCAGTTATCCAAGGCAGTATTGTGTCTTCTCTTGCCTATTCTCTTTTTGACGTTCCTCTTACACCCTTTTCTTTTACTCTATCTCCTCTCACACTTTGATATCGGCAGTGACCATCCACGGATATACCTCCCATGAACAAGCTAAAGATTAGAAATCTAGAAACGAGAAAAGGCATGATGCTGAGAAGGAGAAGAAAAAATACGAACAATAAGACGGCTCTCGCCTCCGACTTTTTGCCAAGCAGAGTTGCGATGAACGTTGTCGCTTGAGGTCATGGGTCTCGGCATTCTTGTCATTGCAAGCAGTCTTACAGTGCACAGGTCCCCTGAAAGCGTGCGTCTTAGTGGTGGGGTCCTAAGAACGGCCGCTAGTGCAGCCTCCAAAGGAACCCGTGCCACTGGATTTTAGTGGCTTATGCTGTCCCTCGTCTGCCCGCCTTTCCCAGCCTGCTTCTAATCAGAAAAAGAACGACGATAAACCCCGGACCGGCCAATGCACACCACATCCCATACGCCACCTCGCTTGTTTGCACCTGGTAAAGGCCGCAAAAAGGAGTGTCACACGCATCGACCGTTACCACAGAAACAGAGACGATTACTGATTCCCGGTGGAGGATTGGCACCCTCAGTCTCAGTCTCAGCCCGTTGAGCCCGCCTCCCGTCTGATGTATCTCATCTGACAGGTCTTCCTCTGCTTGACCATTTGCCTATTCTGTCTTGGTGTTTTTATTTTTGGCTCCCACTCCTCCCCCGCCAGGACGCCTCTCCACACACACGCATAGGCGCCCCCTTCCTACCCAATGTTTCGAGCGTGCCGAGCTGTCACTAAGCGCGTGGCACCACCATCACGAGGACTCGTGGCTTTGGCTGCATCGACTACGTCCGCCTGCACGCCGTTTGCTCCGGCGGCGACACGGCCCACCAACCCGCAAGCGCCGGCTGCTTTCTTGAGACAAGGCCGTGCCTTTTCGTCAACACCGGCGGCCATGACCGGCGCACAGAAGCCACAGATTGTGGGGAAGACGGAGGCTGACGAGGCGGCGGTCCGGACGGCTCTGGAGACGCTGGTGGTGGCCGATGAGGCGTCTTCGTCTAGCACAGGCCGGTGGGCTATAACGGCCAACGGCCTGGGCATTGAACGCTCCTTCAAGTTCAAGAACTTTACCAAGACCTGGGTACGTTGATGGACCGAGAATATCCATGACGATATAGACACTAACACGATGTGCAGGACTTTATGACGGCCGTGGCGTTGCAGTGCAAGCTCAAGAACCACCACCCCGAGTGGTCGAATGTAGGTGTGCCGTCTCAATGCTGTTTTTCAGAGACATCGCTGACAAACATAGGTCTACAACACAACATTTATCCGGTGGACCACCCACAACCCCGGCCCGGGTCTGGCTCCCGGTCTGACCGTCAAGGACACCGAGCTGGCGGTGCTGTGCGATGAGCTCGGCCGCGCGTTTGGCGAGGTGGTCGAGGCAGCCGAGCCGACAGCAGCTGCAGCCGTCGACCAAGCAGAGCCGGCCTCTGCTGACAACGCTGCGTGCACGCTGCAGAGCCTGGCCAACAGTGCGGCGGGTGTGGCCGGCGGCGACTGCTGCACGCCGAGACCGAAGAAGGATTGACCGGCTGTGCGATAGCACGGATCACTCGACAAGCACGGATCATGATGGCAGCTGTATGATAAGGTACATAGTGACAGACGAAAAACCATGGATGGGCATACTAAACTTCACTTCGGCTCACGGCGCATTCTGGACCTCGTATAATTCTCTCTCAAAAGTCAATTAAAAAGTATTAAGTAGTCTATCGTTGTGTGTTTTTGATGCATAGATGAAAAGAAAGACCATGATGTGTGTGGGAAGAGTACCACTCTTAAGAACTCTCCCATGGTTTATCGACGGCAATATGTACGTTTGAAAAGAAAGTAGCTGGGCTTTCTTAATGATCTTCATAGGCATCCGACCCCCCAAACGCCCGCATGAAAATGAAAGAAACGAGAAATGATGAATGCAACATGGCGTTGCAGCTGTCTGAGTAGACATGTGAAGGTGGCTAGACACAGTTCAGGACCTTGGGCTTGAAGGGCAGCATCTCGAGCGCCCTGGTACGGAAGCCGTGAGAAGAAAACATGTGTCTGCCGAAGAAGGCGGCGGGCCATGGTTGACCAGTCCGAACGTATCGGTTCGGCGGCGCGTCGCATAGCAGAGTCGGACTTGGCTCGTCTGCTGTCTGCTGTGCAGTACCCATTTACTGCGCCTTCTTCTGCTTGAGCTGCGCGACCTTCTTCTCGCGGCGCTTCTTGCTGGCCTCGAGGCCGGCCTCCGTGTCGAGGCAGAAGTCCCACCAGCGGAAGCTCGACGCGTAGTTGCCAATGAACTTCTCGTGGTGCAGGTCGTGGTGGTCGGCGCCGGCCCAGAACGGCAGGAAATGGCGCAGCGACCAGGGGAAGTCGTAGCCGCTGTGCGCGTCAATGGCCTGGAACAGGCGCAGGATGATCCAGATGTACATCGTCACCAAGTGCAGGTCGTGCGTCAGCGACACCCAGAGGATGGGCGAGCCGACAATGCCAATGCCCAGCAGCATGACCTCAATGGGCGACGCGTACTCGGCAGCCAGACCGAACGGCGCCGAGTACGTGTGGTGCAGCTTGTGGATCGTGCGGTAGAGGGGGCCGTAGTGCAGCGCGCGGTGGAACCAGTAGTGCCAGGTGTCCTCCATGACGAAGAAGATGGACACCTGCATGGCGATCTTCCAGGCGGACGGGAAGGGCACGCCAAACTCCATGCCAAAGTAGGTCGCGACGGGGTGGAAGAGCCAGATCTGCGGCAGCTCGACGGTGAAGTGGCTCAGGAGAACGAGGGCGGCGCAGTCGAACTGCTCCTTCGCGGTCGGCACCTTCTGGTTCTGAATCTTCCAGCGGTTGAAGTAGGGGATCGAGTCGAGGATGATCCAGGGGAGCGAGCGGCCAAAGTACACAGCCTCGTGCATAATGAAGCTCATAACGCCCGTCGCGAGAATGTCGTTCTGCATCCAGAGGTACCAAGACGCCCACAGGCGCTCGGCAATGTTGAGCTGGATGTTGTACTTGGAGACCTCCTCGAAGACGCCGTAGAGGTCGTTGGCGCCGCTGGCGATACCAGCGAACGTCCCGTTTGCGAACGTCGCATTGGAAAGGCTGTGAAGAAAAACTGTTAGCAGACGGTCGAGACGCGGTGCAAAGCTGTCGGACTCGGTGGCGGACGCAGAAGAAACACGTACAGTGAAGCCATGATCGTGGATGTGGTGCTGAAAAAAAAGGGGTTGATCAGAAGAAAAGAAGAAAAGTCAGGGTCCCAACAATTGGCAGCGCGGGGCCAATGATAAAAGGAGATATGCAAAGCAAAGACGAAAGACGACCCGAGAGAGAATGATAAGAAGAGAAAACGAAGAAGACAGAAGAGAAACGCCCCAGACTTGTTCCACGAAGAGGATGGCTCTGGAAAGGGACAGTTGAGAAGGAGATGCGCTTGCGAAAGCGTTTTATTTTATTTCCCCTGTTGCTCGTGAGTCGCCTCCCTTCTTTTGGTTCTTTCCTTCCAGGGGTGAAAAAAACACACGGCAAAGGGGGAAGGCGGTGGGCCGCCGTCCGTCGGGTGGATAGAATTGTTGAGTGAATGAGCCCACGTCGAGCAAGAACGATCCGTGTCCCGGGCCAATCAGGCGGCACAATTCCAATGGCGTGGGGCTTGCGACGCACAGTTGGGGCCCACATTATCTACGGTGCGGATATATGTGCTGGCAGAACACGCCCTCAGAGCCGCAAATTGTTGCTCCAGGGTGGCCCTTGCCCACTGTGGAATCGTCAGTGTGCAACGGCGGCTTGTGATTGTCGGCCTTTGGCAGATCGCTCCTTCCCTTTCCTGGGTGGTCTGGCCAGGCCACCCGTCAGAAGTTTCTTTCATTGTTCTGGGCTAATCAAGACGGTCGCACCTGCCTGACAGCGAGCCCTGGGCCCGGCCTGTCGCCTTTTCTCCAGGCGGTAACACTGGCTGGTCAGATCATGATCTCATCGCCCTGCACCCAAAGCAGGCTGTTCTTTGTGTTGCTCTTTCCTGCTTCGAAGAAATAAAAGCAGTGCCGTCTGTTCCTTCCTTTTGCGGTGCATGCCTCTTCACCTTCCCCTGCATTGTCTTTTGTCTCTCGTTCCAACTGCATCGCCGAATATCTTGTCCTTTTCCACATTTCCCCCTGTCCAAATTTGCAAATTTTAATCTCAACTGGCCTGTTCTGCGCTGCCCATTCGCCGTCTCTCCGCTACTACCCCCCTAAAAGTCAGGCCAGTCCAACGAGCCAGTGGTTCTACCGGCATTTGCCTACACCCGCAAATCGCATGTTTTCCACCCAGCTCACACTCGCCACCAATCCCAACGGCTGCGACCTTCTCCGCCTGGAAGAGCTCGACTGACGTGCAGCCAAACATCCGGAAAACTGCAAAACCCGAAGCTGCTCAGCACGCCCACCCCCCGCGTCATGCCCGAATACGAACAAGAACAAGACGCGCCCACACCAACAGCGCTTATCGGATTCTTCTTTGTGGGCGCTCGCCGGATCGACGCGCTTCCGTCTTTGGCGTGACTCTGGAGAAGACACAAGGCCAGGCCAGGCCAGGGCAAAATCAACAGCTGCCTCGAACGCACCCCACAACGGAAGCCGGATAGCGGACTTGGGAAAGCAGCCCACCTTATTTTTCTACCACACATCAGACAACCTTCTTTTGCCAGACGGTTCTGGCGGGCTGCTTTGAACACCTTGAAGCTTGACGACACACCGCCTCACCCTTTCTTCCACCAAACCAAAACCCCGGCTCATGTGTGTGCTCTTGCGTCTTCCTTCTGAAGGATCTCGAACGAAGGCAGCCGTCCGCCCCCCATGTCGATTGTCGTAGAGTTCGTCTTACCCCCTCCCTTCCCCAGTCCCTTGGGCCATTGGCCAACCGTTTTGTTTGCATTTGAAGCTTTGTTTCTTGTTCCTCGGAACAATTTATGACCGTTGCTCGTTGCTCCTTGTTCGTATCCCCGTGCACCCTCTTGGCTAACTTGACGCCCCATTCTTCCTCCCGCTGTGTAGCAACGTACGTGCCTGGGAGGCCGACATTGACCGCATTACACGCGGACCGCTCGTGTCCTTCGAAACCGACGCGGCCACCAACCAAGATGGCTCCGTAAACGAGGCCAGCATCGACGCCCTATCGTCGCCCTACGTTAACGACCTGCTCAAGATTGTCAAGGGCCTCAGCTCGACCTCGTCGTCCCAGCCCATCCTGTCCACGACCTGCATACGAGGCCTGTTACAGCAGTCTGGGCTGCTGCAGACCGCCAAGGAGATTGAAGAGGAGGAGAAACGGCAGCAACAGCAAGAGGGATACCTGGACCTGCATGGCCCACAGCGCATCGGCACCGATGGCGTAGAAGAGGAGAGCAGTGGGGACGAGAGTGGCAGCCTATCGCCGGGCACCACCGGCGTCGTGCCCGGGCAGCTGCCTGGAGGCGACTCGGGCGACAAGAGCGTGTTGGCAGCCGAGGTCGAGTGGCTTCTGGTCAGCAAGGCCACGGTCCAGGTCTATGGTGTCCTGCTCAACACCTTGCTGGAGCGGATCACACCCTTGCACGACGACATTTGGTACTGGGACGACATCCTGACCTCGTACGGCAGCCTCAGCTTGTACACGGTGCAGACGTCACCGCTGCGGTTCTGGAATTGGGCCAAAGAGGTTGGCCAGGTCGTGGCCGAGAGCCGGGCGCGCTTTGATGCCGCCACCCACTCGCCGCTCGGCGCCATACAGTCCGGCAGCGCCTCGCTCACGCAGCAGTGGCAGCAATTCTACGCCATTGTGCGCCGGGGCATTGCCCAGCGTTCCTTTGCCGGGCTCGAGCGGCGACTATTGTCGCCCATTGCACGATGCCGGGTCGACGCACGGCACAACCAGAAGCGCCTCAAGCGGCTGCGGCAGCTGATTGCTAGTGGACTGGGCATCCTTATCGACGAGGGCCTCCGCTTCGACCTGGACGAGGGCACCGAGCTCAAGGACATCACGGCCGACAACGGGCGGCGGTGGAAGGGCGTCGTCGAACGTAGTGTGTCGCTGATGGACCAGGTCACCACCGACGTTCTGGCCGTCGAGTCGTCCGTGCTGGACTTTGAGGACAAGGTGTTCAACGACGTGCAGGGCGACCCCATCTTGACGGCCAACCAGTTTGACGCCAACAAGCCCGCGCGGCTGGCCCGGCGCCTCGACCAGCTGCTCGCGCAAGGCATCCCGGGCCTAGTCGGTGACCTCAAGGTGGTGGTCAGCGATTATGGACGCCCGCCACGGCTGCTTCGGTACTGGCTGCCGGCCGGCATCTTGCTGCTATCGTCATCGACACTGCTGCGTGTCATCTCGAACCGCCAAGAGGACATTGTGCAGTGGATCCGCGACTTTGGCTCGACGGTGCGCGACTTTTGGTTCAACTGGGTCATTGAGCCCGTCACAAAGATCATCGGCACCGTGCGCCACGACTCCAATAGCGAGATTGCGATCATGAGCCGTGACAGCCTCCGGTCCGACCGCGAAAGCCTCGAGCGGATGGTGGTCGAGTTTGCCGTGGACCGCCCCGAGCTTGCAGGGTCCTCGTCGGCACCGCTGACCGAGGCGGAGCTGTCGTCGATCCGGGCCAAGGTGCGGGAGGGCGATGTGACGCCGGTACTACGTGCCTACGAAACGGGTCTGCGCAAACCGCTCCAGGGTGCCGTACGCGGCGACCTCGTCCGCTCGCTGCTCATCCAGGTGCAGAAGACAAAGGTCGACCTGGAGGTGGCCATCAGCGGCATCGACGCGCTGCTCAAGAGCCAAGAGCTCGTCTTTGGGTTCGTCGGTCTAACCCCCGGCGTGCTCGTCAGCATTGCCGCTCTGCGGTACTTCCGCGGCCTATTGTACGGCCGCAAGGGTCTGCGCCGTGGCCAGCGCGTCGAGCGGTGCGTGCGGGTGCTGCGCAACATTGACCGCATCTTCTGCGACGCCACGGTGGAGCTGGCCACGATGAACGGCATCCTGTCCTACAAGCACCGCGGCCTGTTGGTTTGCGAGGTCCACGTGCTGCGCAGCCTGGCCACGGGCCTGTTCCCCGGCGATGTCGAGAAGGAGTTTCTGGAGGACGTGGACGAGATGCTGAACGGCAAGACGGTCGACAAGCAGCGGCTCGCGCTCGACCGGGTGCGGTGGGCCTACGACCGGTATTTGCATTGAACGATGGGGTAGTGACTTGAGGATTTGAAGTACAATCGTGGGAGCATTGGATATGGTTCTGGCACTGGCATTGGCATAGTATTACGGAGGTTCCGTCATTATGGCAGGATATACACACATAGTTTTGCGGTTTGATTTCTGGCATAGAGACATAGCAGTACGAATACGAAAACACGAATACACGATGTACAATTTAAGAAGCACCTTGTCCTTTCCTTTTCAACAAAAGGCACGAGATTGCCTTGCACGCATGTCGTCTGTTTAAGCAACAAAGGGGGAGGTTGGCAGTTTGGATGACGCCAGAGACTATGACGACACTTGGGCGCAACTGGCTTTGTCCTTTTTTTCAGCTGGCAGTCAATGCGGACAGCCTTACTCCGTATTGGGGCCGTTCCAGGGGACTGGGCGCGACGGCCCATCGCAGTGCAACCTCCATTTGAAAGAGGGGGATTGGCAGGATATTTGTTGGGAAGGCGCGTTGGTGGGCACTGATAGGCACTGCCGTCTGAGGACAGCGCTGCCAGCGATGATTACACATCACGACAGAGAGTGCGCTAGATGGCCCTGCAGCAGGGGCCCTTCCTGGCCGTTCCAGGCATCCGGTTCCAAATTAACTGCACTGTCCACGGGATACAGAGGCAGAGCGAGGCGACACGACTTTCCCCAGTCCACCGTAACATCCGCCTGACAGCGCATTTAGCGTCCCGCCACCAGCAGGCACCAACTAATTTGCACCGCTGACTTTGGCGTGTCTCAGCGGGAAAGAGCGAGAGAGCGCTGCGCCCCTCCTTCCTGCCTTCCTTGTCTGCAGCACGTGCACCCCATTGACGAAAGTCACTTTGCACCGAAATGGCTAGCCTGGGTACTTTGTGTCTATGAGCAACTAAGCCTGCTCGGGCCAAGTCAGCCATCAAAGGGCCGGCTAGCAGGCCGGCGGGCAAGTGACCGCCCAGGGGACAGAGGACAGCAGACTCAGCGCCGTAATTGCCTGCCAACCACCCCTCTTCCCCTTTCTTCATTCCAGCCAACGAAACGGCGAAGCGAGCGGAAGGGCAGGAACGACCCAGGACGACAGACCGAAAAAAAGAAGCAGCCTACATCATTCTTACCTGCCCTTTTGTCTCTTGCCAAACCTGCAACGATTCCCCCAACACAATACATCGGCACTTTTTTCGACCTCACGCTTTTTTTGCTGTCGCAACCCTCATTGCGCCCTGCCCTACGACGATTGCCCGCTACCTTTTTCGCCGCCACGCCTGCGCCATCTCTCTTCGTCGGTCTGTCCTCTGCACACGCCCCTCTCGAAGCGCCGAACAGCGGAATCAACCGTTCTCGACACAATTCGCACGCCCGACGCTCCGTCGCTTGAGCCGAGATTGAACGCGCATTTGTTCTCTTCTTTGTCGACTCATCCTTCGACCTTGCCCTTTCCTGTCACCCTCGCCGGCAGCCCATCCATATCCATCCCGCCCGCCTCGTACTCTGTACACCGACATCACCACGTCACCGCGTTCTCCACGAGTCTCCACGTTTCGTGCTGTCTCCACTTTCTGCAAATAAAGGAGAAACGAGGAAAAAAGGGTACTCGACAACTACAGAAAAGTGCCAGTCTAGAAGACCAGCGACAAAGCACTAGAGCTGCACCAAATTAGGGGAAACAGCCAAACGAAACAAACCCACGAGCGCACCTTGAACCGTTGTTTCTTTTGCGGCCACGACACTCTCGATCCCTCTCGATCCCTCTCGATCTCTCCTTTGCATCATCGCGAAACGCGGGCTCGACACTCATCCTCTCCTCCTCCTCTTTTTCTTCGAATCCGTTTCTTTGCCTTTGGCACCCACTCTTCACAATGGCCGGCAACAGGAATTACGACTTTCTTGTAGGTGTTCCCCTCTCTTTCCCTTCCCCTCTTCGTCGCCCTGACCGCGTGCTGACCTCCTCCTTCTCCTCCTCCAGATCAAACTGCTCCTCATCGGCGACTCTGGCGTCGGCAAGTCGTGCTGCTTGCTGCGCTTCAGCGAGGACTCGTTCACGCCCAGCTTCATCACCACCATCGGCATCGACTTTAAGATCCGCACGATCGAGCTCGATGGCAAGCGTGTCAAGCTGCAGATCTGGGACACCGCAGGCCAGGAGCGCTTCCGTACGATTACGACTGCCTACTACCGCGGCGCCATGGGCATCCTGCTCGTCTACGACGTGACCGACGAGCGGTCGTTTGAGAGTGAGTCAAGTCGCCTCCCAGTTATCATTTCGTCTTCTAACGTGAACGCCCAGACATCCGCACGTGGTTCTCCAACGTCGAGCAGCACGCCACCGAGGGCGTCAACAAGATCCTGATCGGCAACAAGTGCGACTGGGAGGAGAAGCGCGTCATCTCCACCGAGCAGGGCCAGAAGCTGGCCAACGATCTCGACATCCCCTTCCTCGAGGTCTCCGCCAAGAGCGGCATCAACATTGACGAGGCCTTTTACAGCCTGGCCACCAACATCAAAAAGCGCATCATCGACACCGCCAAGACCGAGCAGACCCCGGCGTCGGGCGTCAACGTGTCTGGCCAGAACGGCGACAACGGCGGCATCGGCGGCAAGTGCTGTTAAGTCGCTTCTGCTATTACCTTTTAGACGGCCCGGACGGGACGCATTTCTCTCTACTTTTCATACACAACCACCACCCCGAAAACAAGGACGATACACGCGAAGACGAACCAACGGCAGAACCTTCACGAACACAGAACGAACGGCTAGGAGATACACGATGGGGGGAAGGGGGGGAGAAAACGAGACGGGAGGCAGCAAATACATAGACGTAGAGGGTGGAAGAGGTTATTTTAGCCGAGTTTTGTCGTCATTGCCGACATGTTGCAGAAGACATGGGGAGAGACAAATGGGGAGTGGCGGATACCTGGGCAGGTTTTAACGGAGTTCTGGGACCTTTTTTGTTTGTTTGTTTTTGTTTTTGTTTTTCATATTTCCTCCTTTCCTGTCCATTGTTTTTACATCTTTTCATTTACCCCGTCTTATCAAAGTTACATTTCTTTTATTTGTGCCGGCTTCCTTGTCTTTGTCTGCTCCCTGTTTGCAGCTTGTTGTTTTTCTGCTTCTTTTGATCTCGGCATGTAATACACTGTTTTGTCATTTTTTTTAATAAAAACTAAAGTGAGCGAAGACCCCTATCTTTGTGAGATTCTTTTTGATTCTTTTGTACATTATATACATGTCTATATGATTCTGTCTCCCGACTCCTCGTATTGTAACCAAAGCCATGCTACTTGTAAACCAACACACCACTTGCAGGCATCACCACAACACGGTCGTGTCCACAATGGCCGTCTGCTCGTAGGCTGCCGCCGCCCCTGTGCCGGGTACGGTCACGGCCCGACGGTGCCAGTTGCGCACAAACCGCCGGGCTTCTACGGTGTCGGAAAAGGCCACCACAAACCGCGAAAAGCGCGCGTTCTCGTTCATCAGGTCCGTTTTGGCAACCAGGTCTGGCACGCGTGATGCCCAGAGCGCGATCGGCGGGTGGGATGGTCCCGTGCTGCTGTGCTTCGTTTGCTTTGATTTGGCCTCGGCCGTTTTCCGCCTGCTCTTGGCCGCCGCCCGGGCATTAGACGCCTTGACGGCTTCGTGCAGCAGCCGCTTCTGCTCGGCCACCAGCCACTGCACGGGCACGACGCCGTTCAGGCCGTCGGACACCGCCCACGGCAGATTGCGGCGCAGACCGTCCTCCTCAATGAGGCTGCGCAGGCCCTCGACCGTCGTGACGCCGTTGCCCGAGCCGGAGCCAGGGCTGTGGCCGTCGCGGTCGCTGTCGTGCTTGCTGACACTGTTTCCACCCCCGCTAGAGCTGGTGTCTTCGAGCACCACGAGCACTTTGGTCGTGGCGTTGATCGCGGCCACATCGTCCAACTCCTCCTCGTCGTAGAGCGTCAGTGAGGACGACGAACTGGGACCAGTGCCACTGCCCGTCGGCATTTGCATCACAAGATCGAGCTGGGCTGTCGGCGCCAGTAGCGAGAAGCTGCGCAGCGCCGCCACCTCTTCTGCGGTCGCGCTCGTGGCTAGGTAGGCGTCGCTGCCTGTGCCGGAGCCGCCGCTGCTGATGTTGCCGGCGAGCGACGAATAGGCACTGCCACCGCCGCCGCCGCCACCTACTCCTCCGCCACCATCGCCGCCACCCCCTCGTACGCCATGGTCCTCCTGTTTTCGCTTATGCCGCCGTTTTGCAGTACTGGCTTTTCCACGCTGCGGCTGCTGCACGGCGCGGCGGGCCAGCATATGCAGGTCGCGCACCTCCTGAGAATAGGCCAGGGCCGCTGCGGACGATCCAAAGTAGAGAAAGTAGCGGCCGCGCGGCGCCAGCGTCGCCGGGTCGCGGTCCTGCACGATCTTGTAGATGCCGCCGTTGCCGGCCGCCCAGCCATCAACGAGGCGGCTGTTGGTGCCCGCTGCATCTTGCTCGGATGACGCTGATGCAGAAGAGACTCTGGGCGCTATGCGGAAGAAGTCGCTCGGGAGAAGGGAAGGCGTGGTTCCGGAGAGTACGAGCACGGACGGCTCTGTTTTTCGCTTTTTCGTCTTGGCATTGGCCGTGGCCTTTGTGTCCCAGGCCGCATCCGCCTCTTCGTTGGCCCCTTCAGCAGCCTCGCTCTCGCTCTCTAGCCATCGGCGTACTTCCTCGGGGACAACGTCCGCTTCCGGTTGTGATGATGTGGTGTCTTCGCTTTTCTCTTCTGTGCTCTGCGGTGTTCTCTTCTCTCGTGCTGTTCGTGCTTCGTCGGGAAACAGCTCTTCAAAAATAGACGGCTTCGCCTGCTCCTGGCGCGGCGTGCTCGCACTCGCCCATGTCCGGCGGCTCTCCGTATGTCGTCGACTAGTCCATAAACTTTCTGTTTGTGCTGTTGTTGCTGCTGCTGCTGGTCTGGATACCAACTCCGCAAATGGACGCTGCCAAGGCGTCTGCTTCGGCGGCAACACACGCGCCAACCGCTGCGCCAACGGCATTAGGACGTGGCCCAGAGAGTTGCGGCTGCTCTCATCTAGTTTTGAAGTGGCTAGAGATAAAAATATGAGATATGCGCAAAAAAAATATGAATGTGGCGACCAATTGTGAGAAGGTGTGAGGTTGTGTGAAATTTTGTGTATGAGAATTAGTTCAGTTTGGTGATGCGATGTAGTGAACTGAGCTGCCACCTGCCAATCATATTTGCAGCGCGTGGGTCAGGCCGGGCCATGGCGGGCAGTGTCACTTACAAGTTTGCCGGGGCGGTGGCGGGCGGCAAAATGGAAACTCACTTCAGAACGCCCTAAGAAATTCTCACGACCAATCTCATAAAAACACACATTTTCAGGAAAGAGCGACTCACTTAGATGGGCATAAATGAGAAAGAACGACTCATCTGAGAGAAAATTTGGTCCACCGAAAATTACGACAAGAAGGAGCACCCCGCGGGCCGCTCATACGAGGAAGGAACGACACACGGAGGGGTAGCTTTGAACGCAGAAGGTACAGCCTTGCCTCGTTGATACTCTACGTCTCTCATCCTCATACTGGCACACACTCGAAAATCAAAATGGCCAAATCGATCGAGGTCAATGTGGCCTCGTTCCAACAGGAGCCAGCATCAAAAGCAGCAGCACGGATCGTCGTGAGCAAGGATAACCTGCTCCAGCTCACAGGAGCACTCGAGAACGACCGCCTCTGTGTTATCGAGACCCTCAGCATCGCCGATGGCCAGCCAGTGTCCCGTGAGGCCAGCCTCTGGGCTTCCCCAGAGCCACTCAAGAAGGGCCTCGCTCGCGTCTCCAAGGCGTTTCGGGAAGCCTGTGGTTTGAGCGCGACTGAAAAGTGCCGCGTCACCGTTGACGGGCGTGTCTTGTCCGAGGCCCGCGAGGTCGAGGCGGAGGACATCACAAACCGGGATGGCCTGGCGCCCGTGACCTCGTCGACACAAGCGATTGAGCTGTCCGGCTGGGCCACCGTCCTCGAAGACCAGCTCGACCTGGCCGAGGTTGTGTACCCGGGCATGGTCATTCGCGATGTGTACCACCGGCGGATGAAGCGGACGTTCCGCATCAAGTCTGTGGACGGACGGACAGACGGCGTTGCTCGGTTTGTGGTCGACCAGACGAGCGTTCAGTTTGCTGACGTCGCTGGTGCGCGCGCAGGATCGCCCTCGCCAGCACCACCACAGACCCCCAAAACACCAAAGCCCTCGCTCACCACAACACTGCCATTGCGCACGGCAGCAGCAGCCACCGCCTCACCAACAGCATCACCGTCGAGACGCCTGCAGGCCCGCACGGCACCATCTTCGCCAGCACTAAAACCGACAGCTAAGCTGCCACAAACACCGCCGGTGGAATCAACCCCGGCGCCACCACCGCCACCACAAGCCCTTGAACTCGGGCCGATCGAGGGCTTGGACACGGCCGTGGAGGAGATTAACCGGTTCCTGACGTGCTTCGACCCGACGGTTGGATATCCACCGACGGGCCTTTCCTGCGCAGTTGTTCTTCAAGGTGACAAGGGCACGGGAAAGACGATGCTCCTGAACCGCATCACCTTTACCGGCTGGGGCAATGTGTTCCCCATCCGCCCCAACGACAAGCTGTCCGCGATCCAAGAGACATTCCAAAAGGCATACGAGCAGCGGCCGAGCATTGTCACGATCGACAATATCCAGAAGCTTCTCATTGAGGAGCGCAGCAACCGCACAGCCGTCATCCAGGCCCTCTGTGATATTCTCGACTCGAATGTGCACAAGGACGAAGGCCGCAGCGGGCAAAGCACATCTTTGGGTCGGCCTGGCTCTGACGAGCCGCAGGTGCCGCAACTGATCGTTCTCGTGACTTGCCTGGACTACCTCAAAGACATCCCGGAGGATCTGCGCGAGCCTGGCCGTCTTTCGCAGGTCATCGAGCTCCCCTTCCCGGACCCTGCGGGTCGTCGGGCGATCCTGCGGTCGTTCAACATGCCGCTACCGCCAGACCAGGCCGATCGCATGATCAAGGACCTGAGCCACCAGACCCACGCTTTCAACGGACACGACTTGTTGAACCTTTGGAGCGAGTCTCTCCGGTTCCGCCGCCGCAAGGTCATCCTAGCGAAGCAGGAGAAACAAAAGCAAAACGGCGAGGCTCTTGCCAACGGTGAAGGGGGTGCTGCCCTGCCACAAGAAAATCAGCCGTTCTATCTCAGCGAAGACGACTTCAAGGATGCACGGAGGCGTGTGCGGCCCAGCCGCATGGACGGCATCGATGTCAAGCCCCGGCCGGTGTACTGGCACGACATCCACGGCCAGAAGGAGCTGGTGATGGCGCTGCAGGAGCGCGTGGACATGATGAACCAGCCCGAAAAGTACCGGCCGCGCATCAAGCCCTTTGCGCGCGGCTTTTTGCTGTACGGCCCACCCGGTTGCTCCAAGACAATGGCGGCGCAGGCGCTGGCCACGGAGAGCGAGCTCAACTACTTTTCGGTCAAGGGCGGCGAGCTGCTGAACCAGTACGTCGGCGAGACGGAGCGCAGCATCCGCGAGCTGTTTGCCAAGGCGCGGCGCGCGTCGCCAGCCGTCATCTTTTTGGACGAGATTGACGCGCTCGGTGGGCGGCGTGCCAACTTTGGCGATGGTAGTGCGTCGTCCAGCCGCGGGCCCCAGATGGTGCCAGCCTTGCTGTCGGAGCTGGATGGCTTCGAGCCGCTGGACAAGGTGCTGGTCGTGGCGGCCACGAACCGGCCCGAGGCGCTGGACCCGGCGCTGCTGCGCACGGGTCGGTTCGACAAGCACTTTTACGTGCCGCCACCCGACGAGGCGGCACGCCGGGCCATCTTTGCGAGCTGGACCAAGGACATGCAGGTCAGCGCCGATTTGGATTTGGACCTTCTGGGCCGGGAATCGGCGCAGCTGTCGGGCGCAGAGATTCTCGGCATCTGCCAAAAGGCGGGCGAGAGCGCCAACCGGGCCTATCTGGCCGGCACGGGGCCCGAGTACATAACGACGGAGGCGTTTTTGACGGAGATCAAGCGGGCACCCAAGACGATCACGCCGCTTATGCTTGACCACTTTGCCCGCTGGACGCCGTCGTTCAAGTAGAAGCATGCATGTATTGAGACGATTTTGATTTCTCTATTTATAGATAGATATCCCTTAGGCGTCGGCATTCCGCCCGCCAAAGATGACCTCATTTAGACCTCATTTAATGAACCCAATTTTGTTCCCATCTCGCACTTTTCTCGTGGTATATCAGTGCCCTCCTCTGTGTGTCTAATTTCCTACACACGCTCCCTCCCGCCCCTCCCGAACACCCCCTCACGTCAACCGCCGGCGGTACACACCCAGCATCCAGCTGGCGCGCAGGACGGTCAGGCCCATGGCCATGCGGATACTGTCCTGGACCAGGTTCATCTTGCTGCCGTCGACCTCGTGCCAGCCCACGGGCACCTCGGCGACCTTAATGCCCGCGCTGGTGCCAATGACGGTGCCGTCGTGGGCGACGACGGGGGTGGCGGGGGCCGACTCGGCCAGCATCAGCATCTCAATGTCAAAGATCCAGCCCTCGGTGTGCATGTAGGGCACAATGTGCGGCAGGGCGGCGCGGCTAAACAGCTTGAAGCCGCACTGGGTGTCGCCGATGCGCGACGTGGCGGGCGGCGTCAGGATGGTCAGGACAAAGTGGAACGACTTCATCAGGAAATTGCGCAGGGCAGATCGCTGCACGACGGCGGCGCTACCGACGAGGTGGGCGCGGCTGCCGATGGCAACGCCGCGGTCGGACGCGTCGACCACAACATCGCAGCCCTCGATGAGCTTGTCGAGGTCGTTGAAGCGCGAGGCGCCGTCGGCGTCGGCAAAGACGACATAGGCGCCGCGGGCGTGGCGCAGGCCGTGGGTGACGCCGCCGCCCTTGCCGCGGTTCTTGGCGAGGGTGACGACGCGCAGGACGTCGTGCAGGCCGCGGTCGCGGGCAAAGTCGAGGGCGACCTGGGCGGTGTTGTCGGCGCTGGCGTCGTTGACGATCAGTATCTCGTAGCCAGAGGGCAGCTCGGTGTCGGGAGAGGAGGACGACGACAAAGAAGAGTCGCCGTTTGTATCGGCTTTGTCGGCAGGAAAGTCGTAAAGCACGGCGGCGGACGGGGCCTTCTTGCGCTTCGGTGCCGCCATAGGCCTGCGTGCCTCCTGTTTTGTCTTTGCCTTTTGGTCTGACAGCTTCGGCCGGCCGAAGCGCCTGTCGCAGTAGTCGACCATCTCCTCGAGCGCGGGCAGGATGCGCAGGGCCTCGTTGTAGGCGGGCACGACGACAGTGAGGCCGACCTCGGCGGGCTCAATGGCGCTGAGGCTGTAGGCGTTGCTGCCGTGGGTGTCCTTGGCGGTCGCCGCCGCCTCCTCGGCCAGGTGCCGCTCGGCCAGCCACTTGTCGTACCAGCAGGGCAGCTGCCGCGAGACAATGGTGGCTTCCTTGATGGCACCGCTCGGGGCAGCGCTCGTCTGGTAGGTCTTTTCGGAGGGGAAGGGCTGTCGTGGCTTGGGCGCGATGTAGCAGAGGAGCAGGTAGCCGGCGACACTGCCGACAGCCACAAGGGTGCCGAAGCCCAGCAGCAGCAGCGGGATGGGGATCGAGAAGAGGGCGGCGAGGAGGGAGCCGGCTAGGTCGAAGATGTCGGCCATGGTGGAGGAGGGGGGGGGGGGGGGGGGGTGAAGGGTGTTCGGTTTGTAGCTTCGCTCTGCAGGTCGTCGTCGGTTTGCAGGTTTCTCGATTTATAGGACGTCGGTTTGAGACTGTAAGTCGTTCTCCGTCACGTCTCTGTCCTCTCGCTCGTCCAGGAGCTTGTCTCGGCAGTGCTGCTCAACAGCGGCCGTGCATCTCGAGATGGCGAGGAAGACGAAGAAAAAAGAGAAAGTGAGGAGAGAGGAAACGCGAGAGAAAGGAAGGAGAGGAAGAGGAAAGGTACAATGAATGTAGGAAGAGGATACTAGGACAATAGCACAATAGGAAAAAGAAACGAAAGTGAGATCTGTAGGAAAGCGTGTCAGATCGGAAGTGGACCGTGCTGGCCTTGTCTCCCTCGTCGAGACAAAGTGCATTGACGAAGACGAGAAAGAGGCTGTCCCGCGTTGAGAGGAGGTCGTGGAGTCGTGTTGGAGCAAGGTGGCAGCTTCTCTAGGGCGGGCAGGTGCGAGGGTGGGCACCGCGGCCGCGCCTTCCTCGTAATAACACGAACACATTATGGGCTAAAATTAGGAGGTCTAGGGAGAGGCTTAGGTAGTGCACTCCCTGCCCATCCCCCACTTTTTTTTACCAGCACTCTGGTGTCTTATCGAGCTTATGTCCACAGGCGTGCATACGAGGCTTACAGCGCTAAGCCGCGAGAAACAATGCTAAATTTTGGGGCTTTGCGGCCATCGCCAAGACGTATTCTCAATATTTCGTCACCAGCAAACGAATGGAGAAGCACATGAAAGAGGGCACTTGGAGACGAAGACATTGACAAGATCGTACCGGGCGGCACACGGTAATGTACGGCATACGCACTCTCCAGACGACAGTGAATGCTGCCCCTGTCCAAATGCTGACGTTGTCAGAGCTCCAGAAAGATCCCTTCAACGCAGGGATATCTTAAAGATTACGAGCAGCAAGCAAAAGCCAGCCACAATATCTACCAGACTGATCGTCTCCCTTCTCTTCTCCCTTCTCTTCTCCGTTCGAGCACAATACTCGGGCAGTAATATGCCTGGCTCACAGCAAGGCACAGGTCACAGCAAGGGGCAAACGCAAGATTAGCAAAAGTGCCGCTGGAAGATCAGAGCCGACCAAGCTTCTCGGCCTGGAACAAACCGGACTCTCTCCCAGGACGTTCTTTCTATTTTTCTGTTTCCCTGTTTTCCTGAGTTTCTATCTACTCCTAACTGTCCGACATGGGTATCTTATGCTGATGCCAGGACACGTCCTAGAGCGACCAATGCGCGCTTCGGTGATGGGAGAAAAGAGCCTGGGTGCCTGAGAGCACACCAGAGGCCCTATCGGGCCTCCCACTTCCATCGCTTAGATGGCCAGACGCTCGACCTTGTCCTTGAGGGCCTTGATCGGGCCCGCCAGGTCGCTGGCCTCGTTGGTGCTGATGCTAGCGGCAATCACGGCGCGGCTGACACCGCAGGCGCGGCCCAGAGCAACCTTGCTCGGCACGAACACATATGGGGTGTTCTTGTCCTCGCACAGCAGGGGGATGTGCAGCAGAATGGCGAGCGGGTTGGCATCAGCGGCCAGGATGGCGATCTCGCAGGTGTTGCGGTTCAGTGCCTTGGTCACCTCGTTGGCGCCCTTCTTGGCCTGCCGGTAGTGAGTCGCCGACTGGAGGAGGTCGAGGATCTCCTGCGAGAGGGCAGGGTCGGCCAGAGGCCAGGCTGAAAAGGTAGTTAGTACGTGAAGCAAGAGAGAAGAAATGCATCATCGTGGGGTGGACATACCAGCAGACTCCTTGTTACCAGACATTTTTCAGGTGGTGCAAAGAGCGTCGGGAGACGAGGAAGAGGAAGAAGTCGAAAGAGATTGATGCTAAAGAAAAAAAATGTGTCGGGTGGCTCGCCTGTGGGAGGTTCACTGCCGTTGATATGCGGAAAAGTATGCGAAGAAAAGTGCGTTTGCGTGAGGAAGGAAGGAAGAGAGAGGAAAGAAAAAAAGCTTCACTTTTTTTTTTTGCCTTAGACAAAGGGAACTTTTTTCGGCAGAAATGCTCACCGCTTTCACGGGACACACCGCAAGTAAAGGTTTTTCGGCGGGCTGGTTCGCATGTGATAGATCACGTGTATTTAGCGGTTGGGTCCACTTTTCCTGTCGCGAGCATCTAGCGCTGAAGTGTGTCAATACAGCCAATCAGGCTTCACAACGCCTACTAACACGCCCAACTAGGAAACTCTTGGTCTGAGGCATCACCGGACAAAACGTTGAAGGAAGAGAAGAGCAATACAGGTGCACGAAGATGTGACAGAAATAACAAGACTTATGGTGAAGCCTCGATCGTTGTACCTACAGCATTCCGCTGAGTCGAGAAGGCCGGATCCTCCTAAGACTGGGTTCTCTCTTCGGCGTTGAACTCCTTTTGTTCTCTCGCCGAGATGGGCTGGGGCATTTATATTTGTTTCCCAACAGACAGTCGTACTAAAACACCTTCCGAATAAACCTCTTCCGAAATCTTCAGATGGTTGAAAGTTATGTCCCAGTCTATAGCAGAATGTGGGGAAGTGAGATATGGTCATTCTGAATGACCTGACGACAAATCAATAAATGCCAGATGGAAAAAGACAAAATCATGTCGAGTAGGAGACAACAGTTCCGCAACAGGAAGCTTTTTGAAAATGAAGACATGTGGGAAGGAAAAAAAGACCCCAAGACTGCCGAGAATGCTAGCTGGTTTCAATATTCTTTCTAAATAGCACGAGATGTGGCTTGGACGTGCTGCATTGGGATTGTCCGAAATGTATCTTCAGATTGGACACCTTCACATGTCATTGGGTGAGACAGAAGGAAACAAAAAACGCCCCATGCTTCCATCCAAGAAAGCTCATTGATTTCAAAGGTTTGCTGCCGTATAATTGGCACTCATCATTGGTCCAAAAAAGGACCATCGACAGGAAGAGCGCTGGAGAGTTGGAACGGGATATGACCGAATGCAGACAGGGCCAAGCTGGGGTAAACGGTTGCATCTGTTGGATATTTGTCGTGCTGACTGTTGTGTCAAGTGCAAGCCACACTCTGTCGACAATGAAGGCTAAGTCTGACGCAACGGGATGATGTCCGAAAGAAAGGGGTATCTGTCTCTATGTCATAGAAAGCCGACCGCCAACAGCCAACGCCTTGTCCCTGCCGATCACTGTTATATTGAAGCTATGGGAAGCAGAAGGTGGAAAGTCGGAAGGGGAGGCCGAAAGGGGGTGCCTAAAGACAATGGTCTATCGTGGCTGCTTGCCAACGGAAACGTTGACTGTTTTAGACGTGTGTGCCTGTTGCAGGTTAGTCTCCTCTTGTGCTACGTCGTACATCACAGTTGATTGTCAAATGGCGAAATATCAAGACAAAGGCCATGGTCATTGAAAAACGTGGGAAGTCCAAAAGGGATGATGGTGAGGGACATGAGAGTAAAGGCCATGACGCTCTCTGCGTATAGCATCTCCGTCCAACGGTCGAACAGTCGGTGCTAAACAAACGTGATCGAGTATAGTAGGATAAGCGAGGTCGGGGAAATACTGAATCTAGGTCTTGATCGTACGCGGGGCCCAGATGCAGGGAGAGCTCTCTGTAGGGCTGATGCTGGAGATCTTATGCACACCCCTCGACAGCCCCTAGCTCACCATACTTTTTGAAAAGATATTATGTGTATTTGCGTGATCTGAGTGCGGACGCCGAAATCCAACGGACGGGGAGTCTTTAATGTGTACTGTTGATCAAGGGGTATTCAGTTCATAAAAACCGCACTGATACATTTTTGTTATTTGCCAGTGAACGAAGGAATTGGTCCTGGCTTCAAGTTGTCCTGCTGCTTGGCACCGTCTTTTGAAATATGGTATCGAAGCCCTTGTCTATTAGTATTGTGTTGGAAACTCCGAATGCTTCTGTTGAAAACCCTGGGTGCTTTCAACAGGGTAAGATACAGCGACCGATTCCCTACCAACACCTCACCTCGGGTTGACCGTGTAGCGCTGCCCTGTGAAGCCAGGCCTGAGCAGGTGCTTAGAAGAAATAGGGCTTCTTGGGGAAGCGGTGTCACTAACAGGAAAAAAAGTGCACCGAGATAGGCAATCCAGAGTGCCAAGGATGCTTCGGCGACGCGCTCAAGTTGGAAAAGGTGAATTGCCAGGAAAATTGCCAGGAAGAAGCCGAAAGCGACGTATATGAAAAACAATGCAACAAAAAAGAATACAGGCCAACGGCAGATCGCCGTTCTCGTCGTTGAAACCAGGTCTAGGGAATTTATTGAATGTTTCACCGAGAAAGGGATGCGGGGGGAATATATGCAGAAGCGGTAGCGGTTTCAACGGTAGGAAAAAGAAAGTAATATTTCGTGCCGGACATATTTCTCAATGTCTAGTTGTATTTCATGCCAGAGGCTTATGTATGCCCAAAAAAATCCAATAAAATATCCCAAATCCAATAAAAAAATATCTCGCGGCACATGCCTACAATAAGTAAAAATTATACCCAAAAAGAAAGAACATGAATAAAAATTAGAGTGACACGGTCTAGAACGCCAAATATCGCCGTCAACACAATGCTAAAAGAAAATTATCCGAAGGGTGTAAAATGATAGGGGTAAAACAAAGAAGGAAAGAATTGAAAATTGAAGGGAAAAAGAATGCGATAAGGAAACAAGCCGTGAGGAACAAATGATCAGAAAGCAACTGGTGCTGGCTGCATGCCCGTAGTAAATGGCCACCCGCCGATTTGCTTGCTTGCGGGAGATGCGCCTTGCCTTGCTACCCCGGATACCATCTGGGTCACGAAACCGTCGGTATGTGTTGGCGCCTTCTTTGGTGTTGTGGTCTCCGACTCAGAGTGGCCCAGGGTTGAGCTGAGGTTAAGGGTCGTAGACGTTGGTGATGGCCTGGGCGACCGGATGGTGGCAGGTACGAGTGTACGCTCGGTGGATGATCGAGAGAAGCCCGGCGGGTTTTGAAGGCGCAATATCGTAGGCTCCTCTATTCTCACTGGGTGAGCATAGGGATTTAGTTGCCGCCGCCGTTCTTGAATGCCGGTCGACGGGATATCGTGCTGACTGGGCACGATGCAGATGGAGCTGTTGGAGTTGCAATTGCGGACGCTTTTGGTGCTTGCTAGGCTTGACGGAAGCACCCTCATCTCAAAAAACTCTGTGCTGGAGAGGCTGTATTCTCCGTAAATGTCTCCAAAATAGTCGTGGTTATCGTCTGGTGATTGTGGAAAGAAAGAGCGCACTGTTAGCACAGAGGGTTCTCTGTCTGAAGCGAGGTTGTGGAGAGTGCTGCTGGGGCGTCCAAGGTAGAAGGGGAGAGAAAAGAAAAAAAGTTCTTAGGAAGAACTGAGCGTAAAGTAAGAAAGCACACCTTTGCTCTTGGAGTTCCTAGATGGCCCAAAAGACGGAGTCGAGCACGTTGACGGTGACGTGGACGGGGACGAAGAAGGTGATGATCCAGGAGAAGACGATGCCGACGAAGGGGCCGGCGATATTGACGCCGTGGGAGCACTGTGGGAAATATATGACCCGCTTTGAGAAGTCTCAAGAGGAGAGATACGGGCACGGAAAAGCTCTTCATCGAGGCTGCTAAAGTTGGGCGGA
The DNA here is from genome assembly GCA_021396225.1 of Sporothrix inflata. NCBI lineage: Eukaryota > Fungi > Ascomycota > Sordariomycetes > Ophiostomatales > Ophiostomataceae > Sporothrix > Sporothrix inflata. Next base: position 256,398 of record WNYF01000029.1, read on the forward strand.
CTAAACGTGACCGGCGTGCCCGGAGTAGGCGAGGACCTCCGTAGAGAGCGGTTGCTGGGAGACCGAGACCAATGTGAAGCTCGGTTGTTGATCGCACTGCTGCTGCCCCTTCCATAGCGGCTGCTGCTGCTACTCGCATGCATGTCGATATGCAGGGGGCTCAGCATGGCTGAGCTTCCGGACTGTGGTAACCGTACCGGGTGGGCCGCGGCCATGGCATTGCGCCTGAGGTTGTTCTCGCGGATCCGCTCGGCGTCATCTCGCATCCAGCCGGCCGGAGCCCCCATAAGGGCGTCGGCAGCGGCGTGTGTCGGAACGTGAACGTATCGTGGTTTGGCCTGCTCTTCTTTCTGCTTTCCAATCTGCTTGTCGGAGGGTTTGCTGGCCGGTTGCTCCTTGGCCTGCCGGGCCCTTCTGATGATGGAAAAGACAGACATCGCGAGCGGCGAGGTTGCTCTCCGTAAAAGAAGGCAAAAGGCAAGCGAGCGAGGGCAAGGGAGGGATGGCGATATATAGATAGAAAAGGAGAGTTGGTTTCTTGTGACGGAAAAAGAAAAGCAAAACAGCAAAGGTGGAGAATTGAATATATATCAGGTCAGGTGCCCTATGCAGGAACGAGAAACGAGGAGATCTGGTCTTGACTTGTCTTTGAAACAGTTGAGACAAAAACAATGTTAGAATTGGAATGAGTAGATGATTATGGGAGATGAAGGCTTCCTTGGCTTTTTAAGGATGTCGAGAAGAGGGCAGTACAATGTTTGCAAGTAAAGACATGGGGAAGAAATGTGAGGGTACAGCGGACGAGGTGGGAGGGTGCAGATAAGCCTTTCCGTTTCCAGAACGAAAAAAAAGTACACACATTTGAGAAAGGTACACACAAGCATACATACGAAGCAAAGGGAGTACAAGTAAACTGCGTACGGTCTGAAAGCACATCTGTCGTGTTGAATGCGGCAAACAACAGGGGGTGGCAAGAGAGAGCTGCCGAGTGTGGAGGAGGGTGTGTCGAAAGGGCAGGGGGTGTGTAAGAGCCAGATGGTGTGTGGGTGAGCAGGGGTCATTCGACGGCCTTCGGAAGCGCGGCCAGGTGTCGGAAGTCGTTACAACGGACTGCTTCGTATGCGTGTTAGCGGTGCTCGAAAGAGAATTAGAAAAGAAAATGAAGGAATCGAAAATGAAAAGAAGACATAGGCTCAAGGCAAATCAAGTCCTCTGCAGAGACGAACCAGGAGTCCGAAAAAAAAGAAGAAAAAAACGGGAGCACCAGAACACACACTTTCTTGTCGACAATGAGCAACAGACAAGATAGCAAACAACGCCCAGTCTGCTAATAACGAAAGACAGCGTTGACAGAAACGTCGTTTTGGTCTTGAGCAAGAATGTATTCGCAACGCCCAAACCAATATTTCTGACAAGACACCGCAGTAGAATCCGGAACAGACGAGTGCTCAGTCTAGCCCGTCACAAGGAGCCTCGCAAATATGCGACTGAAAAAAAGTCCGGTAATGGGGTGCCGGCTAGCTTGTGTACACCCTAGAAATGAATGTAGAAAGTAAGGGTGCAAGGGGTTGATGTATCTTACGGTTGCGTTGGGCAGGGCGGCGGGAATGTCTCACCTGATGGGGAAACGTGGAGAGACACAAACTAGGAACAGCCAGGAACAGAGACAAGACGGCCGCGATTTGGAGAGCGACCCAGAAACGGCGATCCTCACTTGAACGAGCAAGCGCACGAACGTGGGGACTGTGCAAACCCGTGTCTTAGCAGCTTTCTCAGTCAACCGCTTAGCCCTGTCTGAACACCGAAATGTGTGAGAAATGAGAAGAAAAGAGGAGAGAAGAGAAGAAAGAGAGGCTAGAATAGCTAGGAAGACCCCAATGTGAAGCTGTTCGTGGGCAGCAGTGCAGTAGCTGGGACTATTTTCGGGGCGATGTACAAGTAAGACCGCAGAGTGCGGGTGTGGTTGTTTCCGTGGACGAGCAGAAGCGAGCAGGGGTGTCGGTTGGTTTTTTGCTATCAAAGGACAGGGATGTCCTGCGTTTGTGGACGTCCAGGCTGCATAGAGCGAGGCCGACGTGTGTCTTTCTCGTCCTGTCTTCCGTTCTTCCGATCTTTCAAGGCTCCGATGTTGCTGTGGTCAAAGATGCGCCCAGCCGGGCCTCGCTTCAAACACTCGTATTGTCTATGAGGCGTCCGCTTTCTTCAGCATCTCGAAATAGAATGACGTGGTGACTGTGGCTTCTCAAATAATTTGCGTCCTCGTACAGCATAGGGCGCCTGCTGCCAAGGGTAGCTCGAGAGGAAATGAGGAGGCGGGTGAAAGCTGCGCGTTGGTGCTGTTTGTCTTCGTGTGATACAAAACTCGTTGCTCCAGGATGCCGGGAAACAAGAAAAAGGTGGAAAAGGTGGAAAAGGTTGAAATCAAGGACGCAAGCTGGGCGGCCGGCTTCTCGCCAAGTGGAGGAGCGAGACAAAAGGACCCCGGTCACAATGTCTGCCTTTTCGTTTTCGTGTAGCCGTGTCGTCTTTCTTTGTCTTTTTGTCTTTTTTGCTCTGAGAGAGTTTCTGTCACTCACCCTGACCCTTGTCTGTTTGTCTTCCTTTCGAGGCGCTCTCCAACGCCGAGACAGGTGCAGATTGGAGTGCAATAGGTGGCTTTCGCGAGCTGGGCGAGTCGTATGATTGTGATTGCAGAATGATAGATACGGCAGCCAAGGCTGTCCGTTTCTATTTATTGCTGCAGAGTTCCGCTTCCGAAAGGTCTCTGCCTTGTCGAAAGACACGATGTCGGGCGAATGCTGCAGAAATATTGTCAGTTGAGCGAGTTTATTTTCGGTTGGCTGCCACGGGAAGCGGCGTCGGGCGCACAATGTCGAGTTTGCCAAAGAAAATGGAAGATAAAAGAAAAATGAAGCGAAGGAAGACAAAGAAGAAACAGAAACGAGGTTGGAATAGAAAGAAGAATGTGCTCGAGCCTTTAGCGAACGAGAAAGAGCAAGAGCAAGAGCTGCCTGGTGTGTGCGATTTTGGGAATATTTGGAAAGAGCGTGCCAGTAAACCACTCAATGAGGCCGAATTAGGAAAGTCGCGATCCAGATGGCAGTAGCACCTGCTTGTTTTGTCCCAACTGATAGAATCAGAATAAGGAAGCAGCAACAACACAGCGCTTTCGCGGCACAGGACAATCGCATCTTCTGGCGTGCTTTCCCAGTCTGGCCAGAACCGTCCGGTTGGGGGACCTTCCCTCTTCGCGGTTCCTTCCTCCCACGTTTTGTGTCGCTCTTGCCTTTCCGGGACCCGGTGTCGGTGAGAAGGTGTTGTTCCTTTAGATAGATAATGAAGGGGAGGAGCGTGACATCCGTTGGTCGACTGGTCAAAGGTGCATACGACGTGCATCCACCACGCAGAATCACCACTCCAGACCTACCACCGCAGCGAAAGGCCCCGCGTCCATCCACCACGGATCTAATTAAAGCACCGTCGTGAGTCCCTCCTGAGCAGAAAAGAGCGCGCATCCGACAAGGGGTGTGTTGTACAGGCCAGGGACACGCTGGGCTGATCGCCGTGATCGTTGTCGTCGTCTTCGTCGCTGCTGTCGCTGTCGCCAATAGTCGTCACAGCTCGATGTCGTACAAAAAGAGTGGTGCATCCCCGTATATCTTGTTGTCTCTCTTATCTTCTCATATTTAGCCCTTTTTTGTCTGGCAAGGCTGGCCAGGCTCTCCCCTTCTCGGAACGTGTCCCAGCGAGGAGCACGATTTTCTCTCCCGGCTGATCATCAATCATCTGCATAACCCTCTTCGTCTTGTCCCGGCGTTTTGATTGGTTTGAGCTCTGGTTGCCTTTCTGGTTTGTTCTATATTGACCTTCCTCTTTCTTGCTCATGTTAATTAACTTTTCACCTTTCGTCTCGAAATAGGACACTGACATCTGCGGCATGCCGCCACAATGCCAATTTACAGTTGTGCCACGCACATGACGAAATCCCGGGCAGCGGGCATGCGGTGCACTTTGACAACTCTGTCTCTCGACCGCCTCCTTCCTCTTGCACCTCGCTACACGCATGACGTACGAGCATCGTCTGCTCGATTGCAACCCGACAAGAGATACGTCTAGTCGACGAGGTGCAGTTCAGAAGAAAGAAAAAGAAAAGAGACCCGCGGGATCCTGTCAAAGACGGCCGACATCCGGAGCAACTCAAGCGAACTTGCGCGAGTACGACGTAAGATACAAATGAGAGGTGCAGCTTGGCAGTGCTCCCGTTCGCGTCCATCTGTCGTCTTCGCTCGTCGTCTTCAAAACGACTTACAACAAACATTTCTCTACCCCTGGTTTCTTTAGGCTGCATTAGCCTCGTCCATCGGGCTTACCCACCCACTTAGACGCCACAAGTTTCGTCTTTCCAGGCGTGCCGATGTGCACGATCTCGGTGTTGGAAGGAGACGAAAGCGCCGTCTTGCGTGTGAGTCGAGTGCAAGAGAAGAGCCGCTAATGTCCCAAATGCGACCAGACAGGTGTTGAAAGGTCTTTGGGAACCATGGAGGGAACAAGGCGTTGTGGAGATCGATGCAGGCCATCCTTCCAGATGCGACGTTGAAAAGAAACTGACGGCCTGAAGCGCGAACTAACCGAGCTAACTTCGATTTGGCTTCTTTCGAGGTGGGTTTTTGGGATTCTTGGTGCGTGTCGTTCCTTGTCCTCTTTGAACATCATTACCACCCTTACCCTGGCGATGCGACTAAAGAAGGCTTGCTTTTGGTACGGGGCCCCTTTTTGTCGACAGATTCTTCCCACCGCCTTGACCTATCAACGGTCTGCATTTACCTCCCTGATCAACACGTGTCTATGAAAAGACAAACTACGAGAGAGAAAAATGACTGAAAGACAACGGAAAGACTGAACGACGAAGCATCGCGAGCAAACATACTGACCAGGATTGGCATGCACGACAGCGGTGATGACGAGTCCTCGTTCAGAGTCCAGCTAGATGGAGACGTTCTCGCCCGCAAAAAGAAGGTATGCCCTGTGTATGCGTCTACATTAATCTTAACATGAACAAGCTTACTTTTTGTCTTTCTCTTAGAGAACGTCTACTTCTACCGACTATGTCCTCTTTTTCTTTCGTTTCAATGCCCCGTGCTCTTCTTGTCTTGCCTATTTCCGTTCGATGGAGACTTCCCCCCTCTACGCACCCCATCCTATGCCTCTCCCCTCCACCTTTCCTAACTCTTGTTTTTCTACTAACAGAGCCGCCGTGCCGAGAAAACACATCGCTCGGCGGATCGACTCCCCAAGACGCTTGGGGCGCACGCCACGTACGTCAAAAGGGGTCCGTATCTTCCCCCCTCCCCCCTCCTCCGCCGTTCGATGCCGCTACGGCAAGACGGGTGGCTTTTGCTGGGCACTGCACCGACGACCCAAAAGAGCTTGGCCTTGGACCGGTTTCCAATTTGACACGTTTTTGTTTTATGACGCACTTTGCAAGACCACACAAAGATGGGAAAGAGGAGGAATATGGCATACAACGGCCGCTTTTCGCTGTTATTACCGGCTTGCTTTCGTCCGTGGCCCGTGAGTTCTGCAACGGCCAAAGCCAAGCCAAGCCAAGCTTCCAGAAGACGACGGCGGTAGCTTGGGAAGTGCTGCCAAGTGCACACGGATGGTCTTCCAAGCGTTGCAGAATAACACCACTTCAAGTAATATGCTTTTGTGTTGAAAAAGCTATTGTGGAAATAAGGTAAGATTCAAGACAAGATGTAACAAAAAACGGAGTCTTGGACGACCTGTAGCGATGGCTTATGAGCCGCTTCCATAAATTAGATGAAAATAAGGAACACATAAAGGCGTTTTCTCCTGCAACAACTGTTTTCAATTAAACCATCATTAAAAAAATTGCGTGAAAATGTAGTAGCCTCGTTTGTTTGGCGGTTTACAAATGGAGTACGTTGGCTGACGCGCCGTGAGTCTTGTCAGAAAAGTGGCTTCTGGGCAGGAATAATGAAGAAAGTTTATTGTAAAAGGATGCCTAATCTATAAAAGGAAGTAATACACATATATAACTACTTTCTTTGATGGAAAGTGTAATCGTTCTGTTGTTGTCGAAAAGAAAGAAAGGAATTTCGTGAAAAATAAAACTTGATGGAAAATAAAATGATGATAAACATATAAATATATGAAAAAATAAAAGGACAAAAATAGGACGGACGAAAAGAAAAGATGAAAAAGTAAGTAGAATAGGAACTCTTATTGTTTTCATAAAAAAAGAAGGGAGCGCGCACTGTCCGAGTGGCGATCGCGGACGGTGCGGAGGGTGGAATGAAGCCCGGACGGTCGGACGGTCGGACAGTCATTTTGCGTGTAAGTCGATTTTGGGTGCGCATCACCGTCCGCGCACCACCGTCCGCGCCTGAGAAACGCGAAACGGGCCACCCTCCGCCTCAACGACCGTCCGACGTGCAATTTGCGCGACACTCCGTCTTTACTTCAACTATTATAAGATGGAGAGACTGCAGATTTTGTGTAGATTTATTGAACACCAGAATCCGAATCAAATCAGCATCACCAGCATCAAACCGCACGCCAAACTATCACAGCCTCCATCCGTACTCGGCTTTTCTTATCCGGCCTCATATAATATATTCTTCTCGTCACCCAAGAATCAGCATGACAGCAGCGGCCCCAGTCAAGGAGGCCCCGGCCGATTTTGCTTACCCGACGGGCATCCGGCTCGCCCTGATCATGACGGCCATGTTCCTCGGCATGTTTCTCGTGGCACTGGTATGTAGCAGCAATAACTGTAAGTATATATTTCTACGTGGACATCGCTGACACCCCCAGGACAAACTCATCATCTCGACGGCCGTCGCTCAGATTACAAACGACTTTGCCTCGACCAGCGACATTGGCTGGTACGGCACCGCGTACCTGCTGACCAACTGCGCCTTCTTGCTCGTCTTTGGCAAACTGTACACACTTTTCTCCGTCAAGGCCGTGTTCTTGACGGCCGTGGTCCTGTTCGAGGTCGGCTCGGCCATCTGCGGCGCGGCGCCCAACTCGGTCGCGTTCATCATGGGCCGTGCCATTGCCGGCCTCGGTGCCGGCGGTGTGCAATCCGGTGTTGTACGTCCACCTCCCTCTTTCTACCTTGTGCACAACGTTTCCTAACCAGCCTAGATCGTCATCATCGTGTATGCCGTCCCGCTGGCCAAACGTCCCCAGTACCAGGGCCTCTTTGGCGCCGTCTACGGCATCTCGTCGGTCATTGGGCCCCTGGTTGGCGGCGCCTTCACGACCAATGTCACCTGGCGCTGGTGCTTCTACATCAACCTGCCGCTGGGCGCCGTTGTGCTCGTGTTTGTCTTTTTCTTTCTCCGGATCCCAAGCCGGTCGGGTGCCGACGGCGACCTGACTCTCCGGCAGAAGCTCGGACAACTCAACTTTGAGGGGCTCGCAGCCCTGCTGCCGGGCGTCGTCTGCCTGTGTCTGGCCCTCCAGTGGGGAGGCTTTACCTACAGTGTGAGTGCACCTTGTCCCGGTAGTATCTCCAGAAACTTCTCTAGCTAACTTTTGCAGTGGAACAATAGACGGATCATCGCTCTGCTCACCCTGGCGTTTGCCCTCCTCATCGCCTTTGTCGTCATCCAGGTCTGGCGGCCGGAGCGCGCAACGGTGCCGCCTCGCATCTTCATGCAGCGCAGCATTGCGAGCGCCTTTTTCGTGAGCTGCTGCATTGGTGCTCACCAAACACTGATCCGTAAGTCGTTCTATTCACGAAATGACATGCTTGGGAAGAACAGGCCTAACAGAACAGTGTATTATCTACCCATCTGGTTCCAAGCCATTAAAGGCAACTCGGCCGTCGAGAGCGGCATCCACCTCCTGCCCCAGGTCATCGCCCTCGTCATCTCGTCCATCGTCACCGGCGTCCTGACCAGCCGCACCGGCTACTACACCCCCTTTTTGCTGGTCGGCATCTGCATCACGGCCATAGGTGCCGGCCTGCTGACAACCCTCAACGTGGACACGACTACGGGCATGTGGATCGGCTACCAGATCCTGTACGGCTGGGGCTTTGGCGGCTGCGTCCAGGCGCCCAACATGGCCGCCCAGACCGTGCTGCCGCGCGACCAGGTGTCGATTGGCGCGGCTCTGATGCTGTTCGGACAAACACTCTTTGGCTCCATATTTGTGTCCATTGGACAAAACGTCCTGGACGGCCAGCTTGTCAATCGTCTTGCTGCCTTTGCCACGGTGACACCGGCACAAATTGAGAGCGCCGGCGCGACCGGTCTTGCAGCCTTGATCCCCGAGCAGTTCCATGGTGCCTTCTTGGCGGCGTACAACTCGTCGCTGCGCGTGTGCTTTGTGATCGGGGTCATCGTCGCGTGCATCAGTATTCTGGGAGGGCTGGGCATGGAATGGCGGAGTGTCAAGACACAGCCTGATGCCGGAGGTGGCAATGCTTCTCCTGAAGCAGACACTAACGAGGTAGAACTGACAGAGCCCAAGAGGCAGCGCGGAGACTGGCAGGAGGTGTAATTGGTCGGTTCGAGCAGCGGTGGTTGTTATCTTTGTTGATTAAGGGTTCATTCATTGTCATAATTATAAGAATAGATGGTGAAAGACATTATTGGGAGGCGTTTGAAAATTTCCATCAATATATGTTCGTGTATACAATCAGGGATTCCCAGCACCGTCGAAGTCGAAATTGGGATCGTAGAGTAACGGGTCGATCGAGCTTGGGTCAACAGAACCTCCGTAATCAAACATGTTGAAGTCGAAGGACTCCGGTTGTGGACATGCCAGAATTGGGTCGAAGACGTCTGAGGTGGAAGGGAAAAGCTTGTCAGCTTGCTATTGAAACATGGCGGGCTATGAAGGGTAGACACGTACCGTCCTGTATCGCAGAGGATGAAAGAAGTTGGGGCTCGGCGCTGCCAAATAATGAAGGTGGTTGTCTACGTGTTTCCTCTTCCGATTTGGGACCCTTTTGATTTCTCTGCAACACGGCCGTGACGGTTTGCAGAGCCCTTTGGGTTTCAGTTGAAACATCTAGCTTGGCTTCCCACTGCACTTTGACCTGAAAAAGAGCACTTGTGATCTTGTCGCGTATCTCCTTGTCGGTAGCCGAGTGCGAGACGGTGCGTTGGGGCCATGTCGACTCAAACGAGCTCAGCGCAAAACACAGCATCATGGTAGCCTGCAGGACCTCGTGGTTCAGAGAAGCGGCCACTTTCCACCGGATGTCGAACAAGTGTCTACCGGGAATGGTCTCCCTGCCTAGCCGTTCCTGATGCTTCAAGATTGATATTGCTGCCTGTATGCATTTGTCTTGGGACGCAAACGTCCCACTATCCGTGCTGCTTGCGTTTTCTCTGCTACCATGAGAGACGAAACTCCGACGATGGAGTAAATACACCGTTTTTTGTATCAAAATATCAAGGACGACCCGGTGCAGCGTGATGATAGGGCCGTCGACGATAGATGCCTCGAACGTGGTGTATGTGAAAGCGGCAGGTACGGAACTGATGGCGGCTTCCAACTGTGCCGTAAGGGCAGACAGCGTATCCGGCGACGGTCCCGGCTGTTCTTCTGTTGCGTCGTAAATTGCGGCCGCAACTTTGACAATGCCGTTTCTCTGTACGATAAAGAGTGGCGGAGTTGGAGTCGTGGTGCTGTCACTATCGGTGGCACCTAGCTGCGAAGCTCCTATATCTTGGTTCAAGTCTGGGCTTGCTAGATACGATGGTGGCTGCGCATCACACTGAGCGTCTTTGATGATGCGTGACAGACCGACCTGTACGCTCGTGAAGAAATCCATCTGGTAGAGAGAAATCCAGAGGCGACGGCGTAGTTCGGCTTGCAAGGGTCGAATGGACGGCCAATGGCTCGGATCCCGGTGAAGACCCATCCGCAAAGCGAGGCGTACAACAACACCCATGAGAACCCAGTTCGAGACGGTGCCGTCAACGTTGAGAATCTGATCAATGGCAAAGTGCAGGATTAATGCTTCAATGGTGTACTGGCGAGGCCGTAAGTAGTCGCCTGCTACTAAACAATGAATTGTCATGGCTCTGTACGTCTGGACCGTGTTGTCTGCTGCAGCGGAATTTTGTATGCCGAGTGTCTCCTGTTGGTTATGCCCGGCGAGAAAAGACGAGATGCTCATAACGCCAAATAGCACACCGAGCCACAAGACAGAGACAGAAGCTGGGCTCTCCCAGAACCTAGCATACTGTAGATTGATGATAAGCCAATGCCTCGGAACGGGGAGAAATATACTTTGCATCTTACCTCGGCCATAAATTTGCCTCTGTGCAGAATAACTGGAACATATTTAGCATACAGAAAGACATTATAATGGGGATTAGGACGCCTCACAAGGTGCCATATCAAAATACTCAAAGAAGTCCGAGACATGCCGGTCCGCCGTCTCTCTTGGAGGGACAGCCGACAGAATCTGCTCTTTTGATAAGGACGGTCCGCTGTTAAGAAGTGATATCCTAGTGACTGTCGATTGTGACGTAGACGGGATTATTTCCAAGGGCTCGTTTATGGAGTGGGCATACTCCGAGTCGACTGGATCGGCGGCTGAGTCTTCTGCCAGCTCGTCTTTCAACCGTTGTATCTAAACAAGCGTGTTAGAAAGAACATGATAGTTGAGAAAACATAGGCTATCATTAAAACCTCCCGCACTCACATCTTTAAGAATCGTGACCCAATGTGAGCTGCCTGTGTAGACCGCTTGGTCGTCGGTCAGGCTAAGCTTGCCCATATCGTCGGCCATGCTGCTGGGCGAGCTCGTGACGGGTTGAGCAGCCGCGATCGTCGACCTGGGCGTGCTCTGCATCTGATTGCGCATCTCAGTAACGAGATCTTCCAAGCGAGCAACGCGCTGCCGAGCTTGCTGCCGCCGTGCATGGGGCCGGTAGTCGACGGCATGGGTCCGCTCTTGTTCCGAAGCGCTGAACGTGCACTCCGTGGCCTTGCCACGCCGCACGCAGGCCCCGCATGGTGCTTGCCTGTCACACCGCAACCTGATGATGCATTTCCGTTAGAGCCAAATTCTGCTTCTCTCACGGCGTAATGAGTGGCAGCTCACTTTCGGCTTCTGCAGAAGGAACAGCTTAGGACCGGCTTCTCGCGCTTCCTGCTGTGCTGCGCGTTTGGCTCGGCCATGGTGGGAATGTTGGCGGGGAGCAACAGCTCGACGTTGACTGTGTGCACAGCGCACTGGAATGATGTTTCATGCAACTCTCATGATGGCCGCTAAAGCTCGTGGCGGCCGTTGTGTTTTCTGTGAGACATTGGACAGCCGCGACGAAGAGGGATCGCACCTGCTGTTTTGGTGTCTTGCGCTTGTAAGTCGAGGAACGTGGTGGTGCGTGCTCCGTGCCCAAACGTCACAGTGTAACTTTGTCCACCCACACAATCGACGAAAGAGGGAAGCGCGCACATTTAAAGCCGGGCGGCTAGTCAGGCCCATGTTGGGGGTGGGTGAGACCGGGCCCAGTGTGGTAATTTGGCGCGCACGGTGCCGTCTCTAGAATCTGGGCAGGCGCGCACGAGCGCTCAACGGTGCCTGCCTGTTTTGCCGATACTCGGTGCTTCCTGCCTCTCGTGGCAAAAATTTGCCTGCGCCATGTTCTTTCCCTTTGAAGTAGAACTTCTAAAAAGAAGGAGCAACCCGTGAGCCAGATTCGGCATCGCCAAAAAGGAAGCATCGCCAATGTTTTTCGACTTCATTCTTCTAGAGGCTCTGTCAACCAACATCATCGTCTATCGACGTGCCGACCCTGGGCCAGTCCAAACCCGACAAGACCCCGACAAGCCCCAACCTGCATGACGCGCTACTAGGCCTGCATTCATACTGTGCAAGAGGCAGGTCAGACAGCGCTAAAGCACTGCAAGAGCCGGCGCATTGCGTGAACGGCTTTATTTCCTTTCTTTTTCTCTCTCGCCTTCCTCTCGCCTTCTGGACTCCTTCCCCCCTTGCTCCCCCTTCTTCTCTGCATGGTGGTGGCCTGTTACGCTCCTCGGTACCCCCTTCTTTCTGGCTCTGCCCAATCCAGCACCCCCAACGCTCCCCAACCCACGAACAAACCGTCGTTTGTGGTGTCCCGGCGCGCGTATCTGCATTTCAGTTCTCACGCCCAACGGCCGCAGACAGAATAGGAACTGGCGAGGCCAGCCCGACACGAAGCCCAAGCATCGCAATCCTCACCTTGTCCCATCACATCATCGCAGCCCACCCGTGCGTTCGGCGCCCCTGGCAGACCCCGTAAAACGACGCAATAGCCTCTTGTCGCCTCTCGCCTCACGCCTCACGCGCCCCCGAATCCCGCCAGACATTGACGGACGCTGGACACTGGCGCCACTGCGATCGCCGTGCTTAGCCCGGGGAAAAAAAACTAGGTCGCTCTTCCCTTATTTTCCCTCCCTCTTTGTGTCCACCCGCCTTTTTCCCCTTCTGCTGGTTTGTCGCCTTTTCTTTCCATTCACCACCCCTGTCCCGTCCGGTTTTTGTGGCCTCGACTTTGCGCCTGGCCCACTGAACCCTCGCCCGACATCTCTCTTCGTATCTCCTCCCTCCCCCTCCCCGTCTCACCACATCCTGTCGCCGACTCCCATCGCGCACCCTCTTTCGTCTCTCGCCCTGTCCGTCACCGAGTCCCGCATCGACGTCGACGCCATCGAGCCTCGACACGTATCCTCGACACGCACGCCGTCCCCTTCTCGTGTCCTCCCGACGTGACGGCACCGACAGCGTCCATTCGTTTTGCCTCCCTTTTGCCATTTGGTTCCTGGCCCTCCGTCTCCCGCCACCCCCCGACTTTCGTCCGACTGCGACGGACGACCGATTGACCGACTGCGCGCATCGATCCTTTTCCCATCTTATCTTGTCTCGTTCATCGGAACGCATCGGACAGACGCCTTCTTTTGACGCCCGTCCCGACGACCCCGTTTTCTTTTTCGCTCGCGCAAGACTCCGCTGGTGGTCTTGACGCGCGCCGCGACAGAAAAATCGCGTGCGCGCAGTGTTCCACCCACAACCGAAAAGCTGGCGACGGTTACCCTTGTCGATTCTGAACTTTTGTCTCTTGACCAGGATTACGACATTCTCTACGGCCGTCTTCCCTCCACTGACGGCGAGGAGCAGCACGACACCTCGATGATGGCACAACCCGTGCCTCATCAGATGATCGACCGGAAGCGAGTTAAGGTCTACGAGCTTCGTAACAATGACTGGTTCGATCGCGGCACCGGGTTTTGCTCCTCGACCTACATCACTGTACGTGTTGCCGTCCCCGACCACGCCGGCTGCCGGTCGCGTGTTCATGTCGCGTGCATTGCCCGCGGCCAGCCGGCCCCCACGATTTGTGTGCCGTATGAGTGCTGACGTTTTCTTTCTTTTCTCTAGACCGATGAGGGTGAGGTGAGAGAGCCACGCATTGTTGTCGAGTCCGAGGATGCGCCCGACCGGTTGCTCCTCGACACGCGCATCCACCACGAAGATGGCTTCCAGAGACAGCAAGGTATGTTGCCCCCTCTCTTTCTCTCGTTCTTTGCTATCGACGTGACTTGGCTGAGACAACGCGAACCGGACTGTTGCTAACGCTGGACGCGCCTTTTATAGACACGCTTATCGTCTGGACGGAGCCGACGACCGGCCTGGACATGGCGCTCAGTTTCCAGGAGGCCGAAGGCTGCCTTCTGATCTGGTACGTTGCAGCGGCGTATACTTTGGAAGAGACACGTGGAAGGCAGCTACTAATGAGCATACAGGAACTTCATCAGCGAGGTCCAGCAGTCAATCGCCGCCCCGATCGGCGAAGACGCCATGTCCGACGAAGTCCCCGTGGACATCCCCGCGACAATCACCCTCCCGCCGGCCGAGCTGTCCAACCTCGAAAACATCGAGACCAACATGCGCATCATGAGCACAACGGCAGGCGGCCGCGACGCCTTGTCCAGGTGCATCATATCTGACGAATACATCCACAAGCTCATCCCCCTTGTGGAAATAGCCGAAGAACGCGAGAGCCTCGCCGATCTCCACCACCTCTGCAACATTGTCAAGATCATCCTTCTCATGAACGACACCACGATTATCGAATACGCGTTGTCTGATGGATGTTTCATGGGCGTTGTCGGTGCCCTCGAGTACGACCCCGACTTCCCGAGCCACAAGGCCAACCACCGGGAATGGTTGACCAAAGGCCGCTTCAAAGAGGTTGTGCCGATTGTCGAGGAGAAGGTCCGGCTCAAGATCCACCAGACATACCGCCTGCAGTACCTCAAGGACGTCGTCCTCGCGCGCATACTCGACGACCCTACGTTTTCGGTCCTCAACTCGCTCATCTTCTTCAACCAAGTTGATATCCTGCAGCACCTCCAAAGCAGCCCAAACTTTCTTAACGAACTGTTTGGTATCTTCTCCGACCCCACCGAAAAGATCACACGAAAGAAGCAGGCTGTCTTTTTTATCCAGCAGTGCTGCGCCATCATCAAGAACCTACAACCAACGGCCCGCATGTCCTTGTACAGCAACTTTCTCCAGCACGGCCTGCTCCACGTCATTAACTTTGGCCTGCGGAATCCGGACGTGACGGTGCGCATCGGGGCCACGGACATTCTCGTCTCCATGATCGACCACGACCCGCAGATGGTGCGCCAGACCATCTACCGCCAGATGCACGAGGACCACGTGCAGTTGACCGACACGCTGGTGGACCTGCTTCACGTGGAGGTGGATCTGGGCATCAAATCGCAAATTTGCGACGCGCTCAAGGTGCTGCTCGACCCCGTCCCGATCCAGGTCACCGTCGAGAGCAACGTGAACGGCAACGGCAAAGAGCCGCAGATGACGCGGCGGCTTCAAGCCGACCCCCAGCAGGAGCTGTTCCTTAGCCATTTCTACGAACACTCTGCCGTGCGGCTGTTCAAGCCTTTGCTGGACCTGGAGAACAAGCAGGAACTGGTTTTCTCTGTTCTTAACGAGAGCGTCTTCATCTACCTGCACGACATCATTATCTTCTTTGTCCGGGCCCACCACCACCGGTGCAAATTCTTCATGATGCAGCACAACATCGCCCACCGGTTTGTGCAGCTCTTGAGCTGTCCCGTGAAGCATCTGCAGCTCACATCGCTCCGCTTCCTGCGCCAGCTGGTCGCCACAAGGGACGACTTTTACACGCGGCACATTATCGAGAAGCGCCTCATTGAGAGCGTGTTCGAC
This sequence comes from Sporothrix inflata, assembly GCA_021396225.1. Lineage (NCBI taxonomy): Eukaryota > Fungi > Ascomycota > Sordariomycetes > Ophiostomatales > Ophiostomataceae > Sporothrix > Sporothrix inflata. The sequence continues at coordinate 271,636 of WNYF01000029.1, forward strand.
CTCCTGGACCGCTGCCTGCCGCGCGATAATCTGGTGTGCTCCGCGTGCCTCGACTTCTTCGACTTTTTCGTTAAGGAGGACGTCGTCGAACTCACAAAGCACCTCGTGACCTCCTATAAGGACCGGATAGAGAAGCTCAGCTACCTTCCTACCTTCAACGACCTCCTCACCGGGCGATACCCGCAACTCACGCCGCAGCACCCACACCACCAGGCGGTCCTGGGCAGCAACGGCCACCTCGCCAACCAGCAGCAGCTCCCCTCGTCGACCGAGGAGGACGGTGACCTCGCCGCATCGCGGGCCCCCAACGGCGCCCACACGTCGTCCCTGGACTCCATTGCGATGGACCCGGAAGAAGAGGCGTACTGGAATGGCGATGACGACGACGAGGAGCTCCACAACTCCCTGGGCTCGCCCGACGAGGACCAAACCAACGGCGACTCGTCGGTTCTCAAGCAGCTCGTGGACTATCCGTCGGACGAAGAGGTGGACGAGAGCGGCGAGGGCAGCAGTGACCCCATCGAGCCCGAAGCGGCCGATGCTGTCGACGAAGCGCCAGCCGCCGAAAGAAAGGAGCCGGCATCGGCTGTGCTGTCGGAAGACGAGGGCGAGGACGGTACTGACGCCAACGGCAACTCGGACTCGGAGAACGTCGAGCCGCCCGCCGTGAAAAGCATCTCGTCGTCGACCTCTCTCAATGGCCCGCCGCCAGAGCGGGTATCGGAAAAGCGCCGCCGTGAAGAGGACGAGGAGGACGACCTCGCCAAGATGATGCTACAGAACAAGCGTCGCAACAGCCGGTCTAACTCGCTTAACTCCAACACATCCGTCCTTAGCAAGATGAGCACGGGCGTCAACGGCAACGGCGCCGATGCCAAAAGCGACGCGTCGACCGGAAACTCAACGCCGGCAAAGAAGATCTCGATTAATATCACAACGCCGGCCCTCCAGGCGCGGGCCACCGAGGCTACCGGTCCGGGCTCAGGCGATGACATGGCATGAAGTGTGGGTTGATGTTTTCAGCGGCAAAGCGAAGCGATGCGCAGTGTATGTTTGCATTTGACGAACAAAACACCTTTATGACCAGCACCTGCAACCAAACCGACACTCAGGGTCCGTCTGTCCTTGACACAAGGAAAATTTACGACTGGGAAAACGGATTTGCGGGACATGCCTAACGAAAGTCTGTTTCTTTGCGCTCCTTTTGTCTCGAGCGCCTCGACGCGTTTTATATTCTTTGATTGTATTTTATATACCTCTTTTTACCAACCTGTCCCTCATCTCTGCCGAGGGTGTCACGCGCCACAGAAAAGACCATACGACGACCGAAAAATGGGGGTTCAAAGCCGATGTATGACGACGGAAAGGAAGCAGAACAAAGACGAAGAGAGAAATGGTTGAATGGGTCTTCTTCATGATTTCAACGAGCTCTAAGGGAAAAAAAGAAGACCGGAAAGACGCGTGTGGAGGCCACGATGGGGAATGTGTGTCGCTGTTGATGTTGTGTGATGAAAACCTGGCGTTTCTGAACGAATCCCTATTTGGTTTTTCGTCTTGTTCTTTTATTATATACTATATCCTAGGTCCTTCTTTTGATATTTCGGGGTTTTCACATAACGGCACCCTCTCATGGGTTTGCTCGATTCACAAACAGACCATGTAGCCAGGTAGCGAATGTGAATTTGTCCATATATGTCATGAGTATTATTGTATTAGAATGCCTTGTTATGAAAAGGCAGAATGTACATAGAAACGCCCTTTCCGAAAGGGCTCATAATGATACACAGCTTCGCTTTTTTTGATCCAAGTGCCTCCTCTATTATATTGTCTCTTTCCTTCGTCTTCTGCGTGTATGCACAGAATACAACTACCGCAGCTCACGCCAAAACACGGGCAAAAAGACAATGCACGCCGTCCACAGCACCAAGATGCCGTCGGAAATGGCCAGCGGCAGCTTGACCAGCCCCAACACGGCCGCTGCCGCGCCCGACGAGCCACCTGTGACGACCTCGATGGTGTTGAGCCAGATGGCCAAAAAGGCGACGCTGAAAAAGTGGTACGCCAGCACGAGCGGCTTGCGGATGATGCCGCCCAGTAGGCCCATGGGCTGCGCGGCCCAGCCCCGGTTGAAGTACTCGAAGCAGCCCTGCTGCAGCATGCGCAGGGGCCGGCTGTTGGCGGCAAAGAGCGAGTAGAGCGCTTGAGCTAGGACATTAACGATGGAGGTCAGGCGCTTGCGCGACCAGTGGAAATCGCCCATGGCGCGGGCGACGGCGGCGTGGTCGCCGAGGTCGGGCACGCGGTCGGGCGCCAGCAGGCCGGACAGAACAACCGCGTCGTTGAGCGCGACGGTCATACCGCCGCCAGTCAGCGGGTGGCGCATGTTGTAGGCGTCACCCAACAAAATCACACCCTGGCTGGCGGCCTTGGTGATGGCGGAGCGGGGCGCGGGCGGCAGCCACGAGTTGGGCATGCTGCGCGGGATCTTGCCGTCGGCCAGGGCGGCCTCGACGCAGGCGTGCACGTTCTCGGGCAGGGACGGGATAACGACGTTGCGGATGTAGCCGCGCACGCCACCGTTGGCGACCGACGCTGCGGGCAGATTGCTGGGCACGTCGATGAGAGCGCGGGTCTCGTGGGAACCGATCTGGTAGAGTAGAACGGGGAAGGCGGACGAGTTGATAAATACGTGGCCGAATCCCTTGGGCTCCAGCGGGCAGTCGATGAGCTCGAGCGCGTAGAACTTGGACTTCACAATGGCGCTGCTCTGCAGCACCTCGGTGCGGAAGCGCGAGTTGTAGCCGTCGGCGACGACGGTCAGCTGGCCAAAGAAGCAGTCGGGCGTCTTGGTGGTTGGACAGGACGGCACGGCGGCTCCAGTATCCTTGTCCTTCTTGGCCGCGGCCACGGCGTCTGCTCTTGATATTGGCGAGCCGTCGAGGCGCACTGTGGTCTGGGTGTGCACGCCCAGCACCTCGTCGGGTACGGGTCCACCGCGGATCAGGCCCGTGACCTCGGTCTCGATGACGGTGACGTTGGGGTGCGCGAGGCACTTGCGTCGCAGCTGCATGATGAAGCGGCCGTGGTGGAAGCTGCGGCCCTCGGGCGCACTGCTGCCGTCGGCGCGCTTGCTGCTCTTCTTTTTGTATTCGCTGCTGCCGACCACGTAGGCGTCCATGGGCACGTGGCCGTCGCTGTCAACGGGCGGGTAGGGAATGATAATGTCCTCGCCGTCGTAGGTTATGTGGTAGCCGTGGCAGGAAATGGAGTCAATGCCCTCGATGCACTCGGCCAGGCCCAGGCGGGCCAGTGAGGCGACGCCGCCGGGTTGCATCAGCTCGCCCACGATCCGGTCGGGCTCGTGCATGTTGTGCTCGAGCAGCAGCACGCTGCGGCCTTGGTCGGCGAGGGCAAAGGCCAGCGCGCAGCCCAGCACGCCGGCGCCGACAATGACGACATCGGCCTCGTGGTAGCGCTCGCGGCGGCGCGCGTGGGCGTCGAGGCCGGTTCCAGTCGCAATTACGCTCATGCTGCGTATGTGTGTGTGATGCCTTGTGCGGGGGTTCGCCCGTTGGTGTCACCAAAGTGGCGTGATGGGCGGCGGCGGAGGATGCACGTCGAAGAGGTCGAGGCGGTCGATGTGTCGTTGAAGGTGAGACTTGGTGATCTTCACGTGTCGTCGGGGAGCGGCAAAGTGGTCGGACGCTTGTAGGGTAAGAGGGGGAAGGTCGAGGATCGGTGGAGAGCAGCAAAGGCAATATTAGGGAGACGGATGAGGAGAGGGAGAGACGAGGAGGGCAATATCAAAAGGATCAAGAAAAGAGAAGAAGAAAGAAAAAGAAGAGCAATTGATATGCTATTAGAGTGAGAAGAGTAGGGTAAAAGGATCAATTAAAAGGAAAAGTAGAAATAAAGGAGAAGAGAACGACTGCCGGACGACGACAGCACGGGCGCTTCGAAATTAAAAGAAGTCAATTCGCCGTTGGGGTGACGAGAAGTAGAACGAGATCGAGAAAAAGAAAAAAGTGGTTGCATCTTAGAAGAGCGCTGCGAGAAAAGGGATGCGCGCCCGAAATCACCGTTGGGGATCCTCTCCAGCGTCCACTGTCCACCGCGCCTTCCCTCCCGAAGAATCGTTCCAGAATCGCAGAAAATGGCCTGTGCCTGGCCGCCCGCCCGCCCACAGAAAAATAGGAGGCGACCTTAGCCTGGTCGTGCCTTCCCTCCCCCCTGGCTTGTCGTAAGTTGCGGCGGTCGATGTCAAGAAAGTCAGTTGCGACGTTAGGGGCTCCAGAGGGACTCATCGGGAAGGAGCAGCCCGCATACAGCACCCCAACGGCCGCAGAAGTCAACCAGATCGACGTCTGCTCCTTTGTTCCTGCCCATCGTGCCACTTTACAGGCCACCTTTCTGGGGGCTAATTTGGGTGCGCGCTCTTTCCTTTTCCATCCAGCCATCATCCTATGGGAGAAGGAGCCGTCCCCACACACCGCTGGTTCTTACACTAGGCTTCTGCAAGGGCAAGAACGACCCTCTCCCGAACGTCATGGCACACTGTGCGTGTGCGGCACGACTTTTTCAGGTGGGACAAGGCAGGTGCCCTGATTTCACATGTCAAAAACGACGGCCTTTGCCCAGCACCCAGGCTGCCGCCAATTTAACGGCGATCTTCGGGCAAAATACAGAGTAAAACGGAGTACGTCGTATTACAACAACCCGTTGTCAGCGATTGAAGAGGAATGCGAATGCCACGAAAAGGGGAAAGTTAAAAAAAAGTCATCTTTGAACTACACCATTTATGTACGCATCATAAGATGCCATTCTAGATGTTTATATACAGCCAAATGCCATGTCTACCTGTATCCCACTCTCTCGAGTCACCTGTCGCTATATATGCAGAATGGACAGCAAACGCAAGATAATATGTGAAGAAACAAAAGAAACGAATATCATAAAAAGTGCAGTCAAGACATGCACTCACTAGAGGGAAGCCGCTGCTGCTCTGGGCGCCGCCTGCTCCTCAGCATGAATCAACCGGCCCTCCTGGTCAACAGGCATGTCGAGCAGGTCCCAGCTGCTGCCGCTGCTGACGCTGCCCGTACTGCTGGAACCGTCTTCTTGCTGCAATTGCCGCCGCTGCTGCTTCCGCTGCTCGTCAAATTCGACGGGCGCGTGACCGGCGTCGAGCGCCGCCTGTTGCATGATGCTGATCGTGGCCACCTCGAGCGCGCGGCGCTCGGCACTCAGTTGTTGGCGCGCCGCCCGGGCCTGGTCAAGTGCATCTTCGACGGCCTGCAGGGCCGCCTGGAGGTCGTCGCCGTGGACCTTGCGGGCGTTGGGAGAGGCGTGGCCATGACCGTGGTGGTGATTAGGACCATGGACGGCGGGCGCGCACTCGTGCTCCAGCTGGCTGGCCCGCAGGCGCCGGCGCGCCTGCTTCAACACCTTGTAGCCCATGAGCTCGCGCAGGATGCCGCTGGCGGCAGCGCCCTCGGTGGCCATCCGAATACCAGCGGCGTCGGCGAGGCGTGCGTAGGCCGAGATGAGCACCGAGAAATTCCACACGTTGTAGCCCAGGCGGCCGCCGCCGACGGGCGAGTTGGCGGCCGATATGGCGAGCGCGATGGCGCCGGACATGTGGCCGGCCTTGAACATGTGGAAGGCAGCGCGGTTGAGGGCCAAATCAGTCATCTGGACGTCGCAGGCGTCGAGGCGCAGGAGAACCGACTTGACGGCGGCGGCGACGCTGGCTTTGGCGCTCGACTGCCTGGCCTTGGCGACTGTGGCGGCCCTGCGGCCGCCCAGGGCGTCAATGTAGGCGATGGCGAGGTAGGCCGTGGCGCCGTCAATGTCCTGGCCGGCCCCGTTCGCCGTTTTGAGCAGGTCGATGGCCACGTCAAAGTCGGGCGCCCTCTTGGTGGGAACGGGCGAAGACGTCGACGCAAGCGACTGTTCGCTCTTGACGGCGGCAGCCACGGCCAGCTTGAGGCACTTCTCGCTCGGTGGCATGCCGCCGCGCACGGCGTGCTTGTACATGCGGACCACCTTGGTCGGCGCGCCGGATGCAAAGGCCTGCTTCATGGCCACGTGCAGGTCGTGCTCGTCTAGGAGGTGGCGGCTGGCCGACAGCGGCGAAGTGTAGCTGCTGCCCTGCTGCTGGGCGGCTGCAGCCAACGTGGTCATGGTCGCTGCCGAATGGGGCGCGTTGCTGTTGTTGATCCGGAGCGACACGACACGGCTCTTGACGACCGCGCCGGCGCGGCCAATGCTCTTGGCGTCGGCAATGGCGGCATGCGTCATGATGGTTTGCGTGACTTTGTCTTCAAAGTTGGGGCTCAGGAGGCGCAGCTTGCGGTACATGGTGCGCAGCTCGCGGAAGCCAAACTTCCAGTGCTTGCGGCAGTTGTGCAGGATGGCGTTGCTAAAGGCGGCGTCCACAGTAATGCCGGCCTGGACACAGTAGTCGAGCCAGGCGACAAAGGACCGCACCTCGCGCAGGGCGCCGTACTCGTTGGCGAGAAGAGTGACCATGTGGCGGCCGATGGGCACGCCGACCTCGTCAATGTACACCTTCAAAAAATCCTCGGTCTCGCCAATGGTGTGCGTGCGCACGTACTCCTTGGCAATGGGAACGAACACGCGCTCGGCGTCCCGCGGGGCCAGGCCGCCCTTGGGCGCCGCAGCGGCGGCTGCTTTCTGGAAATCGTCCTGCACGCCCTGCCAGTCACCGGCCTTGGCCTTGGCCAATGCAAAGAGACCGAGCAGGCGAATGTCGCTGGCTGCTGACGGCTGGAGCGCCGTCAGCCCGGCAAAGAGTACCTTGGCCTCGGCAGGCTTGTCCGCTTCTAGGGCAATCTGCACCATGACACGGTATGCGCCATTGGCGTGGTAGACCGTCGATGCCAGTTCCTTCTGGCTCGGGCTTGGGCCAACCAGTTTGGCAAATAAGCTATTGATCTCGCCATAGTCCTTGGCCTTCTGCCACTGGCCATACATCAAGTCTGTCACCCATGCAGTGCGTAGCCGGTACGATACCGGGGCGCTCAAGGTAATCAACGTCTCCAATACGGAACCTGCTTGTATATAGTGGCCTAGGCGCGTGGCTTCCACGACACGGTCACCGATCTCGAAAAACGAAGTCTTGGATAAAGAGCTGGCACTCGGTGGCCGTGCGACAAAGGACGACACAAGCAGTGCGTGGTCGCCTGTCTTTTGCAGTTGGGTGTTGTACCATTGGGAGAGCTCGGTAATGTCGCCTGGGTACTTGGCAATGGACGAGTTGATGGCGTTGATCGACTCGTGGTGGCGTATGGCAAAGGCACACTCCAGCAGCTGCTTCCCTACGACCACGAGTTGAGAGGTGGACACCACCGTGGCAGGTGCAGATGTAAATGCAGGCAAGAAGAGGCTTGCAGCATCTTCAAGCCGCTTCACAAATGCATCCCGGCGTGCATCCGCTCCAGCCTCGTCCATCTCGGCATCGGCTAGCTCTGCCTTGAGTGCATCAAGCGGTGCTAGGGACTGCACGACGGGGAAAGGGTTGTGTGCAAAGTAGGTGGCCTCGTCCAGCTGGCCAAACTTGACGGCGAGCTGCAGCACGGCCTGTGCGAGGTCCATGCGGCCAGCCTGCTGGCAGGACCGGCACAGCTCGGCCGACGCGTTGCCCAGGGCGGGATGCTGGTCCGAGGTGGCGTTGATGATCGGCCACGTGTTGAGCAGCGTGCGCACGGCAGCCTCGAGGTCGGCTGGGGTCTTCAGCGGCTTCGACAGCGCCTTGACCTGGCCGGTCATGGCTGCAGACACATCAACGACGGGAACGGGTACGGGATTGACCCGGCCAAGTGGTACAACGCTGCTGTGCACGCGGCCACCCAGCCGAGCCCGGGCCCTGTATTCCTGTGCCTGATGGGCGAGCGACGGAACGGATCTCTGAATGCGTTCGGAGGCTGGTGGAGGGTATGCAAAGGTTCGTGGCTGTGGTTCAGATGGAGATAATGATGGCGATGTTGTCGGTGGCTGTGTGCGTGACTGAGATAGGGATTCTGCAGCGGCGGTGGCTGCCACCGTTTTTGTGGATGAGGCGGATTGACGTCTTGACGGGGAGGATGACCGTTCTTTCCGTGATGGTGCCAGCACGGCTTCTGACCAATTGGTTGTTGGTCCCTGCGAGGTTCTCGTCGTCGTCGGTTCGCGTTGGAGGTTGCTGGCCCGGCCGTCACCGTGTCCCTGCCGTGCCGGCGACTTCCAGTGGATCACTCCGGGTTCGACCGACAGGCTCTCCTCCTCAAGGGCAATGGCAAACGCACTGCCACCCGGGTGGTACTGCCGGGCGGACCGGATGCGGTCGCCGTTGCGGACCGCCGAGCGGGCGGCATTGATGCGGCGGCGGCGGTCTTCCGTGACGAGGGCGAGGGTGCAGGTCGTGCCGAGAACAAGACCACGCAATGCTCGGATGGCGGCCTTGGACGGCACGGGCATCGGTGGTGTGGGTGGTGCCATGGCGGCGGTCGTCGAGGTCGAGGTGAGGGGTGGTGGGCGAGAGAAGAAAAAAAGAAAAAGAATGGAAATTTAGATTGCGGGCAAAAGGATGAGCGAGGACGCCATTGCCGGTTACCAATGCCTCGTCCTGACCAGATATTCGAAAGGAACGAAGAGCAGTCCTGATCGGTACATATATCGGGTGGCGTGGCCAGGGGCAATGGCAGTCGATGGCAGTCGTACGGCAGCCCGTGGGGGGAGTTGATTGTGTTGATGGTGGACGGCCAAAAAAGTTGCAGTTTATTGTGGTACGACTTCGGGACGGAGGCATGAGGTATCCACTTTGGGCATGCCGTGGCCAATCACGGGAGCTTGGATTCCGCGGGCCATTTTGGCTGTGTTAGTCAGCCGACGGTCAGTGCCGCTCTAGTATACGCATAAGTGAACATTGAAGAACACGCTGCTGTTATCTGAATTTTGATCTTTTCTCATATTTATGAAGATGATTATTTTCAAAACTATGAAGAGACTAAGATTATTTTTTGTAATTTTTTTTTCATTGTCAGTGTGGCCGTGTCCACGATGCTGTTGGAACGCGGACTTCGCTGTCGTAGTTGGCCCGAATAGCTTCATTTTCGGGCCAAACGGCAAACGGCGCCTTTTGACAAAGGAACGACCTACTTCGGGTATGACCGTTTACCCCGTCTCAAGTGGCAATTGTAGACAAGAACAACACGACAAATCAATAAGTCGGACAAGACGAGGACACCGGAGCAGGATGAATTGCGAGCTGCAACGAGTCAGGGTCATACGGAGGTGGAAAGTCACAGGTATAAATAGAGGAGCCGGACAGTTATGAGTGTTTTGTTTGATGATTTGACTTGCACAACAAATCATATATTTTCTTTAAATCGTCCGATCTCTTGTCACATCTATCATCCATCACCATCTACCAACGCCAGATCTTCCATCTTCCTCCTCACGCCCACCCTCCACAATGGCCTCTGCCTTTGAGATGATCGGCAAACCCCCGGCTAAGGCATCGGTTCACGACAGCACGCTCGTCATCGTCGACGCGCAAAACGAGTACGCCGAGGGCCGCTTCAAGACGGTCGGCGTCGAGCAGTCGCGCAAGGCCATCCACGAGCTGGTCGAGGCCTACCGCACGGCCGCCGCGGCTGCTACGCCCGCCAAGCCCGCCAGCATTGTGCACGTCATCCACCACACGCCGGACGACTCGACGTTTTTTGTGACAGGCACGACGCTGGGCGACGAGTTTGCGGAGCTCACACCGCTGCCGGGTGAGATTGTAGTGCACAAGTGGCTGCCCGGGTCGTTTAGCAAGACGGACTTGCACGCCCAACTACAGACGTTGGGCCACCAGAAGCTGGTGATTGTCGGGTACATGACGCACCTGTGCGTGTCGATGACGGCACGGCAGGCGCTGGAGCTGGGGTATACGATCCTGATTCCGGCGGACGCGGTGGGGACGCGGGACATTCCCGGGGTGCCGGCGGCGGAGCTGAACCGGGTGGCGCTGGCGGAGTTGGCGGACTCGACGGCGACCATCATCCAGGGCAAGGACGTGGCGAGGGTGTAGGACCAGCGAGCGAGCCGAAGGCGAGCGAAGAACGACCAAAACGAGCAGAGAGCGACCGAAGGGAGGATAATATAAAAAGAGTAGATTTGGTGTATGTCACGTCTATGTCTAGCAGACCGTTTCTCCGCCGTGAAAACCTGCTGTCTATGATAAATAAAAGAACACAAAGGAAGAAGTATGTACTGCGAATATGCTGGTGTGTGTGTGTGGTGTGTATGGAGATATCATGAATATCGTTCCGCTGATGACAAGGCTGCCCGCCCACTGCCTGTGCCCGAAAACGCCAATAGAGCCTGCCCGATGCCCGACTTTCCCCCATTTTGTTGTATTGTGTCAAAGACGTGGTTGTATTAGTACATGGAGGGGCGGTGCCTCCGTTCTATAGTGTGGTGTTGCGTATCGTCGTTTATGTCGAGTGATGCGGTGCTCGTCTTCTACTTCATATCCTCCAGCTCCTCCATCGGCATCATGACTGCGAGCTGCCGCAGGATGGTCTGGTACAGCAGCAGCATGCACCCGCTCTGGATGCTCGTCCACACCACGCGCGGGCCGACACCGCGGAACCATCCGCCAATGCCCTCGGTCTTGTAGATAAACTTGAGGCCCTTGATGACGGACGACGTCTCGAGATTGACGGCGCCGGGTTTCGGCGTGTGCGTGGACGGCGACGACGTCGAGATGAGACGCTTCTGTGGTGGCGACTGGTTTTGGGAGGAGGGCGCTTTGGCATTGCTAGCTGCCTCGGACGTATGCTTGCTGGGCGCATCGGGCGGGGTGCTGTTCGACTTGAGGGAGGATGAGGATGCTGGCGGTGCCCCCGTGCCGTTGGGCAGGTCCGACCGCACCTGGGTCTGCAGCCGCGTCTTGACCACGTCCAGCGGGCACGTCATGGCACCCGCCAGACCGCCGGCGCCGGCGCCCGTCAAAAAGTCGAGCGGCAGGCCAATGTCGCGGCTTTGCTTCCACTGGTGCGCCCAGCTCTGGGCCTGCTCCCAGAACATGAACTGCAGGGCGGAAAAGGGCAGGTCGCGGTAGAGTGTGGCCTTGTAGCCGTGGAAGAGCGCGGCGGCGCCCTCGTAGCGAACAATGGTGCGTGCGGCATCGAGCGTGCCGCGGTAGTTGTAGCCCGAATGAAAGTAGGGATTCTGGAAGCGGCCCTGTAGTTGCAGGCGGGTCTTGAGCACCTCGGAGGGCACGTAGACGACAGACGCGGCGAGGTCGCCCATGAAGCCACTGGTGAGGTAGGCAATGTGTGACTGGACACCCGCGTCGATCATGTGCCGCTTGCTGAACTCGTAGGTGCCAAAGAAGATGACGGTGCCGGGAAAGGAGCCGAAGAGCGCGGGCAGCCAGCCGCCGTAGAGGCCGCGGCGGACGCCCTCCTGGCGGAGGATGGTGTAGTAGGAGGAGCCGAGGGATGTGTATTTGGGCGGGACGTTGGGGTCGCCCTGCTGCCGTGTCTTGACCGTGTCGAGGGAGTGCATGAGCATGTCGCCAAACGTGCCGCCGAGGCCACCGGCGAGCATAGACTGGGGAGACCGGTTAGCTGAGTTATTGTCATAGATCATGGGTTGTGACATACATGGACATAAGGCGGCCGCCCCTCCAGCTCATCGCCGCCGCCTGCTACCATAGTCGGTTGGTGTGCCGCGTGGGAGCGGCGCCGCGCATCGATTGTGTCCGTCAGTAGGCCTGCCACCGGCCGCGATCCATGGTCGTGTACAGACGAGAGGGTACGGGCGTAGGTAGAGGCGTGGTCGATTGGTATCGACGGTGATGGGTGCGGACGGTCTTGTTGTGTGGCCATGGGCAGCCCAGCGACGTCGGCCGCGGGCATTGGGTGTAGTGATGGGCCCGAGATTTTCACGTTTTGCCCTTCGAGGGCTTCTCGGGGGTCGGACAGCCCGGTCGGCTCTTGGCAACGCTGCGGCACTCGGATTAGCTGGATTGGCTCGGACAATTCAGAGCGGTCGAATCCGCAGCGTCTTGATGGTGTAAATGGCGTCCGGGAAGGTGGTGAGAGGTCGTCCGAGGTGCAGGAGGCGGACGGGGAGAAGTGGGAAGGAGTGAAGAGATGCGGTCAGGAAGGAGCCGCGGGTGCGCCTTTGCCACTGAAACTAGCGGTCGTTATTTTTTTTCTCTCGGTATTATTTTGGTTATTTTTTAATGCCTTTCCTTCCCGCCCTGCTAATCCCCCCCCAACAGGCCTATTGGTAGTGGCACCAATCAAAATACAGCTAGCTTGGGGGGTTCCTGGCGGGCGCAATGTTCTGGAATGTCTGTCATTGCAGGGGCTGCCCACCATTGGTTAGCGGCTGGGATGGCCTGGCCAGGCCGGCTGCATTATGTAAGACACTGCCCCTCAGTGAGCTTCAGTGGACGAAGTAGTAAGAGCAGCAAAAAAGGGACGTCGAACATGATGCGAGAGGTGATTCGAGAGGTGGCATATATATTAATTTTGAGTTCATACACTCATTGCAAGACCGCTATGTATCCAATTGACTCCATAAACACCCAAGAACAGAAAGTGGGCAGGTTTATTGTACACGCAGCAGGCCTATACCAAGTTGCACCAGATGTATAAGAGCTCCCAAAACGCCAAAGAACAATTCCCAGGATAACCAGGAGTGTCTGCAATGCGAAACAGCCTTAAATAATAGATCATAAACTGGGCGTCGCCGATATCCGGTCGTCGACGGGGTACTCCCACCACTTCACGCGGCCCGCCTTGTCAAACGGCAGCAGCACGTGTGTCAGCTGGCCCGTGATCAGGCCGATCGACACCGGACCGTATGTGTTGCTGTCCAGGCTCTTGCCCACGCCGGCGTCGCCTTCCACCCACATGTGGCCGGCCGGCACGCGGACGTACGCTGTTGGGTACGGCTTGCGCGTCTGCACGACGTCACCCTCGAGGCCAATGATGCGCTTCACCGACACAACCTCGGGATGGTATGGGCTCCTAATTTGTTAGAGGCAGCAGACGGTAGTGGGACAGAAGGTAGATAGCAAGCACCTCAAAAAGACAATCATCCCCCGCTGCAACCCGTCCTGGGCATACAGCTTGCGGTTCACCACCCAGTCGCGCTCGAGCGACTCGTTGAACCGGCTGTTGAGGAACGGGTACATGGACGGGCCCTCGATGCGCGTGACCTCGGCGACCGTGGTGTTGAACCATATGGCCACGGGCAGCCACGTGGCAAGGCCCAGCAATCGGAAGGCGAACTGGCGCGCAAACACCGACCGGCCCGGCGGAGGGGGTGCTGATGCTGATTCTTTTGTCGAGGCGGATGCGGCTGCTGATGCTGACGACGAAAAGGCAGCTCGGCCGGCCCGCATGCGCGTCCACAGCGAGCGGAGAGCCATGTTCGACCCTCCCACTGTGTTGTGTGAGGAATGGGGAGCGTCGGGCGCCGCTATAAGATGCTGGTCATAGAGGGCTGTTGTGCGGTGTGGTGTGGTGTGGTGTGGTGCCGTGAGGTGAGGTGATGCCGTTTCACGCCATTCGCTGGAGCTAAAAAAGGCAAGCACCACGCCCCGCTTTCCACATATCCCGGAATTATGCACATTGACGAGCACGACGACGACGACAATTGGCACAGCTTCACTCCCATGCTTTCTGTGATTATTGTTTCTGAGTTTCCGTTTTGATTTTTGATTTTGTTCTATATTTAACATGAAAAGCGCCAGCAGCAAGGGCCTTCGTACTGAGCAGGAGCCACACATGAAGTCTCAATATCAAAAGCTGGCTGTGAAGTTCTCTATCTCGCCATGTAAGGACAAGAAAAGAAAGCCAACGACAGCTTAAGCAACTCTTGGGGAAGACTCTGGCCACTATGTCGCCATATCGTAGCCCCCCCACATTCTCTCATGAACATTTTGTCCTTCCGTTTTCCCATCCGACGATATGCCCCCGTTTCCATCATAAAACCGGCCACAAACGCAAACAAACTCGGGGTAGAGATGCAAAAAGAAACAAACAAATAAAAACATCGTATCGAATGGTGAAAGTTTTGTCTAAACATCAGTTTCCCCCTTTGTAGATCCCCCATTGCCCTTATAGATCCTCATTTTTATCTTCCTTCTGTATTCATCTCCGTACATGCATCGTCGTTTTGCTTTTTGGGAAATTCAGAACAAAGGAAAGAAAAAGGAAGAACCGAGGAAAAGAAGTCGAAGTCGCGGTAAGCAAAGAATTGCACGGAAAACGAGCACACGATGGTGGATTCGTCCCTCATGCAACCTCCGGCAGGTCGTCGCTCTCGCTCTGGCTGTCGTCGCCACTGACCTCGGCATTCTCGCGCTCGCGCTTCTCCATGAGCGCCTGGAGCTCCGCGTCGTCGCTCTCCGTGACCGCCTTGGGCTCCATCTTGACCACCAGCTTGCCGCCCGACGCTTCGATGACCTCGCGCACGTCCTGGATCGCCTTTGTCAACCGGCTGATGCCCGTGTTCTTGTCCAGGCACGTGCTCGTCAGCACGTACAGCGGCGGCGATACTAGCCGCACCTTGACCTTGTTGTCCTCCGTGTTCTCCGCCTCGGCCGTGCGCAGCGCCTTCTTGATCGCCTCGATGCCCTCGTACGCGAAGCACGTCACCTCCACGTCGGCACGCACTTTTGTCGGCTGCGGTGTTAACCGCTTGCCAATGTACGACTTGAGCTCCTCCTCGACGGCCGCGGTGGGGAACGTAATGTCCTTCCAGACATCGGGGTTGCTGGACGTGTTAGAGGTGTGCATAGACAATTTGTAGGATACAAGGAAGGGAACTCACGTAATCGACAGCTTAAAGGCGTCCAGGGAGTGGCCGTACTGCTTGTTCAGCGGCCAGCCAATGCCCTCGTACAGCGTCTCGATCGGCGTCAGCGTCTTCTCGGCCACGTGCCGCAGGATCGAGTGCACCATCTTGCTCTTGTTGTACCGCTCCTCGCACTTCTTGACGTCCTCCGTCGACACCCGGCGCTTCGACAGATCAATGTAGCCCTTCTCCTTGTCCACACGCAGCACCACCACGCACTCGTTGCGGCCCACGCGGATGAGCTTCTGGATACTGCGGATTCGCCGTCTCGAGAGCTCCGAGAGCAGGATCATGCCGTCAATGTCGTCGTACTCGAGCAGCTTCACGTACGCGCCCATGTCGGCGATCTGGCGCACGTTGACCATGACATAGCTGTCAATCTCGGGGTACTTCTCTGTGCGCGCAATCATGTCAGTAACCAGTCCCCGTGCACAAGTATCAAATTGTCCACGTCCACGTGAGGCCAATGCCAGGAGACGTCAAGGGGAGGGGGTGGCGAACCCTCGTAAAATCTGCAGTTGCTGTACGACATCGTGGCGGTTGGCTGTGTCGTCGCTGCCTATGTGTGTTGTGTAGGTGAAAAAAAGATATGCGTGTTCGATCTGCGACGATACTGCAGAAGCGAAAAAAGCCGTGCGATCGAGAGACGTCTTGGTTGTGTCGGGTGAGGGTCTGGAGGGGCGGCGTTCTCGTCTTCGCGGTTGATCGTGGCGTGCAGGGCAAAAGGCAAAAGGAGCGAAAAAAAATATACAGGCGGGGCAAAAAGAAGGTGCTGGGTCCTCTGGTCCTGCCCGTCCTGGCTTGGGGGCAATAGTTCCGTTTGCGTAGTCGTCGGACTTTGCAATTTGAATGGGCCCTCCAAAGCCCAAGGCTGCTGCTGGTTGGAGACAGACAGGCCGGTAGCGCTACTAGGGCCAGTGTGTTTACGATTGTTACGGCGGGACCTTCCCAAAGACGACAGCTTGCGCTGCAAAGGCCGCAAAAAGACAGAAAGGGAAAGAGCTGGCTTGCTGCACACCAGGAAAGAGTCATACAATCCGGCGGCGAAATGGTATCCAAACGCTATTATCGTTGCGCCGTTCTCGGTCGTTCTTGCCTCCAGCGATGCAAAGAGCTGCTTGTGTCAATGGCCTAACTAAGTATTTTCCAAGTGCAGCAGGCGAGTAGTGGGGTTGGGCAGGCACTGAGTTGTTGTAGCCCTCATTTTGCGCCTGGCCTGGATCAATAGAAAGTCCGGCCCGGATGCGCCTGCTCTGGCATGTGCGCCAGCGTGTCGCGCCTTCTGCAAAAGCCAAGCAAACAGGTCAGGGGAACAGGCCACGGGGGCAGGAAGCCTCGGGCTGACTGGCTTATGTAACTCGCGAGGTCCACCTGCTCTTGCCGTTTTAATTCAACAGCGTCATATTTACGGGGAGTGAAAAGCTTGGATTTTTTCAGACAGCTCCCAGCCCTTCCCTCCTTCCCTCTTCACTTTCCTCTCATCTCATCCTCTCTTTCCTCCCTCTCTCTTCTCCTTCTTTTCATCTCGTCCTCACAACGCAACCCCCTTTCTTCATCCCCTCACTTTTCCCCCTTAAAACACATCGTCGACCGCTTGGCGTCACACGCGGCTTGCACGTCCAACGGGAGAAAAGCTTGACAGCTCGCTGGTCCTGAGAGTCCGACGCGTCGCCCACCCACAATGCGGCTAGCCTCTTCACCCGCTGCATGAGCTCTGCAGCCGAAAGGATGAGTTCCCTCGACACCACTACCATTGCAAGCAGTAGCAGCACGGCTTCTGCTGCCGCTGCCTCCCTCAGCGCCGCTCTCGCACAGAGCGTGTCGGCTGCCGCGGGTAGCCCGCGGGCGGCTCTGTCGTCTGCGGTCTCGACAGCCCACGATGTCGCGGCCAGCCATGGCTCTTCATCGTGGATCGGCCTCTTTGCGAGGCTGATCCTGTCGGTCCTGCACGTCATCTCTGTCATCTTGTATTTTGTGCTTAAGCTGGCGACGTTTTCGCTGCCTACGCTGCTCTTCACGTTGTTCTCAACGACCCTCACGGTGACTATGAACGCGACGACTTTGTACGTCTCCTCCTCACTCTTTCCTATGAGCAACCTCGTTTCAAAGCTAACAACCCAGGATGATTATCTTTGCTGCTTTCTTCTCTGCCGTCAGCTGGTTTGTGCGGTACCGCTACCTCAACATGTACGCGCGTCTCCCTCCAGAGCCGCAGCGGAAGGAGCCCGACATTGATTTGTTCCCGGACACGCACGAGGAGGGCACCAAGTCGGGCCTCTCGAGCTACCTGGACGAGTTCCTCAGTGCCATTAAGATCTTTGGCTACCTGGAGCGCCCCGTCTTTCACGAGCTCACCCGCAGCATGATGACGCGAAAGCTCATCGCTGGCGAAACCTTGGATCTGGAAGAAGAGAAGGGATTTTGTATTGTGGTCGACGGCCTTGTTGAGATCTTTGTCAAATCTTCGGGTCCCGGACAACGCCGCAACACCAACGTGGACTCGCGCCGCGGCCCGTCTTTGGAGACGGCCTCCAGCGACGATGATGACGAGCCGCCCGCTCATGGAAACCAGCGGTACCAGCTCCTCACAGAGGTCCGGAATGGCGCGCCGATGTCTTCTCTGTTCTCTCTGATGTCTCTCTTCACCGAGGACATCAACCTCCGCGTTGAAGACGACAGTGCGCCGGCGACCCCTGCCATGAGCAGCCGGTCCAACGTGCCGCGCCCTCCTGCGAGCGCGAGCTTTCGGGGGCCACAAGACTCGCGGGCCCCGTTTTCAAAGACTTCCGTGTTTTCTACCGACGGCGTAACCGCCGAGTCGGCCGAGACAGTCGATGTGCCCGGGCAGCAGTCGGCTGGATCTGGCCTTCCACGTGTTCCCCCAATGACTTTGGATCCGCCCCGCCCCCAGCGACCGATACCCAGACGGATGACCACAAACTCGGTGCATCCGGATATTATTGCCAGAGCCACCGTGGACACGACGATTGCGATCATCCCCGCAAGCGCTTTCCGTCGCCTTATCCGCATCTACCCCAAGGCAACGTCGCATATCGTGCATGTGATCCTGTCCCGCTTCCAGCGTGTGACGCTCGCGACCGCGTACAACTACCTGGGACTCTCGGAAGAGGTCCTGCAGACCGAAGAAAACATGATCAAGTACACCATGTGCCAGTTGCCCAACTTTTTGCGGGGAGACGCCTTGGAGCGTTTAAAGGAAAAGTTTCACCGCGAACGCGAGCGGATCGGCGAGGACGAGACCGACAAGGGCATCGCACTTCACAACCCTGCCACGAGCCGCCGCAAGAGATCAGCGACGACCCTGCGGAAAGAGGCGGCTCTGCACTCGCTGGCGAGACAGCGGCCATCCTCCGCAGCCACGTCATTCAGCATTCGCTCGCAGGATCACAGCTCTCCGTCAAACAAGAATCCCGGCGATCTTCTTGCCAACACGGCGCTGAACGTGACCTCTGGGAACGTTGATCTGGCTGCCGGCTCTCTTTCCTCTCTGGCCGACCCACCGTTCGGATCCGACCCGTTCCAGCTTGAAGGAGGCCTGGCAACGTCGCCTCTAGCGCAGAGGTCATTCAACCCCTTTGCTACCCAGAAACAGAACCGCATGTCGATCGATTCGCGTGAGGGTCTCGACGAAGAGAATGTTTTCCGGGAATCTGTACTCGAGTGCATGTTCAAGGCGATCGGCCTCAACTCGAGTACGGCTACGCCCAGAGAGTCCGAGTCGATTGAAGCTTCTCCTCGTCTTGGGTCGTACGACAACTTTCGCCAAAGAACCTACAGTTCCAACGCATTTGGCTTTATGGATCCATTTGGCGGCTCAGCCGATGGTGATGCCGAGTCCATGACTTCTGGTGGCGCGACGACGAACACGCCCCCAAGTGTTCAGTCCCTGGCTCACGATATGGAGGACGAGGTCGAGATTGTCTTCTTCCCTAAGGGGTCGGTTCTTGTGGAACAGGGCGAACGCAACCCAGGCCTTTACTACGTCATCGACGGGTTCCTCGATGTTTGCATGCCTGCCGGTGCGCCTACATCGAGCGACATCTTGCAGTCGGCTTCCGCGGCCGTATCGCAGTCTGCATCGCCCTTCGCAGCAGACGTCGATCCTTTCGGCTCACGGTCGAACAAAACCGCCAAGCAGACACCCCTGGGACAGAATGGTGCCGCCAAGCCGGCAGGTAAAAAGAAGGCTAAGTCTGCTAGGCGAAGTGTTGCTCTCATCAAGCCTGGTGGCCTCGCTGGTTACATTGGCACGGTCTCGTCATACCGGTCGTTCATCGACGTCGTTGCAAAGACGGATGTCTATGTCGGCTTTTTGCCTCGCGCGTCGCTAGAGCGCATCGTGGACCGGTACCCCATTGTCCTGCTCACTATGGCAAAGCGTCTCACGAACATCCTGCCGCGGCTGATTCTGCACATTGACTTTGCCCTGGAATGGTTGCAAGTCAATGCCGGCCAAGTCATCTTCCACAAGAACCAAGAGAGCGAGGCCATCTACATTGTTCTCAATGGACGGTTGCGTCTGGTCGATGACCGGAAGGAAGGGCGCGTGGGCGTCCTGGCCGAATTTGGTCAGGGCGAGAGTGTCGGCGAACTAGAGGTGCTCACCGAGTCCTCACGTTCTGGCACACTACACGCCATTCGAGACACGGAGCTAGTCAAGTTTCCTCGGACTTTGTTCAACAGCCTAGCACAGGAGCATCCCAACATCACCATCAAGATCTCAAAGATCATTGCCTCCCGCATGCGGAATCTCATGGAGAATCCCGCTGCCGCCCTCAGTCTCCTGGATGGCAAAGCGACAAACTCCATCGAGAAGGGCTCTTCCACCGACAACCTGCGGACGGTGGCGATTCTCCCTGTCACGGCAGGTGTTCCGGTTGTCGAGTTTGGTGACAAGCTCATGAATGCTCTCGGCCAAGTTGGAACACCAAATGGGGCCACGTCGCTCAACCAAGCCGCCATTATGAACCATCTCGGAAAGCATGCTTTCAACAAGATGGGCAAGCTGAAGCTTTCTCAGTATCTCGCCGACCTCGAAGAAAAGTACAGCCTCGTTGTCTACGTTGCAGGTAAGACTACTTTTGCTATTAATTTATTTTTTTAATTGTTCTTTTCCTTTTCCTTTTTGGGGCATTTTAACCCTACCTGCATTGAATGATGAGAAACTACCAGTTCCATAGGCGAGCTTCGGCTCGCTGTTGATGGCCAACTAAACTCTAATTTTTTCCTGACTCTTTGCATCTTTCTCTACATTTACACATTGACTTCACTTTGTGGTTCTTGCACACTTGCTAACAGCGATGGTACCTTTAACAGACACTAGCGTGAACTCGCCTTGGACACAAACCTGCATCACGCAAGCCGACTGCATCCTTCTCGTTGGTTTGGCTGAGGGCTCGTCGGAGATTGGCGAATACGAGCGGTTCATGCTGGGCATGAAGTCGACGGCAAGAAAGCTTCTGGTGTTGCTCCACGCTGAGCGCTATTCGGCGTCGGGCACGACGCGGTCCTGGTTGAAGAACCGTGTCTGGATCAACGGCGGTCATTACCACGTGCAAATGCCGTTCTCTTCGCAGGCGGTGCCCATCCACCAACGGCCCAAGCGGCTTGGACCTAGCCTCAAGGAGAGGGTACAGATTCTGCAGGCAGAGATCCAGAAGTACACTTCACGCAAGGTGCGGCGCAGTCCATTTTATGCGCCGGATGCCCCCTTTAAGGACGACTTCCACCGTCTCGCACGGCGCCTCTGTGGAAAATCCATTGGCCTCGTTCTCGGCGGCGGTGGTGCCCGTGGTCTCGCTCAAATCGGTATCATTCGCGCTCTGGAGGATGCGGGCATTCCGATCGACATGATCGGTGGCACATCGATGGGCGCCTTTGTCGGTGCGCTCTACGCTCGGCACGCCGACGTAGTGCCCATCTTTGGCCTGTCCAAGAAGTTTGCGGGCCGTATGGCAAGTGTGTGGCGCTTTGCACTGGACCTGACGTACCCGTCGGCGTCGTACACGACAGGCCACGAGTTCAACCGCGGCATCTACAAGTCGTTCGGCAAGGCGCAGATCGAGGACTTTTGGCTCGAGTACTACTGCAACACAACAAACATCAGCAAGAGCCGGGCCGAGTTCCACACGAGCGGCTACGCCTGGCGATACGTCCGTGCATCCATGTCTCTTGCGGGCCTGTTGCCGCCGCTGTGCGACGAAGGCAGCATGCTGCTGGACGGTGGCTATGTTGACAATCTGACGGTCTCGCACATGAAGGCCCTGGGGGCGGACATCATCTTTGCTGTCGATGTGGGCGCGCTGGACGACGATACGCCGCAGGCCTTTGGCGACACGCTCTCTGGTTTCTGGGCGTTTATGAACCGGTGGAATCCTCTGTCAACGACGCCAAACCCCCCGACTCTAGCCGAGATCCAGGCACGCCTTGCGTACGTGTCCAGTGTCGACGCCCTGGAGCGGGCCAAGATGCTTCCTGGCTGCCTCTACATGCGGCCCCCGATCGACGACTACGGCACACTCGAATTCGGCAAATTTGACGAGATTGTGCAGGTCGGGTACCACTATGGCCAAACTTTCCTGCAGAAGCTGCGCGATGACGGTCGCCTCCCGTTGATGGAGGAGACGGAGGAGAAGAAGGCGCTGCGGCGTACGATGGCGCCGCGGAGAGCGAGTATTTGATTTTGTACGAATTTTGGTCTCTGTGACGTGGTTTTGCTTTACATTTTATTTTTGGACCTTGCTTTGCGATTTTAAGGGCGCTACGGTTTTGATTTTACGGATGAGCACGGGAAGACACCCTTGGAAGGGAAGTCACGACGATTATGTACAACAGCGACAGCCGTTTTTATGGCAAGCCAACGAATGAGCATGGCAGTAATGAATAATTTTATTTTGGACAGTCTTTGATCATATGTTGGCTTCTTTGGCTATTTATTGGGGAATATGTGCGACCTCCATGTGAAACCATCTTGTGCGATGCTGATGTCTTTTAATCGTTCTATCTTTTAGATTCCCTTTTCAAACTTACGCCGCCTTCGCCTTCTCCTCCACCAGCACCTTCTCGGCCGTCTCGACAAAGATCTTGCTCGCACCGTCGACGTGCTCTGCGTGCGTCGAGAAGTTGCCGGTCATGACGCGGATGGCGGCGGTGTTGCCCTCGAGCGTCGTGCCCGTCACCCAGATCTTGCCGCCGCCGTTGACCAGCTCGCACACCCGTCGCGTGCGCGCCGACGTCACCTCGAGCGGCTCGTTGGGCGTCAGCCGTGCGGCGCGGAACACGGTCAGCGCAAACTGCGGACCCGTGATAATCTCAAACAGGTCCGGCCGGCTCTTGAGGGAGTCGGCAAACCGCTCGCCCAGCGAAATGGACCGCCGGATGTACGTGCGCAGGCCCTCGCCGCCGTACGTGCGCAGCACGAACCAGATCTTGAGGCTGCGGAAGCGGCGGCCCAGCGGCAGCTGCCAGTCGCGGTAGTCGGTGACGAGGCCACCGTCGCTGTAGTCGTTCTTGTAGTAGTGGGCGTCGGCGCCCAGAGCATCGACGAGCCAGCGGCGGTCGCGCACAAAGACGCACGAGCAGTCAAAGTTGGTGAGCAGCCACTTGTGCATGTTCATGTTGAAGCTGTGGAAACGGCGCAGGACGGCGGTACCCGTGGGTGCCGAGTTGGGGTCGGCCGGGTCGATGGGCGAGGGGCACATGCTGGCGCGGGTCTCGGGGGCAACGAGGGCGGAGCCGGCATAGGCGCCGTCGACGTGCACCCAAATGTCAGATGCCTCGGCGTTGCGGCCGGCGGCCAGCTGCGCGTCGCGGTCGGCATCGAGAGCGGCGACAATGCTGGGGAAATCGTCAATGGCGCAGGTGTCGGTGGTACCGAATGTGGTGCTGAGGAAGAAGGGCTCGAGGCCGGCGGCGCGCACCTTGGCCAGGGTCTCGCGCAGGCCGTCGCCGTTCATGCGGTAGCCGTTGGCGGCAGGTGCGGGGACCGACCGGTAGCGCAGACCAAGGACCTGGGCGGCCTTTTTCGCTGACGAGTGGGCAGTGCCACCGCCGAGGGCAACCAAGCGCGAGCGACGCGCGGCGCGCAGGTCTTCCTGCTCCTCCGCAGACAGCGTCTCAAAGCCGGCGTGGTCGGCAGCCAGGGTGGCGCGCAGGTACTTGTCGGCAGCGGCGGTCATCATGGTCATGACGGCCTCGGAGGCGGTGCCGTGAATGACGCCGCCGCCGCGTGTGGGCCCGGTCGAAAGATACTCCTCGGGCAGGCCGAGCAGCTGCGCGAGCCAGTCCAGGACGACGGTCTCGAGCTCGGTGACGACCGGGCTGCAGATCCAGTTGAAGGCGGCGGCGGCGAACGTGGCCGAGTACAGCTCGCCGAGGATGGAGGGGTAGCTGGAGGGGCAGGGGAAGAAGGCGAAGAAGTTGGGCGACTGCCAGTGGGTGATGCCGGGCACAATCTTGTCCTCGACGTCCTGGCGGATGACGTCCCAGGCCTCGCCCTGCTCCGGCGCGGTGTCCGGCAGCAGCTTGCGCAGGTAGCCCGGCTCGACGGTGGAGACGACGGGCCGCTGGCCGAGGCTGGCATAGTACTTGATGGCTGTGCCGGTGTTAGTTGGGGTCGTTGCTGGTTGGCCGAGGCACAACTCTCGAGATTATTCCAAATCAACTCACTCTCTTCAATGGACGCCGTGGCGGCCTCGCGGAAGGCGTTGTCATCCATGGCTGGTGAGTGCTCTGGTAACGTCTCTAGGAAGGGGTATTCTAAAATTCTATGAGAGGCAAGAAGAACAATTGCAATTGGCGATGTCAACACAGGACAGAAGAGACGAGCTGAGCTTTATATCTGTCGTTGATCGCCAACTGTACTTGTATTCTAGCGCTTAGCGAACCTGCCTCTGTTGTAGGCGGCGTTTGGTGCGGTAAAAATCTTTTCCCCACGAATGCCGTAACCTAAAAAGTTGGCTGGCGCCTCCCGCCGCCTTCGCCTTCCTATTCCGTTATAAGGCGGCCCCTGGCCTGCCCGCTATTTACGCTGCCGCTTTCTGAGAAGCGATGGGGCAGGCGCGGTAGTGTGGGAGGCGTGGAAGGTGCGGGCAGGTGGAAAATCTCGACATCGTGCCTGGGGAAGGAGCGACATGCAGCATGGCCAGCCCCAACAAAGGCAGGCGCAACTGATAATCTCTGTCTAGTGCACTTTACGTCAGATCTGTCAGAACGACGTAAGGGCTGTCTTTAGCAAAACGGTCAGGAACAAGTGCGTCTTGGGCACGCCCAACGATCAGCGCTAAGACGTTGGTGATAGGTCCTAAGGGCTGCAGGTCAGCGTTGCGCCCTATCAATGACATATCATTGACCTTTGCGGACAGTTCGCATTTACCAACGGCCGAGCCTTGTCATAGCTGTTATCTTGTGGTATGATCTTGTTGTGTCATATTTTTAGAATGATTGTTCAAACGGCTGCCAATGACAAATATTCTTCATTTCACTAGGTTTCTATGGGATCGCTGTATAAGACCTGTGAATACGCTATACAAAATACACTTCTACAATGCTCCTCATCACCTCGTGTCCAACTCGACGCCCTCGTCGTCGACATCTTCTGTGCCGTCGAGGATGGCGTGGTCGCCGCTACTTCTCCTTTCGTGACCATTGCCCAGCTGGATGCGTCCGCCGGTGATCCGGCTCACTCGGTCGGCCACCCACTCGGCCAGCCACTGCATGCCGTGCCACAGCTGCTCCTGCTGACTGTCGGGACCGCCGCCGTTCTCGTCAGTGCCGTTGGTACCTGCTGTGCGCGTGTTCTCGGCGGCCTCGGCCTTGAACTGGTACTTGAGGCAGTCCTTGACGGTGACGAGGCCCGCCAGCTTGCCATGGTGCTCGATCAGGATGACGCGGGGGCCGATCTTGCGGAACAGCTCCATGACGGTCTCGAGGGGCAGCCGCGGATGGACAGTGACGGGCGTGCGGTCGACATAGTGGCTGAAATCGACGGCGGTTGATGGTGGCGGGTGCGCTGTCGACCCGCCTGGTCCTCTGTTGTTCGTGGTATGGACGGCTGCCATGTCGGGGAAAACAGTGAGCGCCGGCGTCATGGGCGCTGTAAAGAGCGCGTCGTCACCCACAGCCGCGGCAGCTGCGGGTCCGCTATTGGCGGCGGCAGCAGCCAGCTCGGCAGGCGGCAGAAACACACAGCGCGTGTCTGGGTTCAATGGCCCGGCATTGCGCCGGAAACGGTCGACGGCGTAGCGTAGCTCCGTACGACCCACATAGCCGACGAGCACGCGCGTCTCGGCGTCCTCGACGACCGGGTAGCCCTGGTACTTGCCCTGGGCCAGCAGGCGGTCGACGGCGGCCAGCGTCATGCCCGCCGCGGGCAGCGCCGTCACGTCGCTGTTCATGGCCTGAGACACGGGCACACCGAAATTGTGCTCCTCCTTGTTGTCGAGAAAGGGGAACCCACTGAACCAGATCATGCGGTCGGCAATGCCGCCCTTGCCAAACAGGTCGCTGACGGCCTTGGTGACGCCGACGACAATCATGGTCGGCAAGATGTACGTCAGTGCACCCGTCAGCTCAAACATGATGACGACGACGGACACGGTCAGGTGCATGATGCCGCTGAGCGCGGCGGCGGCGCCCAAAAAGGCATAGGTGCCGGGCGTGATGCACGGCACGTCGGGCTCGCAGGCCGCAAAAAACACGCTCGACGGGTACGCCTCGTGCAGCGCCTGCACAATGATGCCGACGGTGCGGCCAAAGGACGCGCCAATGGCCATGGACGGCACGAAGATGCCGGCGGGCACCTTGCTGCCGTACGAGATGATGACGAGGAACGTGCGCAGCAGCGTGGCCACGACGAGCGACGCAATGTTCCACATGCGGTTGGGCGCCTCGCAGAGGCCCTGGTAGTCCTCGGCGCCCTCGCACTCCAGGAACAAAATCTCCATGCTCTCGGTCATGTCGATCCGCAAAAACACGTTGGGGTAGCACACAATCGCCGTGGCCGCCGCCAGCAGCGTCGCCTCGAGCACGGCGTGCTGACTCAGGTACTTTTTGCGGAAGGCCTGCACGCGCAGGTTCCACTTGATCACAAAGGCGCCGTACAGGCCGCCAAAGATGCCAATGATCACGTAAAAGACCGTCTCGAAAAAGTGCCACGACCGATCGTAGTGCACCTGGAACATGACCAGCTGCCCCGTCCGGAAGGGGTTCATCGCCGCCAGCACGGCTGTGGCGACGAGCGCACAGAAATAGCTGCGCCAGAGCGTTTTCAGGGGGAAGTAGGACGCCATCTCCTCGAGCGAGAAGAGCACGCCGCCAATGGGGCTGCCAAAGGCCACGGCGACGCCGGCCGCCGCGCACGCGCACAAGATCTCGCGCGTCTTGGACGCGTTGCGCCGGTACTTGGCAAACATGCGCGAGATCACGTTGCCCGTGCACACGGCATAGTGCACGCTAGGGCCCTCTTTGCCGACGGACAAGCCCGACGCAATAGCCAGCGGCAGCGCCACGGACTTGATGGCCAGCGTCCAGAACCCCAGGAAGCCCTTCATCGTGAAGCCGGCAATGATGCACTTGATTTCCGAAATACCGGAGCCGGCCGCGTAGGGCGCATACGCGCGCACGAGCGTCGCCGACGTAAAGGCAAAGGCCGTCGCAAAGGCCAGGTACAAGACATAGTTGGCCGGCTCAAAGCCCGTCCAGCGGTGCCAGTCGGCGCAGCCGTTGTCCTCGCCCCAGCAGCAAAAGTTCTCGTTGAGGTAAAAGGCCGTCGTGCAGTAGCCCAGCTTGATGTCGGACAGCCACTCGGTGATGATGTTGAGGAAGGCCGCGTTGAGGCCAATGGCCACGCCGATCAGCGTGACCACGATCCAGCCTTGTGCGGCGTCGTACGACTCGTACAGCTTGTGGCGCCAGCCGACCTGGCCGTGGTCGTAGAGTGTCGCGTTGTGTCGTCGCCGGGCCTTGCGCCGCAGCTGTTCGCGGGCCGCATCCTGTACCCAGTCTGGGGCCGGTTAGCACACAGTATCCGCACGTTGTCCAGCAGTCGTCTTCACCCACCTATTGTTGTAAAGTCTTCGTAGCGCTTGATCTCGGCAATCTCCTCCTCGATCCGCTGGTGCTCTGCCGCCGCTGCCGGTGCGCCCTCGTCGTGCTCGCCGCGCTCGGCCGTCGACACGGCAAACGACAGTCGCGAGCTAACCGACGGCCGCCGCACGCTCAGCCCGGCATGGCCCGCACCGCCCATCGCCGTCGACGACATGAACGACGACGATCGGGACGCCATTGTGTGTGTGGTGTCGCTCTCTCGTCGAGTTCCGTCGTCTCGTCGACCAACACGGCCGCGCCGCAAGAGGTGTGTCGTTCTGTGTTCTTCGTTTCAACTATACGGGCGCTTTCTTTATCGTCAATGGGTCCGTCATCTGCCGTCAAACTCGTCCGATTCGTGGGTCGTCGTCGTCGTCGCTCGTCGTCGTCGCACACGGATAAGGGGGTGGTTGGAATGGGATTACGTCGTGTTCTTGGGCGGTTTCTTGGCCCTGCGATGCTAGCTGGCGGGAGCTTGAGTTGCCTTGTCTTGCTTGGCTCTGCGAGTACGGGGCAGCATTGTACTCCACAATTGGGGTTTCATTGCACGTGACAATACGTGCTCACGCACGTGCAATTCACCCGATTACACGAGAGTTTCCCAACAAGGAAGTCGCACAGAAAGGGCGCCTCACAGGCAAAGACGAGCACAATATGATGTTCTTTACGAAGTACTCGGGCACAATCTGCAGTGGAATGGGGTACAAACATCAGAGCACACCATGCGGTGTCTCCGGTATTAAATTCAACTCGGTAACTACATAGTCCAACATGCCAACCCAAGAGGGTGACAAAGGGGTATTTGTGCGCGAAATTGCGAAATACAATAGTAAAATAAATACAGAGGAAAAACAAAAATCCAAAATAATCCAAAATATCCAGAAATTCCAAGAAATTTAGGCATATCAACAGAAATTCAGATCAGTCAAGCGAAAAAAAGAGTCTGTCTTGGCTACCGCCAATCCTAAAGTCCCTGCGGACGCTGCCCATTTAGAAGTTCCGCCACAGACGCTTGTACCAGGGCGCGGGGGCCAGGTCGCCATTGGACAGCTCCTTGTCCTCCTCCAAATCGCGGCGGCGGCCCGACACCAGGTCCATCTCGTGGGCGCGCCAGAAGCGGGTCTTGAAGATGAACTTGTAGCCAAAGTAGATGATGGCAAAGAGCGGCAGCAGGATGTAGGCGTCGACAAAGTTGCCGGCGTCAAAGGGCGACAGGTACGACCAGCCCTGGACGAGGGCCAGAAAGACATTGGCAAACAGGCCAAAGTAGGCATTCCACGGGTAGAAGAACGACTGGAAGGGCAGCTCGTCGGGGGTGTGGCCCTGGGCCTTCCAGGCCGACCGAAAGCGGATGTGCGTAAAGGAGATGCCGCCCCACACCAAGAACGTAGAGACGCCCGACAGGTTGACAATGTAGCCGTAGGCCTTGCTGGCGCCCGTGGAGACGTTCATCATGCTGAGGGCGCCGCAGGCGTTGGTGAGCACAATGGCCGGGATGGGCACGCCGCGCTTGCTGGTCCAGCCCAAGAACTTGGGCGCCTTGCGGTCCTGGGCCATGAAGAGTAGCGTGCGGCTGCCAATGTAGATGCTCGAGTTGACGGCGCTCAGGCAGGTCACAAAGATAAAGGCGTTGATCAGGTTGACGCCCGATTGCCAGCCGGCGTTTTGGATGGCAATGGTCATGGGCGACTTGAGGGCCTTGTTGGCGCCGTTGATGAGGCCGTCGGCGTTGGCGGGGCAGGTCAGGCCAAAGAAGATGGCGGAGCCCATGTAAATAAAGATGATGCGCCAAAACACTTGGCGGATGGCGCGCGGCACGGCGACGCCCGGGTTCTTGGTCTCGGTGGCGGCGACGGCGATGGACTCAACGCCGGCGTAAAAGGTCGAGCAGAAAACAAAGACGGTGGCCACACCACGGAAGCCGTGTGGGAACGCGCCTGGATTGTGCCAGTACTCGCCGCCGATGGCCGGCACGCCCTTGATGCCGCCGCTCACGTAAATGATGGAGAACAGGAAATACGCGACCAGGCCGGTGAGCTTGATCAGGGCCAGCCAGAACTCGGCCTCGCCAAAGGCCTCGACGCCGAGCAGCTGGAAGGCCATGAACGCGGACCAGAACAGCAAGAAGTAACCCCAGATGGGCACCTTGTCGCTCCACAGCGAGAAGATGCTCGTGATGGTGTTGTACTCGTTGGCCAGCACGGCGAACCAGATGATAAAGTAGTTCCAGCCCACAGCGACGCCAAAGGCCTTGTCGACAAAGCGGTCGGCCAGCGTGACAAACGCGCCGCCCGAGGGGTACAGCGTCGTCAGCTCACCCAGGCTCTGCATGATGCTAAAGGCAATGACACCGATGACGCCAAAACCAATGATCAGCGCAGCGGGACCACCCGAAGACAGCGCACCGCCGGAGCCGACGAGCAGGCCGGGGCCGATGATGCCAGCGAGGGCCATCATGCTCAGGTGGCGGGTCTTGAGGCCGCGCTTGACGCCAGAGTGCGGGTCGATGGCTTGGAAGTCGCCGGTCGAGCCCTCGTCGGCCGACGGCTTGTCATGCGGGCTGAGTCCATTGCTGCCGTAGGGGTCGGTGTCCTTCTTGTCGGGGGCGCGGTAGTCGATGCCGATTTCGTCGTTAAGCAGCCCGGGGCCGCGGTCGTTGGGCGTGGGGTCATGGTACGCCATGGTGAAGTCTCAACTATGTTGACGAAGAAGAGGGAGAAAACAGGAAATAAAGAAAGTGAGGAGGGAAAGAGGAAAGAGAAAAGAGGAAGGAGCGAACTCGGGTAGAAGAATATGCCGAGTGTGGTGTCACCAAGCAAACGTGCGCAAGACGGGCAAGCTCAGCTCAACGGCACATTCCAGTTCTGCTGGCTGTTGTTCCGTCGTTTTGTTGTTCCGGATCGGCGGTCCTGTTATAGCAGACAGCTAGACAGGCCTTTTTGAAAACAAAGGAGCTTGTTTTGCGACCTTTGTCCTTTCTGTGCTGTTTTGCGCCAAAGTGCGACAATCGACAAAGTTCGAGATAAGAGCTCTGAGCTGTCGCAAAAGCTCGCTTCTTTCGTGTAAGTCGGATCTGCACGTCGAAACTGCAGACGGCGTGCTTAGACGGCGTGCCCACGTATCAGCAAGACGCCGTGGTGGACGAGCGTGCTGTTTGCTGGCGTTTTGGTGTGGTTTTGGCGGTATTCTCTTATCAGAGCAGGGGAGGGAAAGAACGCGGCGGCGCTCTCCACAACGTTATCTCAAGCGCAAAAGCCGTTCTGCAAGAAGAAGACGGCGCCAAGACAGCGGGCCTAGAAGATCCGATAGGAGCAAGGCGATCGAGAGGTAGAGAGAGGGAGGAAGAGAAGCAGGAAGGGAGGTGAGAAACGTGGGAGGAAGTGAAGATCTGGGGGGGGAGACGGGATGAAGAAAAAAGAAGAGAAAAAATGGGAGAAGAAAAGACTGAAGAAAATAAAAAGGGCAAAAAAAAGAACAGACGGAAAGTTGAGTGCAGATCGAAACAGGGAAACGCGGGTCCGGTGCGACGGGAGTGACCCTCTTTTTACATTCGCCGGGAGGCTGTCAGAGGTGGTGGTGTTCCTTTTTTGTTTGTTCTTTTCTTGGGTCTTTTTGTCTCTCTAATTTTGAGGCTGTTCTTTCGTGTTTTCTCTCTCACGTGGCTTTTTTTTGTCTTTTACAATGCTCATCCTCCCTGTCTGTTGATCGTTCTTGCCTCTGAGCATGCGAGCCATGCAGAGACTTCCTTCCGTTCGGGGCAGAATAAGATACCTCGATACCAACCGACGAACGGCAGCTTCTCGGTCGTTGGGGCTCCACTCTGCACCGTGCCTTCCTCGCAGCGTCGCAACCCACGCCTATTGTTCCCCACGCTCGCCCCCCGTGCAGGTTCTTTCCTTTCTCGCTGAAAATGCACGGTCACCACTGTAACCACTGTAAGCACTGAAAGCCACGCCACACTGGACAGACTCGTGGCGTCTGGGCGTGCTCCATTCAGGCCCGTATTCGCATCTTTTGGCACTCGGAGCGAGACCATGAAGAAAGAGAGGCAACAAAATAAAGAACACCAAGCCAATAACCATATCCCTCAGGTGGTCTGGACGTGCCTGGCGGTCAGCCCGTCGAGCTCGTCATCGGCGGCTGCTGCCATTGGCTAGGGCCTTCGAGGGCACTACAGGCCTTGCTAGGACCTTGCCAGGCGCGGGCCTGCGGGCGTTACGTAAAGGCGCGATGACGCCTTCCGGGACCCCCATGCGCTGGGGCCCTAGAGGCGGGCGCATGTCTTGTCAGGAAGGTGCGGTGGTGAGGCTGGCAGTGGGTGGGACTTTCCCGACATGCCTGCCACAAGCCTGCACTTGCCCTGTTCGTCGTCGCATTGGCGCCAAGGCTAAGCTTCATTTTGGAGCTTGTGAGAATCTCCAAACCTCTCTTTTCTTTTTCTTTTGTCGCCTTTCACCCACTCCTTCGGCTCCGTGCCAGCAACAGCATTTGTCCGCCCTTGCCTGCCCCTCCCCTCACGCGCTTTGTCCACTTTGTTCACCGTGGCGTTATTGCTCATCGACCCTATTATGTGGCCATCGCCCCAAGCGCGCTCCAACAAGGGCGCCCCTGCTTTGTTCGCCCGCCCTGTCTTTGGGAGGTGATTCAGCTGCCAAGCTGACTTTGGAGGCCACGGTTGGGGGCGTGATGCACAAAGATGCAGCTTGGGGGCACCTTGCAGCACGCTGCAGCAGGAATGCGCTCCAAGCGCACACCCAAACAGGGAAGACGAGCGGAATGGCCGTGCCTGTCAAGGTCTCAGAACGTCAGAACTCTATTTCGCTTAACTCGATTCGTCTATATTGTCTCTGCCGAGTCTGCGTCTTCCCCAATCGAGAAAACGGAGAGACGACGAGAGGAAGGAAAGCGAAAGAAGCAAAGGCAATGAGAAACAAAACAACCAAAAGCAAACGCCAACAATTGGAACCTTGCCGGGGGCCATCACGCAGAATCAGGCCAACACCCGCCAACAGCATCCAACACCGCCCAACGTCAAAGACAACAGCCCATCACGACATCGCGACCTTGCCAATCACATCTTGAGTCCTCACTTTGCTCGCCGACCACTTTGTCTGTTGTCCTCGCCCATATCCTCCTCTCCTCGCTGCGCTCGCTAGCATCCTATGGGCTGTTGACAGCCACCAGGGGCGCGTGCCGCTCCAAGAAGGCCGCCACGCACGCCACAAACCGCTGCAGCTCGCTCGCCGGCGTGCCCAAGCACAGTGCAATGCTGCCGCGCCGTGTCGTCCAGAATCCAGCCTCCATCATCTCGAACCAGAACAGCTCCTTGAGCGTCCAGTCCTCGGCCGTCTCGCGCTCGATCGTCTGCAGGCCTGCCGCCGTAAAGTGCGAGCCCAGCACCGTGCCCACGCCCGTGAAGCACATCATGGTACCAGCCGTCACGGTGGCCAGGTCGCGCAGCAGGTCGTCGCCCTGGGCGTTAAAGGCCGTGCACACCTCGGGCGTGTAGACCTCGGTCAGGCCGGCGTGGCCGACGTACATGGCGAGCGTGTTGTTGTTGAACGTGCCGTGGTGCGTGAGGAAGGGTGCCGGTGACCCTGTCGCTGTCGTCGGTTGCGGCCGCGGGTCGTACGTCGCCATAATGTCGGCGCGGCCGCCAAAGGCACCAAAGGCCAGGCCGCCGCCGAGGTACTTGCCAAAGGTCTTCATGTCCGGGTGCAAATCGTGGATCGCCGCGAGGCCGCCGGGTGCCACGCGCGACGTCATGACTTCGTCAAGAATAAAGACGACGCCAGCCTAAAAGAACGTTAGCATCAACAACACGACCAGTACGAGCCTGGAAAAGAGAACGGCATCGTGTGCTCACCTCCTTGGCTGCCGCCTCAACCCCCCTGAGGAACGCCCGCGTGCCCGGCACCGCGCCGGGCCCGCCCTGCATGCCCTCCACCAACACCGCCGCCACGCCCTCCTGCGCAATCGCCGCCCGCGCGCTCGCCACGTCGTTGTACCGCGCCACCACAAAGTCGTCCCGGTCCACGTTGTTGGCCGCCGGTTGGCCGCCGCCAAACATGAGCACGCCGCCGTGGTAGCCGCCCGCAAACACCACCACTTTGCGCCGCCCCGTAAACGCGCGCGCCCCCGCCAGCGCGTGCAGGTTGGCCTCCGTGCCGCAGTTGGTGAACCGCACGCGCGCCAGGCCGAACCGCGCGCACATGGCCGAGGCGTGCACGTGCTCCTGCGCGATCGTGGCGCCCAGGTTGAGGCCGACCGTCGTGATGGTCGTCAGCAGCGACGCCACAATCACCGGGTGCGAGTGGCCGTAGACGGCCGCCGTCAGCTCGCCGACAAAGTCCGTGTACGTCAGGCCGTCCTCGGACGTCAGCTGGTATCCCTTTCCAGAACGCATGCACAGCGGGAACGGCGACGTGTGCAGCTGTGTGCGCGTGTTGCCGCCGGGCATGCTCTCGGTGGCGAGCTGGTGCAACTCGAGGGACCGGGGGTTGGCTGCCGTGTAGCGGGCGATGGCGGCATCGAGGGCGCCCTGAGCGGAAGAGAAGGAAGGGGTTGTGGTGATCTCCTTGACCGTCGTCGTGACAAGGTCTTTCTTGAGGATGCCTGCCGTCCCGGATGGGATGATGGCGGCCGTCTCCAGCACAGCGCTCGGTGCCATTGTCTGATATGTGGTGTGGTGTGGTGTGAGGTGTGAGGTAGATTTTGACGTCTTGAGATGACAAAGGCTTGAGGTGAAGAGACAGGTAAGTTCAAACAATGTGCTGTTGATGTTCGCTCTTGAAAATCCTTTCCTCCTCTTCGATCTTGAAGAGGGACGCTCAAGATATATCGGAGCCCATGTCCCGCATCCTATCTCGCTGGTAGGGTCGGCCAGTCGGCATTGCTATCGATAAAGAGAGTCGCTGCTTCGCCGTTCTACAGTCTCGTCTCTTGCCTGGTATCATCCCCTCTCGTTCCTCCCCTCCTTTGTCGGTCGTTTCTTTGGGCTTGCCATTGTGGAGTCGCCGCCGTCCGTGGGTAGAAAGTCGCTGTCGATTTCCATGTCCGCCGTTCTCCTTTGGAGCTAGTAAAGTTGAAAGGGAGATTGTCGACGGTGACTCCTTCGGAATGCTTGTCGTCCTTGGTTGCTGCTGATAACGAAAACGGCGAATTGTCTGGGCGAAGAAGACGTGTGCGTGCGTCTGATAGAGGACGAGACAGGGCGAGAGATAGGGAACAAAAAAAGCGGCGAGTGAGAGCGAGAGAGTGAGAAGCAGGAGGGAGGAAAGAAGTGTGAGAGAAAGAAGGAGAAGAAAAAGAGTCGTCGGTTGAATTCGCCGTCTTTGCGGAGCTTATCGTCTCTTCTTCCTCTCTTCTCCGTGTAAGTCAGATTATGGTGGAGTTGGTGGAAGACGCCGTCCGCTAAGACGCCGTCCGTTGGAGCCTCTTTTTTACCTTCTCTATGATAACAACGTCGTATAAGTCCCTGACGCCTATTGGCTGCTCTGTTGTTTGGATCGTTCTACTCCGTCTTTTTGATATCTTTCCTGATTCTGGACAATTTTGGACATCTTTAACAATGGTGCCGATGGCAAAGCCTCCGTTCAACGGATTTCCCGGACGCCTCGATTGCAAGGGGCGGCCCGCCAGGCGGCCCGAGAAACAGCCTCGATCGACCGAGAGCCGGAGAGATAAGAACGGCCATTGGAACTATGGAGACACATCAAGCCCTTCTCACAGTCATATTTACAAAGGTTAAATAAATATTTTCATTATTTCTCAATGGATACTAGTCCGCAACTTTTGATATCAATAAAAACCACATCGCACGCATCACAATACAATCGTACACATTATTAAACGTAAGGCTTTATAAACCACCCTCGTACCACTTGCCCCTACTGAAACATGTTTTGGTTAAAGCCGACACCGTCCGGCGGGTCACCGTTGTTGCCGCCCGTGGAAGAGGATCCCAGGATGGGCTGCTCCGAACTCAGGAAGCCCATGTCCATCCAGGTGGTCGAGTCCAACAGCCCGCCGTCGACCGTCTTCCACCAGTCGGCCAGCAGCGAGTCCTGGTCCGGCTCAATGATGCGGTCGAGGGCGCGCAATGACGAGGAGGTGGAGCTTTGCTGTTGGGGTAATGGTTGTTGTTGCGACTGCTGTTGTTGTAGAAGTTGCAGCTGCGTTGGTTGCTGCTGTTGCTGTTGTTGCAGAAGCGGTTGCGGTACGGAAACGTCCTCGCCATCCACCTCTCCACCGTTCTCATCGCCCTCGTCGTCTGAATCGCCGGCCATGCTGCGGTCGTCGGTATTGTTGTTGACGCTGCTCGCACCGCTGATGCCCGCCCCGCCGCCGGCTCCAGCACCTGATCCAGACACGACGGCGCCGTACCGCTCGGCATTGTTGCGCACGACCTTGTCGAGTTGGCACACGAAAAACGCCGATAAGCTCGCGTACAGGTGCGCGGCCGACGTCGTCGGCAGCCGCGCAGCGATACGATCGAGGTGGCCCGGGATGGCGCGCACTTTCGCAGCGGCTTGGTCGACCTTGACGAGCGAGAGTCCGCCGCGCTGGATGGCGTACAGAATCTCGGTGGCGGCGTGGCAGACCATGATGAACTGGTTGTTGTGGAAGCCGACCATGAGCTCGAGCAGCATGGGGTCGTGCAGCATGGTGTCGAGCAGGCGGCTGGCAATGTCGACGTTCATGGCGGACAAGTGTAGCAGCTCGGGGGACGTGCCCGTCATATCAATGGCACTCATGTCGCGCAGCGCCTGGGCGTTGAGCACCATGATGCTGTGGTCCATGTAAAAGGCGAGCACCGACAAATACGGGCAGGCGGGCGAGGGCGCGCAGCGCGTGTTACGCGTCAGCTCGAGCACGCGGTACGTCTGGGCGTGCCACTGCTCGACGGCAGCCAGGGTGTTGTCAACGCGCTTGCGCTGCTCCATGGCCGTCAAGAACAAACCGCGCATCTCGATGATGCCACTAACAATACGGTCGACGGGGACCGTCATGGGCTTGCGCCACCACTCCGAGGCGGACGCGGGAATTTCCTTCCAGGCGACGCCCATGGAGCGTCCCGTGATGATACCGAAACTCTTGTCCGAAATAAACGTGTACAGCCAGGTGCGCTCAAAGTTGCGGAACAGGCGCTCACGGAACTCGGGTGTGGCACCGCCCGGGATCTGGGCCAGCGCGTTGTGGACCTGCTCGGCAATGGTGGCCGGGCGGTGGATGCCGAGCTCGCGGGCAAGTTGGACGGCGTGGCTGAGGCGCAGCCAGTAGGGGTCGTCGCACTGGCGCTGGCTGACGGGGGCCCAGTACTGCATCATGATGATGGTCTGGATGGTCTCGAGCGACTTGACGCAGACGGCAATGGCCCACTTCATGTTGCCCTCGGCAAGCGAGAGCAGGGCCGGGTAGACGACGCGGTCGCGCGGGCGGTCAGAGACGGCGCAGCCGAGCGCGCAGAGGGCGGAGAAGAGCACAAAGGAGGTGGCGTGCACGTACTCGGGCGTGTGCAGGATGGGGTCGAGCAGGCCGATCAGCGGGCTGCGGTATTTGAAGAAGCTGGTCTGTTAGGACAAACGATCATAAAAGGCATATTGGAGACGGGAGTTCCACGTCGACTTACAGTTTAAAGTACCACACCACGTCGTCCTGGTCGATCAGGCGCGCGGCGACGGGGTCGCAGGTCGTGGTCTCAAGCTTCAGAGGGCTGTCGATGGGCTGTGTGGCCAGCACCTGCCAGTCCCGCTGGTGCGTCGTCTGGGTCGCAAAGTAGCGTGACAAACGCTCGTCGATGACGTTCTTGTGCGCCTTGTTGCCCAGAAACGACTGGGCCATGGGCGAGTTGGGGCTCAGGTGGTACGGGGCCGTGTCGGCGGTGATGGCGGCGGCCATAATGTGCAGCGGCGACACGAGCGAGGCCAGAAACTCGGGCTCGGCCATGGCCACGGCGTTGGCCGCATTGATCGTGTTGGAGCCGGTCGTGGTCGTGGTGGCAATGCTGCCGTCGCCCGCGGTCGTCGAGGGCCGTGTGGCGAGCGGAGGTGACGCAAGCGAGGCCAGTGAGGATGGCGATAGGGAAGAAGAGCCAGCACCCGCCACGGCCGACGAGTCGTGGTGGGACTGGGAGTGTGTGTGATGGTTGGCACCGGCAAAGTTGAGCAGCGCGGCGACAACCTGGTCGCGCTCGGCCGTCTCGCCGATGCGGGACAGGAGGCGGTCCACGGTGGCCGAGTTGGTATTGTGAAGGCTGGGGGTCAGTGATCGTGGATGACAGATAAGGATATCTGGAACGAAACTTACAAAGAGTTGCCGTGCTTGCGGCCACGGTTGGAGCCTGACGGATAGCGGCAGGGCCGGTGGCGCAGAGTGCAGCGCGAGCAGGGCATCTTCCGGTCGCACTTCTGCCGCAACGCTCGACAGTTGAAGCATGCCGTCACGGGCTTGGCAGTTCCCGCGCCCGCAACGGTGCCGGCTGCTGCTGCACCTCCCGAAGGTCCGGCCACACCCGAGGCTCCGGCGTCGTCACCGGCGTCATTCCGAGACGACAGCTCGTCGGCGTGGTCATTGTCGCGGTCGTCTCCCGTCTCGGGACGAGACTCATGGCGACCATCGCGGTGGCGGTCATCTACCGTCGGCCGTGGAAGGAGTGCCGGGTGGCTCTCGGACGGCCCTGGCCTTAGCCGTGGCGCATTGGACGGCTGTGGCTGTCGTGCATCGTGGACGGCCTGCTGTGATGTTTGCTGAGACGCTTGCAGTTTCTGTGGTGGTTCGCCGCGCACCCGGGAATACACGGGGTTGCTGCTTCCGTTATTGTTGTTGCTGTTGCCGCTGCTCATCCTGCAGGCGCCCACGCCCAGGGAAGGCGCGCACCCGTCAGCCCGTCAGAACGCGGGAAGGAGGCACCCCGGGCCAGCGCAGATCACGTCCGTTCTCCTCCGTCCAATAATAGGAAGGAGCGCGAGGCTGGGGGGTCCGGCCGCTTGGCCTTGGCCAGAGCGTTGCTTTGTTCTTTTGCCACAGGCAATAAAATGGTAGGAAACGGTAGAAAGCCGGGGATGAAGTGCGGAATGGAAAACGCCGTCCTCGAGTTGCGCCGTTCTG
The DNA here is from genome assembly GCA_021396225.1 of Sporothrix inflata. NCBI lineage: Eukaryota > Fungi > Ascomycota > Sordariomycetes > Ophiostomatales > Ophiostomataceae > Sporothrix > Sporothrix inflata. The sequence goes on from WNYF01000029.1 coordinate 309,721, forward strand.
CGAAGCGAAAATTGGAAAGAGCGCAAAAGGTGGCAAAGCACAGGAAAGAACGGCGAGGGGGGTTGTAATTAATGATGCGCAAAAGGCGTGGAGAGAGGGAAGGAGCTGGTGGCTGCCGTATGGTCGCAGCGAGCGTAGTGGTTGGTGGTTTGGTGGTGTTGCGCCCGGAGTGTGGTACGTGGGATGGGGAAAGAGGACCAAGGCGCTTTTGGCGGATGGTCGCTCCTGCCCGCAAACGGCGTCTAATTCAACAGCGAAAAAAGCACTTATCTTGCCCTTGGCAGCTTCCTTATCCTGTCGTGACCCACTTTATTTTGCCAGCTCCGAGGACTTAACCAGCTAGAATAGCGACTAATCATACAGTCTCCTTCATTCACACCCGGCAGAGGGGGCGGCTGCTGCACCCATTAATTGCCATATTTTAGCTTCCAACACGGATAATATGTTACTTTTTGTCAAGGCTAGTACTAGGAATCTATGAAAACTTTTGTATTGCAATTGTGAGGTACCAGCGTCGGGTGCATCCGAGGCGCTATATCCGCTTATAAGCGATGAAGAGCATAGAGTGCGAATAGCCGACCGGTGAAGATGTATCAACTTCTCACACCAACTGCATCCGACAGCATCTGATATTTTCAGACAGTTATCGTGATATTAGATGTGTATTTCCTTGTTTATATTCAAGACATATTCATCCCCAATCTTGTACTACGCGGTCCTTTTGCTCACAACCAACGTCATGATCACCAGTTCCCTTCCGCTTCATACTTGCTCCCCGGACACGGAATCTAGTATCTTCTGTCAAACGGCGTTCAACAAACCCATGAAGGAAGATATAATGGGAAGAAAAGTACGTCGCATCATACTAGTAACGGGAAGCTAGATGCATACTAATCTTTGCTATCTTCGATTGTTTGAACATAAAGTATGAGGTCGCCGTCTGTCCACGAAATATAATCAAACAAATCACGACTTGAGCGTCAGATGCCGAAAGGACGATGCATCATCTCAAGTAAATTTTGTCGACTCTGATCGTGTTGGTGTTGTCGTCTCGTCTCTCCTCTTCTCCTCTTTCTCCTCATTTTGTGGCCCCGGGTCCTATCTCGGAGCGCGCGGCTGTCGGCGGCTGCTTGGCGGCTCGGTGACACATATCGGGCATTTTGTTGTCGCTTCGCGCTTGGCTCCATTTTGTAGGTGTACATCCAACAACACAACGGAACTACTCGCCTTCCATTTCGAGCTTGTAAGACGGCGACGTGCTCGCGCTCCGAACACACCGGAACCACTCGGCCGGTTATATCATGTCATGATTGTCATCGTCTCACGAAAAAATCCATCACGAAGCGGGAAAATATTTCACAGGTTTCTTTTTACCACATTTTCTCCCTTTATTACGTTTCTAAAAGCGTCTGAACGGCGTGCAAGGTGATAGTATGGATCTTTTACAAATGTCTCCAGAAGAAAGTCACTATCTCGAATTTATATGAATGAGCGAACCGTTCGTTATCTTTTGCTTTATCATTTCACAATTTGATGTTCTGAATTTACGTTTGATTTTCACACCGTTGGATGTCGACGTCAAGCTACCTTTGATTCTTATCTTTGCTCAATCGTTATGACAGTCCCCGAAGCACCTGCCCAGCCATGCCTAGACAGTTGCCCTGAAACTGGCTCAGACTCGGAGCATGCCAGCCACAAGACTGTCAGGGGAGAAGACGGAGGATACGCATGGGTTATTGTTGGTGCCATCCTCGCTTCTTTCTCGGTATCATGGGGTGAGCTATCCTTTTAACCATAAACCAAAGTTACACCAATATTTACTGACTTACCACAACACAGGCATCAACACAACCTACGGGGTCTATGTATCCTTTCTGATCGAACATGACTACATTCCGGGCGGTACACCACTACGCTACGCTTTCGTCGGTGGACTCTCGATTGCCGTTGCCCTTCTCTCAGCGCCACTCATCAACTTTCTCATTAACCAATTTGGCTTTCGGGTGCCTTTCGTCATTGGTAGGCCGATATTTTCCACCCCGAAGTATCTATGATGATGCACCAACTAATTCATTATGCTAGGAATTATTGGTGTCGTTCTCGGCCAGTGCCTTGCCGGAATCTGCACTTCATTTGGTGCATATCTCGTCTGCCAGGGCCTAGTCTTTGGCATTGGTATGTTAGACAACCTCGACCAACCAAGGTTTATTTATGCACACGACTTCTAACACACCCAGGTCTCGGAGCAGTACGTTATGGAGACGTTAACCCACCCTACTCCAAGCTCATCACTAACGGTATAGATCCTCCTCTCATCACAAACCATCCTCGTCCAATGGTTCGATCGACGCCTCGGCCTAGCGCAAGGCTTTGCAAATGCCGGCTCGGGCCTTGGTGGCCTTGTTCTGTCCAACACAACGAGGCTCCTCGTCGAGGAGCTGTCCCTCAAGAAGGCACTCATTGTGAACGGTGCTATTTCAGCCGTCATCCTCATCCCGTGTCTGTGCCTCCTGAAGCGTGGTCCTGTTGACACGGGCCGCCGCTCGGAACCTCTGCAACTCCGGTGGTTGTGCCATCCCGGCTTCTTCTGGGTTTGGACATGGGGGTTTACAGCGAGTAGGTCCTGCGTATTGTCTTTTCTGTTCACTGCTTAGTATTTCTCTCTAACTCACCCCAGTGATGAGTTACTGTATTGCCATGTACACCATAGCTTCTTACGCCACCGGTGGGCTAGGACTCTCCCAGACCCAGGCCGCCGCGCTCCAGTCACTGTTGGCTGCCGGCTTCCTCGTGGGCCGACCGCTGACGGGCCTACTGCTCGATGTAGGCGGCCGCATCAATGTCGCCATTCTGTTAAATGTGGCAGCAGGCGTCTCCTGTTGGGCACTCTGGATTCCTGCGCGCTCCTTCGCCCCCATGGCCGTGTTTGCCCTCGTCCAGGGCTGCACGGGCGGAGCCGTGTGGGTGGCCGCGGCGCCCGTAACCGTCGAGATGGTGGGGACGGCCCGGTCGGGGTCGGCGCTGGCCATGTTCTGGCTAGCCGTGGCCCCTTCGGCGGCCTTTTCGAGCCCGTCGGCCATTGGACTGCTCACCTATGCGCGGGAACACCTGCATAAAGACGGACCCGAGGCGTATGCTATTTCCATTGGGGTCTGCGGTGGCCTTTTTGTGCTGTCGAGTCTGTGTCTCTGTGGTGCTAAACTTTATCAAAAGAGAGTAGCGAAAGAAGATGAAAACAACAAGTAGTAGAAATGAAATACCCTTCGCAAAGGCGGGGGGGAGGGGTATTTGGACAATGTCGGAAAAGTCGTGAGATTTTTTACAGAAAAGTAAACCCAAAAATCAAATTACAATTGATAAAATACAAAAAAAAAAAAAAACCTTGATACAGTGGGAAACGGACGTTGAGACCTGTCGTCGACGTTGACGTTGACTCCACTTGCACTGTATTTGTTGCCCCACACCAGTTGCCACATCTGGCCTTTGATTGGCTTAGCGCTTTACAGCTAGCTCCCGTGTCAAGGGACTGGACCTGGGCCCACTAAAACATCAGAATGTGCAGACTGCATCGCTCTTTCCTTTTCAACATCTCTTACGTTTGGCAGCTTCCCACGACAAGCAGAGCAGGCACAGGGACGGGCCTGACACGAATCCCCTTTTCTTCCTCTCCTACCATAGTCACCCGAAATGACCGGTTATCGGCACCACTCCCAACACACTCCTCTCCCTCTCCGGCCATGAACGCACTCCTCGACGCGGTGCGGGCTCGGTCGCCTTGCGCCCTGCACCTGGTGCGCGCCTACAGCACATCGCTCGAGGCAACCATAAAAAGAGTGGTGCGTATTCGAGACACATTATTGAGAAGAGGCAAAGACGGAGACCAATGCGAGACATTGAACCACAGCTAACAGTTTCTAGCCGTCCCAAATGTTCAAATACCAGATCAACAACATGCGGCGCGACCTCGAAGACGGCTCCAACACGAACACAAACGAGGGCTTCGGCAGAAGACAAAGCGGACATAGCAGGGAGCGAAACAACAATGACAGAAGCGGCGGCCGTGGTGCACGGGCCCGGGGATTTGGCGGCTACGTACCTGGCGGTCGGGGCAGCAAAGGCCAATACCACGGCGACACGCGCAAGTACCGCCTATTTGGCGCCCTCGTCGACAACCGCCTCACCCGCGTGCTCGAGGAGCTCGGGCCCTGGAGCGCCGACAACCGCGAGATGCACGCGTTTGGCTTGCACAGCCAGGGCGAGCTCGACCGCCAGGCCAAGCTGTTCCGCTCGGCGCTCGGCCAGAGCATGCAGATGGCCAGCTCCAAGGGCCTCGTGAGTCGCGCCGACAACCCGCTGTTCTGGAGCCTGCGCAACGCCTTTGTGCGCGGCGACACGGCTGGCCTGGCCAAGGAGCTGCGCTACGCCTTCCAGAGTTTTATCCTGCGGCCGAGCTTGGCGCCCGCCGTCAACACGCTGCAAGAAAGCATTGCCGACTTCCGGTTTCCCTACGAATGGTACCCGGCCACGCGCACCATGCAGCGCACCATCCACCTGCACGTCGGCCCCACCAACTCGGGCAAGACGTACCGCGCGCTGCTGGCTCTGGAGAACGCGCAGACGGGTATCTACGCCGGGCCCCTGCGGCTGTTGGCCCACGAGATTTACGCGCGCTTCGTGGCCAAGGGCCGACCATGTGCGCTGATCACGGGCGAGGAGCAACGGTTCCCGACGGCCGACGGCACGCCCATGGACCCGGCAGACCCGGCGAGCGCCATGGCGGCCATGGGCGGCGGCGGCGTGGCCGACTCGTACTTTCAGAGCTGCACCGTCGAGATGACGCCGCTCAACAAGCGCGTCGACGTGGCCGTCATTGACGAGATCCAGATGATTTCCGACCCGGACCGCGGCTGGGCGTGGACGCAGGCGTTTCTAGGCGTGCAGGCGCGCGAGGTGCACTTGTGCGGCGAGGAGCGCTCCGTCGACCTGATCCAGGCGCTGTGCGCGCGCATTGGCGACACGTGCATCGTGCACAAGTATGAGCGCTTGAGCGCGTTGCAGACGATGCGCGAGAGCCTGAACGGCGACTTCCGCAACCTGCGCAAGGGCGACGCCGTCGTGTCGTTCTCGCGCGTGGCGCTGCACACCCTGAAATCCGGTATCGAGAGCAGCACGGGCCGGCGTTGCGCCATCGTGTACGGCTCGCTGCCGCCCGAGACGCGCGCGCAGCAGGCGGCGCTGTTCAACGATCCGGACAACGACTACGATTTCCTAGTGGCGAGCGACGCCATCGGCATGGGCTTGAATCTTGAAGTCAAGCGCATCATCTTTGAGACGGCCACCAAACACGACGGCATCAACTTTCGGCACCTGACCGTGCCCGAGGTCAAGCAGATTGGCGGCCGCGCGGGCCGGTACCGGACGGCGGCAGCGGCCATCAAGAGCGACGCGGCCGACGAGAACAAGAACGCAACCACGCCCAAAAGCGACAACAAGGCGCCGCCTGTGGGTGCTTCTGCCGCGAAGAAATGGGGCGCGCCCGGGTTCGTGACGACGCTCGAAGACGAGGACTTGGCCATTGTGCGGGACGCCTTCCAGGGCGAGGCGCCGCCGCTGCAGACCGCCGGCATCCAACCGCCGACGTTTGCCATCGAGCAGTTTACGCGCTACTTCCCACCGGACACGCCCTTTAGCTTTATCCTGACTCGCATGCGCGAGCTGGCCAAGGTGTCGGGCCTCTTCCAGATGTGCACGCCCAAGGACATGATTGAGGTCTGCGACATCATTCAACCCTACCGCATGACGGTCTACGATCGCTGCATCTTTATGGCGGCCCCCGTCTCACTGCGCGACCCGGGCCAGCGCGAGGTCATCATGGCGTTTGCGCGCTGCGTGTCCGAAATGCGCGGCGGTGCGCTGCTCGACATTCCCGAGATCAACCTCGAGATTTTGGACCTCGCCGACGCCAACGACTACCCGGGCGGGCCCAGCAAGTATTTGCTGGGCGTAGAAGCGCTGCACAAGGCCATTACGCTGTACCTGTGGCTGAGCTACCGGTACGTGGGTGTGTTCAGCAGCCAGCAGCTCGCGTTCCACGTCAAGGCGCTTGTCGAGGCCAAGATCAAGGCGTACCTGGACAACCTGACCTTTGTGCCCGAGCGGCGCCGCCAGCGCGTGGAGGCGCTGCGCAAGATGGCCGAGCGGCGCGAGAAGCGCGACGACGGCAAGAAGCGGATGCTCCTGGACGGGGACGAAGAGGCGGCGGACGCTGGGAGCAAGGCAGCGAGCGAGACAGCACCGGCCGACCAGGCCAACACCGCGTCGGCGATGGCTCGCTAAGTTTGCACGACTTGTTGACTACGGCGTTTGGGCATGCAAATGGAAAAGGCTACACATTTGGGAATCTCCGGAAAAGAAAACTGTACGATATACTGGATTTACACATTGCATCTCTTAATAGACACGAACTGTACAAATTGTAGCGGCCTGGCTTTATTGCAACTTCTCTTGTTTGATTCTTCCGACGCCTCTACCAGTCCTATGAATTGTGAATGGGAATGGAAGACATGTTATACAATATACAGAGCACCTCAGGGTGTGTGAGGAAAGCAAAAACGCCTGCAGTCAACATTCAGGTAAAAAAAAAAAAAAAGAAATAGTCTAAAGGAGTATTGAAGTAAAATGCAAATGAGAAAAAAAAGAAGGCGGCGAGTTTTTCAGCCGGAAGAGAGAGAGAGAACAACAAAAATCAAATGCAACCCGGACACGCCGCTTACGACGTGAACACAGCGACGTAGTCGACCTCCATGCCGGAGCCCGTGCCGCCCAGGGTCGCCGTCGTCGGCGTCGTCTTGCCCGCGACGGCGTTCGGGAACCCGCCGCCCACGGCCACGTTGAACAGCAGGAACTTGGAGTTCTGGGCCAGCGCGACCCACGCGGCCTGGTTGTTCACCGTCGACGCCTTGACGGTGAAGACGACCCTTTCGTTGATCAGCCACGTAATCGTCTCGGTCTGCCACGTGGACGCCGACTTGGACGCCGACCGGTCAATCACGACGGCGGCCGTGTACCAGGCGTTGCGCGCAAAGCTGGCCGTCGTGGTGATGCCCGTGGTCTCCTTGCAAGGGCCACCGTTGGGCGTGCCGCAGTGCACCGTCTCGTAGGCCTTGGCCTGGCCGTTGAGCGACTCGAGAATGTCGACCTCACCGACGGCGGGCCAGTTCTTGTAGTTGCCGCGGTAGGCCGAGCCGAGCGACCAGAACGCCATCCAGATGCCGAGCTGCGAGGCCGCGGCGTTTGCGCCCAGCTTGAGGCGCGACTCAATGCGCAGCTTCTTGCCGACGGCGCACGTAAAATCCCAGGCCTTGATGGTCTCGATGCGGCCCGAGGTCCAGGTGGTCTTGCCGCTCACCGTGGTCTTGACGGGCGTGATGAGCAGGGTGCCGGCCGAGGTGATCTGCAGGTTGGTCTTGCTCTTGGTGTAGTACTCGACCTCGCCGGTGCCCCAATGGGAGACGCCGCCGGCGTACGCGTTGCCGGTGTCGATGGTCCAGCGGTCGGTCGACGGCAGCGAGCCGACGGTGCCGGCAAAGCCGTCCGAGAAGAGTGTCGTCTTGTAGCCAGTGGGGATGCGGATGTTGCCGACGACGCCGACGCTGGTGGCGCGCGACGCCACGGTCGGGCGGTAGAAGAGCGGGAAGGCGGCGACCTCGCGGAAGGCGATGGCCGCGAGCAGGACCAGCACCTGCGTGAGGATGTTGGACGGCATCTTGAAGTGGCGAGGAGGTGCTACCGGGTGAGAAGAATTCAAAAATGAGCGTGGTAGGGAAAATGGAGGGAACGTCGACAAGAGACGACTGAAGAGAGAGCGTGGGTGATAAATATAAATCAAACAGTCAAGGGACCAAGGGGCAAAAGGGAGAGACACGGGGTGGCCAACGAACAATGCACGAGGGCCAGACCGGGGAATCGAAAAGAGACAGACACGGACGAGGCCGATACGGTATGCAAAAAAAGGAGCGTGAGGGAAGCGGAACAAAAGGTTCCAGGCTTCGAAAAAGACAAAAAAGCGGCTCTAACACAAAAGGGAGCGTCGTCAGCCTGCAACAATATAGTTCAAGGACTGATCTGGAATGCAGGAGGGGGAGAAAAAAAAAGAGAAGAAGAAAAGGAAGGGAAAGGGCTGGAAGAAAAGAAGAAAAGCCACGAAGAGGGAGAGGGAGCACCTGGTCCCCTGGGTTGAAGCCTCTCTGTAGCGGCCCTGTCTTGGCCCATATCATCGTCGTTCCGTTTCCCATGCGCGAACGGAGTCAGAGACGGCACGTTTTTGTGCTATTTCCCTTGCATTTTTGTCCGTTCCTATTGTTTCTTTCGACCTCGCAGGGCCTGGGCAGCCATGGCAAGCTGTGGACGCTTTGCATGTTGAGCACATGTTGGCGCCGCCCTGGGGGTCACTGGATTTTCCCTCTTCCCTCTCGGTCCCGTCCCTTCGTTTAGGTTCGTTCCTCGTCCTATTGCCTCATCGGGGCTCGTCTGGCCCTCTGCTGTTTACCTTAACTGCTTTCAGGCACCTGCGACTGAGATGTGGCACACGCGATTGGCCCAAGGGCCTCTAGGGTCTGAACCTTGCATGGGACTAAACCCCAATAACCCGTAAAATGTGACAGGGGCCCGCATCGATAGCCTCTGGACCACAAAGTCTAGACCGTCCCGGCCACCGTTGGACCCCCTGAACGTTGACGCCAGGCTTGGGCATACCTCGTATGTCGAAAAGCTCGAAAGCTCCAGGCACTGGAGCTAAACCAACTGGGGCGAGCGGCGCGGGTGGAGACAACGCCTGAGCGCGACTGAGTTTTTGAATTTTGGATGGCCTGGGCCTGGGCGCTTCTCGAACTGATGGCCCTTTGCGTGCGTGTGCTTGCTTCCTTTTTTTTCTTTTTCGGTTCCAGTTGCCTTTGTCGCGCCGTCACTCGCCCTCGCCATCGCCATTCGTTGCCCTTGTGAATTTGCCCATCACCGCCGCTCGTATTCGCCGTCGCCGGAGATGAGGGGACCAGCTCGACCGGCATCGCAACTGTTCGGGGTCTGGTTGAGAACACGATGATGGACGATGAACACGATGCAGCATTACCCCGGACCAAGAATACGAACAGAAGAGCGACCGTGTCAACCCAGAAAAGGGCAAAAGTTGTGCACATCACCAGACCGGGGCACCATACCGCCACGAGGGGCAGGCTCTCAAGGGCTGCAGGGGGCGGCAAGACGAGTATCGCTAAGCAAATACGGCTGACGCATACGAACCCTGAAAATAGGTACTTTACCTGCGTCTGCGGCGTCGTCCCATGTCGTTCAAGAGATGCCGAGCACACGGGCGCAAAACGCTTCTTTGGATGGATGTCTCGACTCCTGGTGGTGCGCCGCGGGCGCCCAGCTGCATGCCCTCCATGAATTCCCATTGGGGCTTTGCGCTCCTCTGGCGATGTGAAAAAGTAAAATGAGCTCGATACCAAGACACAATAATGCGAGGTCTTGGGTCAGGGAGGAGGGGAGGGGCGCAGGCTTGCGCCAGTGGGAGAGGGGAGATACGCTCCATGCCAAGACATCAATGCTGCAGCCCGCGTGTTGTAAGATTAGCACGCACCAAGGGCTTCGTTCGCAGTGCTGTCTTTGTTCTTTATTTCGCCCTTTCTTGGTGGCTTCTCGCCCTTTCGCTTCCCCTGTCGCCCTTCCCGTCGCGCCGTCTGCACCCCTGAGCACAGTTTGTGATTTGTTAGCAGAAGCGAAATGGAAAAATGAAAAAGACGGTGGGCGGCGCAGAAAATATGCCCAGGAACAGACACGTTTTTGGAAATTTTTGGAAACCACTGCGTCACTGCGGGCCGGCCACCGAAAAATCGTCAAAGGGAGAACCGAACGGAAAGCAAAGAGGAAAAACAAAAACAGAAAAACAGAAAACGACAGGGGGGGCAGATGGCAGATCCACTGCGCATCACAGCATATCCTCCGTCACATCATGGCACTTACACAGTACATCGATCATCGCTCCCATCGGACGAGGCTCGATGGAGGCGGAACGTCCTCCGTTTCTGGCAGAACAAGCAAACGCCACAACTGCCCAACTGTTCAAGTCTCACCTACAAAGTGTCACGGCCTGCACGGCAGGGTAAGGCAACATAAAAAAGTGCAAGACGTGTATTTTTGACACAGGGCGGATGAGGCGTTCGCCAAGGCCATCGTGGAATGCCACTGATAAAGTGGTCGACAAAGTGGTCTCTCGTGCACTGTGTCGTACTTCGGAGTCGTGTCCGCTTGGCGAGGCGTTCCTCTACACGCGACAGCATTCCCGGGCGGCGCGCTCCTCTTTGGTGCGGCCCGTCCATAGCCAACAAAGACCTTTTTTTCGAGACAAAAGGGAGGGACGTGTCGAGGAGGCAGTTCTTCCGTGCCGCGCCTCGAGTCGTTGTGAGCCTGCATTTTGTGTGTCTCGGTTAGCTAGGAATCCTTTGCCGGTATTTGTTCTGTAAGCTATTCTGGGATGCATTCTTTCTCTGAAACCACTTTCTAGAGAAATACCAGAGAAAAAAATGGGAACACGCGTTCCCCCAAATTCATATACACTGACCATCTATCTTTTTCTCGAAAAGCCTGCTGGAGGCCGGCGTGCGAAAATCGTAGTATCCCCAGTGTGTAGCGGATAGATGTGCAGAGTATTCCAATAGATTGCACGCATAGTACACATAGCACGGTGGATATGGCGATCACAAAATGGGACTATTGGGTATGGGCGACACGGCGACATCCAAATGTAGAAGCAAATTGTAGAATCAATAAAGAGAAAATCAAAGTGTGCAAATATTCCAAGAAGCTAGTAGCGAGTGGAAGTGAAAAAGCCGCCTAGAAGAGAGACAATAAAAACAAAAGGGCAAAAGTGAATATCCCAAAAAAAAAAAAATGTCCAAAGTCCCAGAGTCCCAACTGTCTATGCATCTTTTGGTATCGAGAGGAACGAAAAACGTCAGAAACCAATGACAAAGAAACACTACATGGGATATCTTTGAAGAATCCAACCAAAAAAAGTAGAGAAGAAAAGTCCAAAAAAAGAACAATAATCAAAAGCCCCTCCCAACGGCCGTGGCATATTATATGCCCAGCACAAAAAGATGTGTCTGCCCAGAAAATAAATTTGAAAACGGCCGTAGTTCATTCGTCATAGCACACCTTGTCGTCCTCCAATGGATATCTGCCTCCCACATAGATCATAAACCCCGCCATGAACGTTGCCGTTCGTTTCTTTTTCTCTTTTCGTTTGCAATTTGTTTCGTCATCTTCGTCGTTTTCGTCTCGAAATAAACGCACGCCGGCGTCTATTCGGCAATGTTTGCCATGCCCGACGGCCCAAAGTTGCCGTACACACCTTCGTCGCTGCTGTCGTCGGAACTCTTGGGGCTTTGTGCGTTGCTCGCGTCGGTGCTGTGGAGGCCGCCGAAGCTGCTGCCGAACCCGCCGACACCGCCAAACGAGCTGCTGGTGATGCCGCTACCGAGACCGGCCGTACCGACACCCAGAGCCAATATGCTCTGGCGGCGGGCGGCGTCCATGTCGACAACGCTCGCACTGCGGCTGAAACTCGGCTTCTCGGGAAGTGTCTTGAGCAGGCCGGTGCTGATATCGAGCATGCCCATGGCAAAGTTGGTCAGGCCCTTACCCTCACCAGGCTTCGAGCTGACGGACAGCGTCCAGCGGTACTCGCCCAGCCGGCGGCGGTACCAGTCGGCCTCCTCCCGACCCGGGGACGTGGCCCACAGCAGGCTGCCAAACGTGCCGATCAGGGCAAAGTTGGTCTTGGAGGCAAAATACCAGAAGGCGCGCAAGTGGCTCGGCGTGAGACGGTTGACAAAGTCCATGGCCGAGATGAGCCGTGCCTTGGCGGCCGAGCGGCAGATATGCTGCACATACGGCTCGGCACCACCGGCGCTCGACGACAGGTTGTTGGCGCTGCTGCTGTTGGAGAGCATCGTCGGCGAGGAGGCCAGCTGCGGTGTGCTGGCTGCCGAGTCGGTGGGCGAGGTCATGGACCGGATGATGCGGCGGTGCAGGGTGATCTCGGCAGCGAAGTACGCCAAGTGGAGGTAGCCGATGCTGGACAACCGGGTCCCGCTGATACTGGTCGACCCGCCGGCGGACAGCGACGAGTCCATACGCACGACAGCCGGCAGTGCCGAGTACCACTCCTTCAGCTTCAACTGGATGGGTTTAGCAAGCGTTAGGACTAGCTGCGTGCCCTGCGGGCCGGCAGCCGTCACATTCTGCATCGCCTGCAAGGTATAAAATGTGTCGAGAATCTCCGCCAGAACCTGCGTCAGCTGTACCATCTGAACAAACAGGGTGCGGCCGCGCTCGATCTCGATGCGCTCTTCAGTGTCGTCTTCGTCCCACTCAACGTCCTGGAAGTCGTTGGGCAGCAGCTGCTTCACGGCCCAGTTGTTGGCGAAAATGTGAGAGGGCCGGCCGTGGACGAGTGCACCCCATTTGTCCTGCATATACAGCGCCCACGCGAGCCGCTTTCGCAGTCCGCGCTCCCAGGGCGGGATCTTCCAGTTTGAGCAGTCGAGATGTAAACCGAGCTCCTGGGCGATCGCTACCAGTTGGGCCGTCGGTGCCCACTGGTCACCCTCGGGCCGCTGCGACAACAAAAGGCCGGCCTGCACCGTGGACAGCTTGGGGCGAAACATGCAATCGGCGAGGGTGGTGCGGACGAGTCGCTCGAGCTCGGGGACATTGGGGCGTACCTGGTTGGACAGCTCCTCGTCCAGGTCCCACCAGTTGATCGCGAGAATGTAGATGGCGGCGAGAAGGGGCGGTTGCAGGTCACGAAGCGCGTTGTCGTACTTTTCGTAAAATACCGTCTTTTGGATGATCGGAAAATTCGGGTGGACGACGCGGAAGTAGAGGTCGACTAGCCGCCGGCCGTTTGGTGCGACTATACGCTCGATCTCGTCGATGTCATCACTAATGTGCTCGAAGCCCGGTGTGTTCTGGTCGGGTAACAACAAAAACGTTTCGACATCGCTGACCTTGCGCAGTGTTCCCCGCGACAGTAGGCTCTCATCGTGCGGATCGAAGGAGGAGAGGTTGATGAGTGAGGGCTCGAAGTCGGTTGTCGGCCCAATGTATTGGGAGTAGCGGTCTTGCTGCAGACCAAGCGTGCGTTTGAGCATGGTCACGTCGCCAAAGTTGGCCATGTCCTCGATGAGCGAGTTGCTCACGGCGGTGCTGGACAGACTGCCGTGTTGGCGACGCCGTCTGTTATCATATCTTCCTGAAGACCTGTTTTGCCAGCCAAACCGTCAGTATATATGTGCGTGTATCGAAAAGGAGCCGTGTACATCCGGTACTACTCCATCGACACCACGAACAACCGAAACTCTGCTCACGCCCGCGCTGCACCAACAGACGTGTCCACCTCCCCCTATAACCGCCTATAAAGCGCGCGTTTTCGGTGGGACGCAGATGCAGCCAGATTGGGCCTCACAAGACCACAAAACGACAGCGGTGAACAGGAAACGCGAATCCGTTTGCAAATAAATAATGCAAAACGAAGACGTGGCACAGGATGGACAAAATAAAAAACGTATCTTGCGCAGAGTCATGCTCTGTACGGAATAATCCGCAAGCACACGACGAGGCTGCTAGAGTGGGGGAGGGGCGAACGGGGGGGAATGCATTTGGGGGATTGAATGGGGGTTTCTTCAGTGAGAGGGGGGGTGATTTCAAAACAAAAAATGCAGAAAAGGGGCAAGCTCTCCGTAGTGTGGGTGTAAGATTTGCATTTGCACGAGCCTCTATGCCTGTCCAGGCAGTGGTCGATCGCCGGGGGTGTTTCTGACTTGACTTACCCTCGTTTGCTACTGTTGTCGTCCAAATCGCCGCCCAGTTTCCTCTTGCGAGGCTGGGGGCTTCCGGAATGGGAGCACTCGATGCTGTTGACCTGGCACGAGATGCATGCGTCGTCGTCTTCGCTCATGACGCACCGGATCCTCCGTCGTTGGCAGGCCTCGCAGGAGATGGTGGCGTAGTTGTTCCGGGGTGAGTCGGAGTCCGGCGAGTCGAGGCCAGCGAGGCTGGCCGGATACGAGTCGACGTTGATGCTGCCTTGGCGGCTAGGGGGTAGGGAGCGGCGCAAACCAGAGAAGCCTGTGGCACGGCCGACAGGATCGGAAGAAGAGGAAGAGGAAGAAGGTTTTGGGGCGATGGGAATTGGGGCCGTCCTGGCCATGGCGCTTGGGTTGGACATGGTGCGAGTAAAAAGAGGTACGTGGGACCCAGACCAGAAAGAGCCGGTTTACCCCGTAGAACGGCGATGTGTCGTCCGCGCGGGACGGGGGGATTTCGTAACGGTGGTGTGGGTAGGAGGTGTGCTTGAAAGCGGGCGTGGAGACAGACCCAAGGCGGGATCTTCAGTTGCAGGAAGGTGGCTCCCCCAGAAGGTTGGAGTTGGATAGGGATGGGATAAGGGGTGTGTAGATAGGGGAGGTGTCGATGCGGCCAAGTCCAACGGATAAGGAGAGCAGCACACGCTAGATCAATCGAGACAAGGTACGGAGCTGCTCCGGATGTCTGGCCAGGATCTTGGGAACAAACCCTGGTTCCGTCTCTCGTTGTGCTTGTGCGGAGATCCGTGTCTTCCGGATATTCACAGAAGACGATCGAGGCCTAGTCGTCCGGTACAGTGAAGCAGGATGAGAACTTCCAATGCTTCACTTGTCAACAGAGTTGCCGGATCGAGCAAGATGAAAAGAAAAAGCTGGATATTCGGCTGGTTCCGTGAACACAACAAACTGCACACCCTCTTTGCCTGTCTGTGTGTCTGTCCTGGCCCCAATCAGGCGAGTAGAAGCGTCTGTATGGATCAGAACAGATGGTGGACAGGCCGTGGTCCAATCCGCTTGTTGCAGATGATAAGACTTCACAGAATAACTCAAAAAGAGCCGACCTTGACCCGCGTGCTGTGTAGTGCACGGGGGATGGTGAAAGATAAGGTCCCTGTTCGAACCAAGAGACGTGAGTGGCCCACAGAGAGTTAATAAGAATGCGGCCGTGCGTCAGTGCAACTTGAGAAGCCTCTGTCTGGCCTTCCCGGTCGTCGTGTGAAGTGAGATGGCGCACTGTAGGACACCGCGGACGTGCGTGATCCTCTAGATAACAGTCCTCCCTTGTTTCTGCTGGTCGAATGACGGGGTACAGATCTTATCAGCGCCTGGGCCGGGCCTCGTTGCAGCTTTAAATTTAGAACCTTTTTTGATGTCTTTCGATGATGGCCTGTTCGCTGTTCCTTCTTCGTCTCGTTCACCCCTGACGGTGATAGACAGAAGTTGACAAATGTCAATTTGTCGTGGCCGTGATGAGAGCTACGGAGGACCCGAACGGCGGAGCAGGCACGCGCGCGGGGGGGATGGTGGGCGTGCAGTCGGGACGGACAAGGTCCTTGAGGAATAGTGAGAATGACGTACACGAGCCAACAGTCGAGACCCGGAGAGAGATAAAGATGGCCGTGACGAGAAGCCGTTGGCTGATGGATATCGATGAGATGAAAGAAGAGGAGGGTGGCGGCGTGGCTGCGGGAGGTGAGGGCCGGTTAGGTGACGATGGAGGCGAGGACGAGATAAGCTTGGCTTATCGGCGTCATTGGGGTATGAGTGATATCAAAGAATAACGGAATGCGTCTGCAAAGAAGTGTCGTTGGAGACGAAAGGGGGGGGTTCTTTGGTGGGATGGCGTCCTATGCACTCATTGATGCTGCCGACCAGGACCAGAGAGCTGACGAATGAACGATGAGGTAGACAAACAAAAAAACACAACGGCCGCCAAAAAAGGGACAAGGGAAAGGGAAGATAGCGATATATCGCAAACCCAACAAACAGATAGGAAGGAGAAACTGCGAATGGTGGGGAGCAATGGGGGGAAGGGGGTGTGCAACGACGGGGATGAAGCACAGGAAGAACCGGGGACAACGAGGGTTTTGTCAGAACGGGAACGAATGAAGAGAAAGAAAGAAGAAAGAAGCTTGGGATGAAGAGGCGCAACCCAGGCCGAAAAGAAGAAAAAAAGAGGGCCGGCGGCGTGAAGGCTTGCCAGAAGTGAGCAGATCCCACAATCTAGAAAAGCGAGATGCCGGTTCTTGGATTGGTCCGGAGATCTGGTAGTGGGAATCGGTAGCGGTCGTGTTGGTGCCTTCTTCTCTCTTCGTGCGTTCTTTCTGGGGCAAGTTTGATGGCAGGATGGAATGGATGGATTGGATGGCGCGCCAGCGGTGGGTGAAACCGGGGGATCTCAAGTCGAGTCAGAGCCCCAGGTAAGACCAGTTTGTAAGTCGACAGGACCCTCTCTGGCTCGGCACCTTTTTCCTCTTGACGTCGGATGGGCTGGCGGTGCCTTGCTTTGTTGCTTTGCAACCAGCTCTCGTGCCTTTTGCCCGTTTCGCCTTTTCTGCCTTTTTTGCCTGCCGTAGGGCGTGGCTGTCTGTCGCTTTTTCGTAGTGTGGGACCTGCGGGCAAACAAATTCGATGCTAGCGCGGCCGTTTTGCGCAGCCTGCGGAATATCTGGGCAACGTCGATTGCTTCGGGGGCGGAGATGCAGTGAGGTTGTCGCAGGGGTGGTGATAGTTTTGCGTGTATGCGTTTGCGGTGGTCTGGTTTTTTGGAAGCTCAAGTGTCGCCGTTCCTCCTTTTTTTTGGGGGAAGTAGTGAAAGGCTGCCCTCCTTTGTTCTTGCTCTAGCTGTTTCGACAAGTGCACCTTCGCTACTTCCTTGCGACTGAAATTTATTACGTGATAACAAAGGCGGCCGTACAAGTATGCTGGTCGTGCCTTCCGCGAACGATTCACAGCAAAATATCTTGAGATGGTAGGCCGAGAATTGGCAAAAAAAGGAAATCGACGTCAGCCAGATCCGAAAACGCTCCTTCCGTCTTGCGCGGTTGTGCGGTCGCACGCTGCAAAAGGCAGGCGAGGCAGGCGAGGCAGGGACCAGGTCCGGGTCCGCACCTGCCTTTCTCCTTCCTGTTGGTGACTTGAGAGTCTTGGTACTGATAAGGGACGAAAAGCAAACATAAGAGAAAAGCAATAAAAACGGGCCTTATCGCGTTTTATTAACATCAAGAAATACATAATAGGAAACTAGGATGCTGGAGGGGTCTACTGATATGGGGAAAGAGCCACTGGCGGACCAGCGTTGCAAAAGCGTTGGAAAGAGCCCCGAAACGACAGTAAATTGGGAAAGAACGGCCTGTCATTGGACGGCGTGAGGCAACAGCCTTGGCGGTGCCTTCTGTTTCTGTGCCTTTTCTCAACTGGAGAGTCGGTCGACTGCCTCGTAGTTCAGATGTTCTGCACCACCTAATTAAACTCCGGGCAGACAGACACCTCCAACCAGTTGTTAAGCCCGCGTATCCGGTACGGACTGCTGCATGGGCTGCACGACGTTTTGCTGTGTAGCGGAGGCACGACATTACGGCGAACAATTCTGCGCCCGGAATGTTGCGGGTAGAGACTACCTCGGAGGGACCTCCTTGGGGGCCAACGAAGGCAAGTGCAGGGCAGTTGCTTGTGCGCGGCCCCTGCAGGAAGTGGAATACCCTGATTTCCCGGCCGTGGCTGCCCTCTGTGCGGAGCCCCTCAACATGACACGGGCTAGCGTGGTACTTATCGCTTGCAGCAGTGTGCTCATAATAGAATGTACCTCGCAGTCCTTTCGAAAGGGCGGGGCAGCTCTTGACTGCGTCGGAAGGCACTACGGAGGGACTATTACCACATAAAATGCTAACGAAAGACGGCAGGCGCGAGCGACGAGCGAGCGAGTCGACAGATTCGCTCCTTCCAGCACACCGGTTCTGGCGTTTGTGTCGTCTCGTCTCTCTGGTCTCCATTTCGACGACCAAACGATTTAACGTAAGGAAAGCGCGAGTCGAATGGGATGGCAGCGAGTCACAGAGCGCGACACCTCGCAGAAAGGGAAAGAAGGGCTAGCGATGCACAGTAATCGCAGCCTTCTGGGTGGACAAGACAAACTGACATCATAGCGGGCCTGGGGCGCACGTGCAAGAGGGGAGGGAGGGGAGGCAGTGGGGAAAATAAAGTCTCCAGGCTACGTTTGGCTACAGGGGGCAAGTGAGTGCACGACACACAATAATCCGGCGTAAAGTGCCAGCGACAGTCAACAATCCGACACGGCGGTGACGAGGGCCAAAGGTAAGAGGCTGAAAATTGTGACCGACTAGATACACCGCCAGCGATTTACAGAAGAAAACATGGAAGAATGCCAGCGGATGCCGCGACAAGCGAAAGGTGATCAACAAACCGGAATGAAGACACGTCCACCCTTTGCGACAAAAGCTTGAGCGACCGCTCGCCGGCTGGTCCAATGCCTACAAGCGGACGCGGGTTCCCGGGACGGGACAGCGAGCAAGAAAATTGAGTGTGCGTGAGAAGGGAAAACTCGGTCGAGGCCAGAGGCGCAGAGGCGGTGATCTCGTTCTGCCAGCCAGTCAGAGGGCCGGCTTTCCCCAGAAGCAGCATGAGGAAATGGGAAAATGGGGGAAATGGAGGGACTGTGGGGTCTCCAGCCGTTGAGGAAGACCAGCACACCCTCTCGAGCTTCTTTATCCAGTGGGGGGGACGACTGGTGGGAGAAGGATTGCCCGTTGCGACAATGTCTCGGGAGAAGGGTGCTGTCGTTGCGGCGGCGGATTGCACATCGGTTCCATTGAATCCAAATGCGGCCGGTAGACCTGACGGACAGCAAAACAGCTGTCGAAGACCGGTCTCGCAGCTCGTCCTGCAGGTGCAGAGCATGCAATCGAAGGAAATTGCAATCTCTGGCGAACCACGGCCTGCGTCTGCTTTGACACGTCAATCTTTGTCGAGATGCCAAGTCGAGTTGTCAAGTAAAGGCTATTTGTCAATTCGCCAATTGAGAATTTCTCAACGGCGTGACAAAGAAAAAAAGTGCCACTGCTCTCGTCCGAGATAAGATACGAGCTGCATCGGCTGGGATGGTGAGAAGGACGGAGCTCCGAGGCCGAGATGAGACGGCAGGCGGTCAAGCGGCTCAAGCAAGACACACGACCAGACCAAACGGACTGCACACGACCACGCACGCGAGCTGTTGTCGTGTTGGGGGTCAGGTGAAGGGTCTGGCAAAAAGGCGAGACGTCGCGGTGCGGCCCGGCCAAGACTAGGTCGTGTGTCTGGTTTTGTTTGTTTTTATTCCTTTTTATTCTGGGGTATTTTCGTTTTCCCTTTTTCTGTCTATTTTTGTTTTTCGCCACAGGAGGCTCCTCAAGTGGAGGCCGACTCTGTGCCTGGTCCCCCGCGCGGACGGCTCCACGTGGGAGGAAGAGAGGAGGAGAGGCGCCGCACGTGAGGGGACAGATGGGGAGACGAAGAAGTGAGGGGAAAGAGGAGGAGGTCACGATACTTTATCGTGAGTTTGACCGCAGCTACCCGTCAGCGGGCCTTGCGCCCAGGATCGTGGTAGAGAAACGTCTCAGCTCGTTTCTACCCCAACCCACCCCTCACTTCGCCTCGTCACCTGTGTTGTGCCATCGTGCGCTTCTCCGGCCCGGTGGCTGGCTGAAGGAATGCCTCGTGCTCAGCTGTTTTTTCTTTCTTTTTCTTCCTTTTCCTCTCACCTTCCCCTCTTTTGCCTAAGCCGAGCGGCTCAGGTTCAATACAAAATGTCGGCCATACCCGAAAACCCCTCTCATCTTCGGTGTGGGCTTGTTCTCCTGCATGTATTTTTGCATATATGAGCAGTCAACTGCAAACGCATCACACATCGCGCCGGATCCGGGGCACCTCTCCACCTCTACTCGATCCATGGCACAACAAAACCACGCCAGATCAGCATCAATCTAAATCATCCTCAACACTAGAATCGACATAGTCAGCATATCAATATCAACACCCACCAAACGAGGAGCATATCATCACATTAAGGAATGTTGACTCGATGAAGAAGGCCACCAACATGACGCCGTTCCAGCTCTCTTGTTCGAGGTCAAGCTTCGTCCAAGTGGTGCTTAAGTACATGAAATGTCTCCCTTGACATAGACACGACGACTTCTATCATTCTCTGATTACTACCTAACAATGTGAGTATATACCAACGACCACCTGTCGCCAATGTCGACGCCACTTTCCCATCTCCACGACGACGACCACCACTCTGGATATAACAAATGAAAAGAAAAGCGATTCTTCACGACGGCCGCCCCCCTACCCATCCCAACCTACAACACTAAATCCTGCGGCTTCACCGAATAGGCCGTGACGGGCCCGTATTGTGGAAACTGGTTGTCCGCCGACACGGGCGTGTAGCTGCGCTGCTGCACGGTCATGGTCAGGCTCGGCACCGAGGAAACGGGCACGGCACGACCATCGGGCGTCTTGATGACCACACCCAGGCCACGGAGACAGGCCAACACGTCGTCGTTGTCGTTGAACACGGCGGGGGCGGTCCGGCGCGTGGCCTCGCCGACGAGGACGCGGCGCAACGGCGTGGTCGAGTAGCTGATGCCGGTCTGGGGCATGGACAGGATGCTGGTGCTGCCGATGCGGACAGAGTAGCGGCGGGTGACACCGCCGCCCGCCAGGTGCAGCTCGATGGTGCAGGGCAGGGGCAGCTGGCTGCGGTCGACGCCGACCTCGATGCTGTAGTCGTTGGTATCGAGGGCGCGGGCGTTGGGGATGACGGCGGCGGGGTGCAGGGCGGCGGTGCCGACGGTGGTCACGGTGGTGGTGTCGACGCTGATGCCGTTGTTGGCGGCCCGCGCCCGGCGGATGTGCGGCAGCTTCCACGCCAGGCGGTCGGTGGCCGACGACACTGGTTTCGACTCCCGCTTCGCCTTCTTTCTCGCTGCAGCACTGCTCGCCCCCGGCCCGTACAGGTTGTTGACGGCAATGCGCACGGTGTTGGCCAGGTCGCCGGGTGCCAGCGACCAGTCGTCGATCTCGGGGTACGTGTACCCAAAGACGCCCATCGACTCGACCGACCGGCTGGTGTAGAAGACGGGCGTGCCGCTGCCGGCGGTGGCCGGGGCACAGAACGGCCGCAGCGGACTGTCGGCCGTCATCGGTCCGCTGGGCGTGCCGTACAATGCGTTGCCGTGCTGGCTGGTGGTGAAGACCGGGTCATTGAAGTTGATGGCCTGCCACATGGCGTACAGGCGGTCGACGTTGGCGTGGTGGAGCATGAAGATGGGGTCGAAGCCGGACCAGTTGAGGTCGCCCATGTGGCCCGAGTGGCCGGCGACCGAGAAGCAAGCAATGTCGTTGTGCACGACGTTGTGCGGCTCCTCGAAGCTGGCGCCCGCGTTGGACATGGTGGCCATGGCTTCGAACGTCGTGCTCTGCGTGAAGACGGCGTACTGGTGGGGGGTGGTCAGTCTTTTTGTCCTCGCTTCGCTCCACTCGCCGCTCGACTTCATAACACCGTCACCTCTCGATCCTTCGCTTCGCTCAAGATTGCTCATTACTTTCTGGACTTACCACTTTGTCCTGCAGCTGCCCTCCATCGCCCACCATTACACTGTTCGCCCGGTCCTCGTCGCTCACGCCCGCCGCCGTACCCGACACCAGCGTGCACCGTTTCGTCTCGTTGAACTGCGCCAGCGACCCGCCGAACCCGCCGCCCCGAAAGGGGAAATTGGGGAACTGGAAACTGTACAGCGGGTTGCGCATCGAGGCGGGCCCCGCGGGGCCGTTGAAGTTAACGGTCTGGCCCACAACGGCGGGCGGCAGGCTGGCGTCCTGGGCCCAGTCCCAGTAGGGGATGCGGAACGTCTGGGCGGCGGCCGTGTAGGCGTCGACGGTCTCGACGGGGTACTGTTTGGCGGCCTTGCCGACGTGGCGGGCGAGGACTTGCTCGAACAGCGCCAGGTACGGGCGGTGCCAGGTGATGAAGGAGGTTTGCTATGTGGTCAACACGAGCATCCACAAGAGAGATGGGAACGGGATGTGACTTACACCGTGTGGACAGTACCCCGAGTTGGCCCCGCCAGTGGTCTGGTTAACGCCGTTCCAGGGCAGAAACGGCAGTCCGTGGATGCCTGCTATTTGATAATAGGACTCCATCTCGGTCATGTCGTCTCGCTGGAACATATCGAGAGCCTGGACATAGAGGTCCCTGTCGAGTCAGCATCCTCCGGTCACGATCACAACAGCAACGTTGTTTCTTCCCGACATACCAGTGTGGACCTGCTTCATCATAGAGGTCGTTGATGTCGATGCGGGATGGCCGTTGGCCTGTGGAGTTGTTGATGCCGGTCGACACGCCGACAACAATTCCCGGGGGCGTGGTTGTGGACTGGGCAACCGCCACCGGCAGTAGAGTGGGAAACAGCCAAGATGAGACGACAACAGTGGCCCAGACCAAGAGGGGCCTGGGTGGTGCGGGAGTAGACGAAGAGAGATGCATGGTTGCGGTTGTTGTTGGAGGTCGACACGTGAGTTGGATTTGAACGAGGGTTCCGTGTCGGTGGGTATCGGCTGGAGGCCTTGAAAGAGAGAGAGATATCAACCATGGACAGAAGAAACCCGAGGGGCACGACTATCGTTGATGTATTTATATTGTTTCTCGTCGTATGCACATGTCTCCTCTATCCCTCCTCTTGTCCTCTCCAGCCCAGTCTGTGCCTTTTTTTTTCATTTTCAGCTCGAGCGGTTTTCTTATTTCTTTTCATGCTGTATCCCCCGTCTTTGCCCTCCACATCGTGGAAATACAAGCTTTATTGGCTACCCCGGTTGTGGAAAGGATCGTACACAAGAACGATACGAACGGTCACAAAACGAGAAAGCAAACAGAAACCCTCCCAAAAAAGACACAAGAGGAACGTCTGTGCTGTTACCGCCGCTCTCCAAGAAGAGAGGAAGTGTTCGTTACACGCAGCCCAGGGACGCACAAGCCGGGGTACACTGCGCCTTGGAGCCTACGCAAAGAAGCCACTGAACCGGGAACACGGCGTCCTGTGCCTGGGACGGCCCGTACTCCTGCGTCCTGTCGCATTACGCACAACACGCCTGCGCGTAAGAAGGGCGTCTGCACGTATACTTGCATCTGCAGATGCATTCTGCACATTGGCGGCTTCGGTCGTATTGGGCCGTATGGGTTGCATCCCTTAACAGAATCTAGGAGTGGTGTGGAATACAAAGCCATCGAAAAACAAGAGTTCGTCTGTGGTGGTATTGGTGGTGGTGGTGGTGGCGGCAGCGATATTGGATGAGATCGATACCTGACTAGGAGGGGGAAGAAACCGCCAATACAATGGCCCCCAGAATCTGGGGCTGAGCGGATTGAGCGAGAAAGATCACAAAAAGGGGAAAGGATGGAAGTTGGCATTGGCAAATGAGAGGCCGGATGTCGACGTTGGGGATATCAGAAATCATCATTGATCTTCAATCAAATCTCCAAGAGTCTAGTCTTCGTCACATCGTCGACGATATTTCCCGCCACCATGGATATTATTCTCCGACCTTTTTTTTGGCTGCCAACGACGTCGCGTCCCAAGATGCACTTCTTGTTCGAGTGTCTTTCTTTGTCGTTTTGTCTCTGGCCTGTCTTGATCCGCCTCGTATCTTGTTTCTTGTTTCTGTTTCGAGGCAGTATGTCCACGTCGTCCAGGAACAGCTCCAGGCACAGCCGTCATATTGGACAACGCAGAAACACGCCACAAAAAATACCTGTATGGATGTGTGCCCCGGCGTAAGACGAAAAAACCATAAAGAGGATGTACAAGGCGATGTACGAAGAAAGCTTGACTACGGAGAATGGCCAAAGCGTAAATGCTTCTATTTTTGGGATGTCTTCTTCTCTTTGGATATCTATTTGCATACCTGTATTATGCCCCTGCCTTTAACTTTTTACTCATATGCAAGCAAGGACCGATGACGAGAAGACTCAATGGCTCGAGCTTTAGTTTTGCCGACGAGAAGAAGCACTCAAAAGAACGAGGAACGGGAAATGGGAAACGCATGGGAACACAAACGTTCTTTATTGGGCTCAAACAGAGAACATGCTTCCTTTCTCTTGTTCTCTAACCTTTGTGCTGTGCTACCAGCGCTGTACGACCGCCACATAGGGACGGGTGACGATAAAAGAGCTGCACCTCATTCTTGTTTCTTGTTTGCTGCATCCCTCCTACCCCTGGTCCGAAACAAACATACGAAAAACAAGGTTGATCCTAGATCGTTGGGTGCGGTTTTTCCTCCTCTTCCTCGTCCACGTCTGTTTTCTGTCCTTTGTCCCTCGTCTCGCTGTTTCTCCGTTTCGTTCCCAGACGACCAAAATAGTTACGATCGGCCCATTTTAGGTATCTGTCTCGTTTCCTTCCCCGTGAGGCTGAACAACGTAGGCGACCTTTTACCAGGACCATCGCCTGGGAGCAAGGGGAGGCGCCGCATCAAACGCCTTGGGGAGTACGCCGCAGAGCCCGCAGACATGCACACCGACAAAAGACAGTTGGCGGAAAACAACAAGAAGAGGTGGACCGGGCAGACGTGGCATTCGCCTGTGGCTTTCATCTGAAGTGGTGCATTAACACCTGGGGAGTTGCCATTCTCTTTTTGCCTTTGGATGAAAACCAGAAGAACGAGGTCTTATTATTGATGTTGGGTCGTAAGAAAACAAAGGTAGAATGTGCTCGATATCGATGTGTCCGCCATCGACCCAAGAAAAGAGCGCTGTTTCTACGGCATGGACAGCACGGACTGCACGGAGTGCGTGTCTTGTCTCGCCTGGGGCCGACAGCGCAAGCCTAGACCTGCTTTTGAAGCAGCCCACCTTCTTCCCCTTCTTCCTGGCCAGCTCTACGATTTTGTCGCCCTGTGGTTCCCCACGAGAAAAAGCCCAATGTCTCGGTGACCTCATTTGATCGGGATGATAATAGAACTGTGGTCGAAAAATAGAAATAAGAAGACAGGGGATGCTGCCCGGGAAGAGTCAGTGCAGAGAGAGAGAGAAAACGTACTCGACGGTTGTGCGACATGTTGTGGGACGTGACACGAAGCAAGCCCAGGAGAGATGCAGAACGAGACGAAAAGGGAAGAAGAGGACGAATCTTGAGATCGCGCTATGAAAAGTAAGGACGGCAATGGTAGTAGGACGTCTGTGTTGTTAGTACGGAGTAGCTGGTCGCGAGTTAGGCTGAAAAAAAGAAGGAAAGATTATTTTGTTCAAAAACAGATTCAAGAAATAAAAAAAAGTATTGTCAAAATAAAATTTAATTAAGTAAAAATGAATAACCAATATGGTATGATAGGAAAACAAAAGCATCAAGAGAGCCGTGGCGTCTCTTGTTTCCCGATAACTCCTCCGTGTACAAAAAGTATAAGTCGCGTCTATCGTGCTTGTTTTTTAAAAGCCAACCCTTTTGCCCGTAACCATTCGTCTTTCGTCTCTCCTTCGTATATCGTCCTTTTCGTTTCATCTCTTCATCTTTTTCTTGCCTCCTTGGCCCCCACTTTACAGAGACTTCTCTAGCAGCACCAGGTCCCGGAAACCCTCCTTCCACTGCTTGGACTGGTCGGCCGTGGGCTTCGGCAGCGGGCTGCGCGCATAGCCGCCGTAGCCGCTCCATGCCTCCAGACCGGCCTTGACACCGACGACGCCGCCCTGAATGGCCGTCCAGTCGCCCTGCGACAGCGTCTCTTGCATCGCTTGCGCCTCCGTCAGGCGGCCCTTGTTGTACAGCTCAATGGTCTTGATGCAGGCCTTGGGGGCAATGTTGGCCAGGCCCGCCAGGATGCCGTGGCCACCAGCGACAAGCGTCTGGATGGTGAAGTCGGCCGAGCCGCCGAGGACCAGGAACTCGGGCGCGTCATCGCCGACGCTGCCCTCCTTCTTGGGGAACATCTTGCGCGTCGCAGCGGCCACGCGGTTCAGCTTGCCCGTGTTGCCGCACGTCAGCTTGACGCCGACAATGTTGGGGTGCGCAGCGAGCTGCACGACGATGTCGGAGGACAGGTCCATGCCGTTGACAGCGCCCGGGAAGTTGTAGATTAGCAGCGGGATGGGCGACGCATCGGCGACGGCCCGGAAGTAGTCCAGGATGGTCTGCGACGACGGCGCAAACAGCGGTGCGTAGTACGATGGCGGCAGCACCAGGGCAAAGTCACCGCCGGCAGCCCATGCCTCCTGGCACAGCTCAATGGTCTCGCGTGTGCTCTGGCTGCCGCAGCCCACGATAATGGGCATGTGCGCAAAGCCTGCCGTGTCGAGCGCCACACGAGTGGTCTGAGTGACAAGTCGGCGCTCGGCGTGGGTCAGGTGCACGGCCTCGCCGTTGGAGCCCTGCGTTGCCAGACCCATGACGCCGGTCCGTGCGAGACGCACGGCGTGCCGTGCAATGGTGTCGGTGTCAACGTTCTCCGTCGCCGGGTCGAAGAAGCACATGGTGGGGACGTAGACGCCCGGCAACAAACGGCGCTTGATGGTGTGGAAGTTGTCGACAACAACATCCCCCTCATCGAGAGACGTCCGGCTGTCGTATGAGCTGCTGAGCGGCGACGAGTCGGCGGCGGATGTGTCCACAAAGCCACTTAGCCGCAGGCCAGATGACGCTGCCGTAGCCGGGTTGCGGGGACCAAAGCGGGTGAAGCCAGCCGTGTAGCTGCCGGCCGGCGAAGGAGCATCGTTGTGTGGTGCCATGTTTGATGTGTGTGGGTTTGGAGAGGAGGTGGGGGGGAGGAGATGAGGAGATGGAGAGAAAGAGAAGAGTGGTGAGAGAACTGTGTCAGTTCAGAGAGTGTCGATATGTGTTCGTGTAAGTGGACAAATAGAGATAAGAGGGATGATGGGAGTATGAAAGTGGAAGATGGGTGTTTCAAAGAGAATCAGAGCAAGAATGAGGAGGGGCAGTGTTGAAGATATATACTTGGACGACTTGTGCAAGTGGATAGAGAGAGGAGCTCTCGGAGGGAAGCGAGTGAAGTGAAAATGGAGGAGATGAAGAAAGAGGAGGAGGGGGGGGGGGTGTATGGAACACAGAGTGGTCGAAACGAACAAGTGACGCTTGTTCGCTTTAGTGGCTTGTGAGGAAGTGGAAAGGAGAAAAGTAGACGAAAAAGGAAATAAAGAAAATTCAAACAAAAAAAATAATAGGAAAAAAGAAAAAGAGAAAAAAAACACAAATCAAGATTTCCAACAACGGATCCCAAGCCATGGCCAGGTCTCGGAGCTCTGGCCTGGCACTGGCACTGGCACTGGCACTGGCACTGGCACTGGCACTGGCACTGGCTCACACACATCTATCCCAGCCCTGTGGATCATCAGCTTGGACTGGGTCCGCCGCCGGGGTCTGGGTCAGGAGGAATCGGCATGCCACGCGGGTTTTTTGACTTATTTTTTCACTTGCGCTGGTCTTTTCTGTGTGATATTTTGTGATTGTGTCTCTTTGCCTCGCCAGTGTCTCCGATCAACGGGGAGGGCTTGGCCCAAAACAGGCAAGCTGAGGAGACAAGGTTGAATAAGAGGGAGGGTGGTGATCAAGATGAAGCCAGGGGTAGAGTTGACAATGGGGTGTGAATGGGGGTGACATGGGAGAGAGAACAAGAGGTGAGGAAAGGGGAAGTGAGGAACGAGGCGTGGGACACGATGCCTGGATGCCGGGGCGCGCGGTGACGAAGACGATGATGGGGCTCTTGTTCCTGGGCACCTGCTCGCCTGTTCGTTGCCTCTTCGTCCTTTTCAGATTTGTCCTTGGTTATTTTTGCACGTATGACGACGTGACAGGCCCGACTATCAAGAGACAGCGCACGAGGAAAGACTGGAAACAGACAACAAACATGCAAGCTGGTGTGAGAGTGTGTCAGGAGGACACGCAAAAATTGGGGCTTAGAAGGGGGTTGGACAAGGAGCGAGTGGGTGTGTGCTTGAGGAAGTGTACTTTCGGCGGCGGGCAAGGCGGCGAACAGACTAGTAGCAGGCGGCGGAGTGCAGGTCGAGTTCGTATTGGGCGGTTGTGAGCGGCGGCCGTCTGCCTTCTGTTGCGTGCCTCCTTGTTGAAGCGAGAGAGAGAGGCTGCAGCTGTTCTCCAGCAGGTGGATATTAGAGGCGACAGGGGGCGAGACCCAGGGCAAAATTAATGTGGTTCTGTGTGGGGGTTAGCGTGAGCAGGCGACGTGAAGATGGCAATACCGGGGCAGTGAGAGGCGACAGAGACGTGGAGAGGGGGGCGTGTAGAAGTCGAGGGGTGGTGGAATTGAAGTCGAAAAGGACAGGAAACGAGATGGAGGAGGAGAAGAAGAAGAACTAGATCAACGGATGAGGGGGAGAAGGGAAATGCTGGAGAAAGTGGAATCTGTCGCGGACATCGGAAGGAAAGAGCAATGGATACAGATGGGAGCACAAACCGCAGGAGCAAGTGAGGACGATGCAAATGGCAGGTGCAGAAGACACAAACGATGAGCGTTGTTCGTCGTCAACAGAGAACAAGGAAGGAACGAGCAGTGGTCATGTCGCCTGGACTAGCCCAAGAGGGGAAATAAAATCGATTGGCAGTCGGGCACTCGACACACCTCTTTTTTGTGTTTCGTTCGTTCGTTCCCTCCTTTTTCGTCTTTCACTTTTTCTGGTTCTCTCCTTGGCCACGCCGACCCAGGAGATTGGGCAAGACCGGCTCTAGAAGAAGAGCCGAATGAAGAGGCACGGTTTGGGAAATGCATCATCAAAAAAAGAGAGAAGAAAAGATTGATAGAAAAGGGAAAAATAAAAGAAAGCCTGCAGGATCGAGTGTCCTGCCCGACGAGGCCGAGACGAGTGTGTGCCAAGCCCGCAAGGGCATGGCCATGTGACGAAAATGGCAGGAACGACACAAGCGACAGAAGCAGAAGAAGGCTACCCGAAGAAGAAAGGGAGATGTAAAAGATCACCAGGAAGGGAAGGAACGAGGAGAAAAGGCAAACCGGCAAAAAGGCGCCCGTTGAACGTTGGTTTCTTCACACCAAGAGCACAGCGGACTCTTGTGCATAAAATGCATTTCTCTTTTGCGCGCATAGAGACGGTTGTATTGCCTGTCCCTTGCAGCTATTGCACCCATCTTGGTGGTCAGTTCAACGAGGACGCAAAGTGAGGTAAAAAAGTGAGGTGACAATATGACGACACAGGGATGCCCAAAGAGGGAAGGAGCGACCAGGGCTGGAGACATGCGGCAGACGCGGCCTCCGTGGACGGATGAGGAGAGAAGGTAGGTAATACCCCAAGGCTGCCATTTTCACAGTCGCAGCCCTTCCTACGACGTTGAAAAGAAACAGGGGCAGAAATACCGACATTTTGACAGGGGACATGACAGGGCGCACGCGTGTGGCCCCATGAACGTGTGCACGAATTTTCCGTTGCATGCAAAGAAAGAAACCGTAAATCATGATATTCCTTCTCATTTTCCGTCATATCCTTCTTCTCTACTACTCCAGAAAACTGCCTGGTCCTTATTACAATAGATACTTTTGTCTTTGATTTTTGTCAATAGACGACACGTCAACGTTGATTTTTTTCTCTGCCGACAGCCTTACAGAGTAATTCGTACAAGCATGAAAATGCAAAAAAGTACCGTGAGGCGGCACTTTCGTTCCACAAACCTAACCTCGTCCCAGCGGCAAGTGAATTTTTCATATCATAAACCTTAGCCACACCTGGATTGTGATGATTGCAGCCCCGGTTTCATTGGCTTTTCCCCCTATTATCCCTCACTCCCTTGCACACCGCTTCTTAAGAGCAGATTAGATGATACGTCGGAGTAGGAAAAAGAAAAACAAAGATGGGAGACAAAAAGAAAATAAAAAATCTCGAGGCTGCGTCCGGGCACTGGTGCAAATTCCTATCCTCTCCAAGATCAGCCTACCCTGGCCTGTTTGAAAGCTCCCAGAAAATTGGAGTGAGATGGACAAAAGAATTATTAAAAACACTACCCAAATGTTGCATATATGACTACAGCAAATTAAGAAAAAGACAGTTCCAATCGCTTTCACCGGGACTACGACACACACTGTATGTTAATACCCCGACTGTTGTTGACATTAGACTAGACCAGCCTGAGCGGAGGCACGCAGGCGCCTCTTGTTCTTTTCTCGTATACATAACTTTCTCTGAGCAACCCATTCAGCCTCTCTTTGTTTGTCTTCTCGCTTTGAATGATCATGTAGTTCAACACCATCTTCCTGTAATTCGCCTAGAGTAGGCGTGGACCAGGCTTGGACGGGGCTGACCGGGGAAGGTTCCTAGCTCGAGTTTCTTTCTTGAGTGGCCTGTTTTGGTCACCTTTCTTTTCTTCTAGTTTCCGTCAACGTCGTGACGTTCAGCTTACTTTGTGCAAGGCAAGGCAAAAAAGATGGCCGGCTGACCCCCTTTGGCAGACGCGCAACGTGCGCCACATGCGTGCATTCGCTCCCTGCGTACGTAGTGTGCTGTGGAATACAAATACTCCGTACAATGTATGCATGTTGATGTCCAGAAAAGAGGTCCTTCTCGTTTACGAGCATCACTTGTTGATAAAGAGCAACAAGAAAATGAGACCGCATGACCTGAAGTGGACAACGCCGTCGAAGTGACAGACACGAATTCTGCGGCGCCGGCGGATTGCGGATCGTGTATTTGCGGATTCGCGGATCTCGCTCTGAGGATTTTTCTGGTCGTTTGCCTATTCAATACATTGATTTTCGTTCCATTTTCGTTCCATTTTCGTTCCATTTTCTTTGACTTTCTCTCCCTCTCTTGAAGTGAATACACCCACCCAACAACAAGCCCACTTGCCTGCAGGTTCCATTGGACCCCATGGAGCACCCGCCCGCTGCAAATGCCCCAAAGGGATTCGACCACCTCAAAAGGAGGGACCAGGTGACGTTTTTTTTCTGTTTGTCAAGGTTCGTTTGACGTGTTGTGGCTCATTCGTCGCATTTCCGGAGAGGGGCCCTATTGTTCGTTTCGTGTCTTTTGATTTTCATCATTTGTTACCGTTTCCGCCGCTCGTTTCCTCTTCTACCGTTTAGTCTTTTCCTTCCTTTTATTATCTCCCTACGCATAAGTGGTGCCATTGTTGCAGAACACGCACATTGCCAATGTACTTGGGGGCTGAAGGATGCCAGATACGAGGCCGGGAAAAGACAGAAACAATGATGTTTGCCTGCCGTCTCGTTCTCTGTTTTCTTTCCTTCTTGTGGAAAGGGCAACTAGTCGTCCTCACTAAGATATGAACTAAAAGACAACATACATAATCTATCTTACGACGTACAAGTATCAGTACACGACCTACTTTCTGTCGACGCACAGGGACCCCGATCTTCTACAGAGTGTCTGAACGTCAAGACTTGTGAGGGCCTTGAAATGCGGAGAGTGCAGCAGGGCGAAGAGCGAAGTAGCGAAACTACGCTGTGCAGTAGCGTAAGCCTACAAGGAGACGGAGTACGCCGTGGAGGGAGGAAATGGACGGTCATTGAGAAAGTCAGCAAGGCTGGGGTGGGAGGAAGTGAGCTGAGGAAGACAATACTCGTCATCTCGAAAAGGCGAAGCACATCAAAATTAACGAGGAAGCAGAGAAAAACAAGGAGGCAACCCCCAAAGCAGCTTCGGTATTTCATTCTCATCGGAAAGCAATCCCAGGGTCATGGTCCTGGATTCATCACACCCGTCCCCTTTTTGTTTGGGGGTCTCCTCGAATTTTCTTGGTTCTTGTCGATGGAAGCACTGACCGTGCTTTTTCCAATTTTTTTTTCTTGCCAAAACTCTGGTTATCATTTTATTTATTATTTAAAATGGCTGCAACACTGCCCATACGGTGTGGCCCCGGTCGCCGTGAGAGTGTGCCTCAGCTTCTCTTGTCCAGAAACGGTGTAGCGGACAAGAACACGCAGACCTTTTTGACGCTGTGCGGGGGTCACTTTCTCGCTCTTTCCAGAATGACAGGGGCATCGGGGCAGCTGGGACTGGCGGTGGAAGGAGGGTGGGAGGTTACGGGGCAGGCATTTTGAGATTTTGAAATACTGGCCTGCCCATAGGTGCGTTAACTAACACGACGGGGGCCGGATGGGTAGGTCGTATCTCTGCTCCATTGAGCAGCAGAAGCGCCGCAGAGTGTCGAGCGCGTGACAATATTTGGAGTGAAGAATGTAGAGAAAAGAGTGGAATAAGTCAGATAATGAGTGTGAAACGGAAATAGACATCGGATTCCTTGTTTCAACGACATCTAACATACTCCAAGAAGACATCTCGAGCCGATAAAAGAATTTAAAGAAGGAAAGAAACAACCGGAACTGAGAAGAGGCAAAGTTTGGTTACTTTTCATTCTCCTTTTCGTTTCAACGCCAATGGAAGATGCCAGAAAACCAAAGCGAGAACAACAAAAGGCGGCAACACGCAGTAATACCTGCCCACGATCGTCGTTGATTCTCAGTGGGCTCACCCCTGTCGCTCGAGACTCCCTAAGACACTAACCCCCACACTATTCTGGCTTCGTTTTCCTCCCCGGTCGTTTAGTGTTTTTAGTCTTCCTTTTTCTCTTTTGGCAGGGATCCGGAGAACGGAGAAGGCGAGCGCCGTCGTCTTGTCGTCGTCTCTTTTGTGTCTCTTGTGTTCGCTTCGAAGATGGAGCACGGTTGCTTCTTGCTCTTTCACAAGTTCTCCACCGGCCGGCCTCGACGAAGCTGAACAGCCCCTCTCCTCAACACCCCTCCTTACGACATGCAGCAGTTCAACGATACGGTTCCCTTTTCTGATGTCTTCAGACCACCCTCTGTTTCTTGGAAGGCGAACATCGGTCGCAGTTGCCCGAACGGGACGAAACAGGAAATAAATGGGAGAGTAAAAGATGAAGAATAAAGAGACACAAAAAATAAGTGACATCTTGCCCAACTCTCACGCCCTTGTCGTTTCCCCTTCCATCTCACTCCCCATCCTTTTCATCCACTTTCAGCCTGCGCGTGATCACTTGCGGTATCCATCCATTGTTTGACTCAGTCTGTTTCCCCCCCTTTGTATGCCCAACTGCTACGACGCAAGTCGCGGCTATCCGATATTGGGTTACAACGGCCATCGAACACGACACCGACGACCAAAAGGCACAGAAAGGAACGACGAGAAAAGACAAAGCAAGCAAACGAGCAATCCTTTGCATACCTTGACAAATAAACGACGTACGTCGAGGACCCGAAACTATGGGGTAATATTAGGCTCGCTTCTGCGTGTCTTGTTCGATCGACGACGTATTAGGCCGAGTTTGTTTTCCTCGTCTTGGTTTTCCTCCGGGGTTTTGGTCATTTTTCTGGTCTACCCCGGCTTTGTTGTGCATCTCCGTTCGACGTGCCCCTCCCCCGGCTAAAGCAGGCCAGCTGCAGCTGCAGCTTTCCCCTCCATCCTAAAATCCATCGCGGCCTAGATCGACATCGTCACTACTTCATAGGGCCCTCTCTAGACTTTCTCCTCTGTCTTCCTTCCCCTCCTTCCTTGTGATCCTGAATCCTGCAAGTGCTTCGAAGGACTTATTTTAAAAGAAAGGAATGCTTTGGCTGAGCCTACAAGGCATCAACAGACAAAGAGACGCTGCAGATACTCGTTCCGTCGCAATGTGACGCTCCGAATGCATGCCAGACATCCTTAAGTTCCTTCGTGCAGCCTGGAGTGCGTCTGGCCTTTTTATTTATTACTACGTACGACGTAACAACGACGTGCGTTTGCTGGACTGTCATATGTCAAGACACACTGTTTGCAAAACCCCTCTTCTTTTCGACGCGCCCCAGGTTTTCGTTTCCCCACACCATTCGAGAAATGGAGCTCGTCTTCCTTTTCCTTTTCCGTTTTCCGTTCCCCCCACCATAATGTGCCTTTTTGATATTGGTGCCCACGTAGAGTCCGTACTTGTACTTCCGCTCGGAAGACGCCGTTTAAAGGACTGACGGATAGCGGAAGAGGAAGGAACGAGCGAGAAATGACGAACGAAACACAGTTGCTGAACTGTACAAAGTTTTCGAACCTTATGATGTTTGTGACGGCCTTTTATTGTTGCTGCGCCGCAGTTCCGCCTCAGAATGGGGGTACCACAAACAACACAGTCCTCATCAGACAACTGGATGAAAGACGTACCGCGTAGGAATAAAACAAAAGATATGATGAGGACGAAAGGACCCCGAAAACATTGCCGGGCGGCAATAACATGGCATTTGCGTCGTACAACCAACGAACTGCGTATCTCGCGTATGAGGTCGTTCTCACATGGATGCACGAACATCGCTCGGCACTCGGAGTCGGCTGTCCCTGTCTACACGCCCTCTGATGAGGAAATGTTTATTATTTAATATATATTAAGTAATTTATTTAACGTTTCCCGCCGGCGGCGCCACGATCGGATATCGAACGTCTTTGTGGCCCCTGGATGTGGTCCTAGCTTTGCTTTTCCGTCTTTCTGGACCCGGAAGGACAACAACACGAAGAAAATGTCAATAGCCTCTCTTGGGTAGACCACTAAGAGCAATAGCATGGTCATCTGTTAGTCATAGTGTGTCGTCGACAAGGCAAAAGCTGTGTCATGATGCTGGTCGGGTTTTCGTTTAAACATCCCCCGCCTCGAAAAGGTATTTCTCCGTCTTAATGTCTTCTCCTCTTTGCATTCTCGCTTCCTCGTCTACTGCAGTCTCTCCATCGTCTGTTGTTGACACCCCCTGGGCTGACATCCCCTCATGCACGCAAGTGTACGCTTGTCCTGCACCCCGCAATCTGGCCCTGCCCTCTTCACGCTACGACGTACGACGTACTCTTTTTTCCTTGTGTGCGTTGAAGAGGGGTCTCGTTAAGGGTGTTCGGTGTCGTCAAGAGGGTGGCCAGGCCACGGAAGGGTTGCCTGGGGGTGTGGCTGTATCGCGATGTGCTGGCACGCTGCTGATGATGGCTGCTTGGGCGGGTGCTAGGAGCGAGAGGAGTTCCAAGTTGACAGATCGGTTGTCTCTTGTGAGATGTTGCGAAAAGAATCAGTTCTCTCAGAAGACGAGAATGATGTCCAATTCCACCGAAAACACACCCGAAGGGCTGCCCGAACCTGCCAGACTACACGAAACACGTGTCGAGTGCAGAGGAGGGAATACATCACCAGATGTGGCTATCTACGGCTTAGGGAGAGAGGGATGATCTCTCTCTTTTTCTGAGTGTCGTCCTTGCCTCCCACGAGATGCTGTGTAACGAACTTGAACCGGTCGGCCATGAACACACCGGTTTATGTCGTTGCCCTTGGGCACAGCACAGCATTTGTGTTTGCCACACGAGGACGGATAGGCCCGAGAAGGCGTTTGGGCAGAAAGGTTGGACAGAGCATAGCCAGAGGTTGGATGAAGGTTGGACGGCAAAGAACAAGTAAAAAGAGGTGTGTTGGGCCTTGGCGACGGCGTTCTTTCTCTTGTTTTCGATTGGGCTGCCATCGTCAGCTCGTGTGGCAAACTGACAAATAAAAACGGGAGAGGTGGAATGGTAGAAAGGACGTAAGATGAAAACAAGGCCAGTCAAACTTCCCTGAGAAAACATGTGAATGCCAGTTCCTGTCGTCAACTCCTAGGCGTACAGATACATGCACAGCACGTACTTCGTATATCGGTTCGATATCGTTTGGCACTTGCAGTGATCGAGTCCTGAAATGAACATCATCCGCACGGTCTCTGTACAAGTCAGAAAGGGAACGTACACCTAGAGCACGACCGGTCTCGTCACCTGCTTCTCGTCCTGCATCTGTCGATCTGTAGGTGTATAGTGTGAGTATGCGTGCACGTTAAGCTGCAAGCGACGATGTATCCGACAGATAGTAGCGGTAGGCATTAGAACGTGAAGGACATCGGAAGTCGATGGTGGTCATGCGACAAAGACCTCGTTTCGATGAACACGATGTCGTTCGGAGATTTTAGCCTCTTTGGATACCAATGGCACTGGCTAGAAGCGCGTTACCTGAATCGAAGGGCCTGCGTGAAGGGAGGGTGTGAGATTAGTAGAAGGGGAAGAAAAAGCATGCCGACGGCTCCTGCGGCTGTATGTAAGGTCCAGACGAGGAAGTTAGACGCGGAGGTCGAGGCGGAGGTCAAGACAGTCAAGAGAGAAACATGGCCAATGGCGGAGATTTTGATTGACGAGTTGACCTTCAAGGAATGGGAGGGATAGATGCTCATGGGGCGGAGGACGCAAATGAAGTTTTTCATGACAACAGGTTTCGCCCTCTGGCCCATCCCACGATGATCAACCCGAGTCCCGGTGAACGGCGTACACCAAATTTTCATGACTCGTCGCCGTGGCCCCCATCTAGGACGCCAAAACAGCAATCGACGAAGCTCACACCCTCTTTTCGTTCCTTTCTGCGCCCTCCCCCACGGATGTTGCCACAAGCCCACGACGTCAAAGTCTCGAGGGAGTCTTCAAAGGTACTTGTGTACCAGTACGGCCGTCTCTGGTCGTCTGTGGCTGTCTTCGATGAACTGCCAGTGCGTCTAGCCTATTGGGGTCTTCCAAAAGGGGGAGGGGAGGTAGCCTGGCTGCTTTAGCTGCTCTAGCTGCTCGGGATGTGAAGCGAGTACGTAAACCTTGACAGAGATGACTTACATAAAAAACGTGGGAAGCTTGGCTATGTGGCAGCCCCCTCCCCCTGGTCATGTCTCGCCCACGCAACTGCTGTTCGGAAGAAAGCAACCACTGAGAGAGCGCGCGCACCTGCATACGGCGTCTTCGATGTTCTTTTGCGGACGGTGAAGTGACGATGGTTTGCCTCTCGTGGGGGGAAAGACAGAGAAAGGCCGACGACGGTGGCGAGAGAGGCAAAGGTGAGGTTGGGGGTCGTTGGAGAGAGTCATGCGTGCTCTTTCCCAATGCGGAAATTATAAGAGTGTGTCCTATTAGGGGCATGGGAGGAATAGAGGTGGAAAGAGCAGAAGAGGATAGAGCACCCTGGCACCTAGGCAGGCGGCAGCAACGACTGGGGAAAGAACCAAAGAAAGTTGGAAAGAGCGACCCAGAGAATATGACATGACAGACTACCCCTAAACCTCAATCGAGCTCCGACTTTCTCTTGCTCTCCAATCCCCCCAATCGGCGACCTGGCAATGCCAATTCTTCTTCTTCTGGCCTAGTTGGTGATTGGCATTTCTCTCATCACATTTTTTCTTGGGTCTCGTCTGTCCTGCACGATCCGGTACGGTGACGCTCGTCCGCATTGCACCCCCTTTCATTCTCATTACGTGGTCGAAACCACGCCACAGGATACGACCTTTCCCCCTTTTTTGCCGCCCCGACAACACCTCCGACTGTGTCACCGACGAGACTCTCGCGAGAAGCGGTAAGAGCGATAACTTGTCTTTTGTCTGTGCCTGTCCGCCGTGGCAGTCCGTTGTCGGCTAGGAGACCCTGACGTTGCATGTACTTGCGCAGTCTAGCAGAAACTTTCCTGCGACGTCCAGTTGTCTTTTCATTTTAAGACTTTCCGAGTTTTTCCAGGAACGAGACGGCTCGCCAGTCTTTCGGCAGGCAACTTAAATTACAGTCCCAGAGTTGCAAGTCTTGGCCCCCACGCTGTCCAACACTCGTCTCAAGAAGAGAGGGAGAGAGAAGCACGGTGCGAGGGTATGCGTTTGATGCACTTCGTTGCTCTCATTCGTTATGGGTTGTCCTAGTTCGAAGTGATGATACAAGTCTCCCAGCTTCCTTATGCCGCCGCCGCCGCATCTTGCTCTTGACTGTAGCTCTTGCCCAGGCGCTTTAGCATGTGCTGCTCCGCCGTCAGCACTTCGCCGCCGTCCAGCGGTGCACTCCCGTCCAGCGGCGCCAACTTCGTGTCCAGGTTCCCGTCAAAGAAGAAGGGCACCGAGTAGCGATCCGTCGCGCCCCGGTTGATCACCCGGTGCACGTTGCTCTTGTACACGCTCTTGGTCCACAGGCTCAGCATGTCGCCCACGTTGACCACGTACGCATCCGGGTTGGGCGCCACTGCAACCCAGTCGCCCGTCGCCGCGTCCAGCACCTCCAGACCGCCGGACCCGTCCTGGTACAGCAGCGTGACCGCGCCAAAGTCGGTGTGCGCGCCGGCGCCCAGCTGCCGCGCGTCCTCGCTGCGCTGCGGCGGGTAGTGCAACAGCCTCAAATTGCACAGCGGATCGTTGGCCATGAACTCGGCAAAGACGTCATCGCCGTAGGGCAGGCCGCGTGCCAGGATGGCCAGCACCGCGCGCGCCAGCTGCAGGATGGCATTGTAGTACTCCTCGGCGGGCTCGCGTAGCGTGGCCTCGTCAAAGTGCTCGGCGGTGCCGGGGAAGATGTTGGCACCCATCAGCAGCGGGTGCTTTTGTACGCGCGGGTCACCATAGGGGATGTCCTGGCCGATGAAGAAGCCTTCCTTGAGGTCGGGCAGCGTGCCCTCCTGCAGGACCTGCGCGCCGATCAGCTCGTAGCCGCGGTTGAGCAGTGGCGACCCGGTCGGCGGCCGCAGCGCCTTTTTCGTCTCGAGCGGCAGTGCAAACAGTTCGGCACACGCCGCAAGCAGCCGCTGCTGCAAGGCGCGCGGCACGTTGTGACCGACGAGTGAGAAGAAGCCCGTGGTCATACAGGCCGTGCGTACGTCAGCGACGACCTGGGCCGCGGCCTCGGACGCCGGGTCGACCAGGAACGGCGCAATGTCGATTGTGGGGATGTGGAACGGCATTTTGAGGTGTTGATATGTGATGTGATGTGAGGTGTAAGTTGTGTAAACGGTCTTGCTCTGTCATGGAGCTGGTCTTTGTCTTTGTATCGTCCGCCGGCTTGTCGTCGTTCTTTTTCCACTGCCCGGTGGCGTTTTGTAGCGGCCAGCGCCGACAGCCTATCGTTTCTGTTGAGCGCAAGGCTTGTGATGCCGAAAAGTACCGTGCCAGTTACAGTCTTGCGGTCGATCTATATTGCTCTGAATTCCGCTCCCGTTGGTGACATGACGTTCGATGTTGAACGCAAGTGTGTACATTAGGAGGCTAGCGAGGCCCAGCGCCTGTTATCCGTGTAAGACGGCCCCTCGCGGAGGCTACTACTGCGACCAGCCAATGCTGGTGGGCCTTGGCTCTTATCAGCTGGGCGGAGGCTGCCGATAATTCGCTGTTTTCTCGGCTTTGCACCACAGCATCCTTAAATATCCCCCGTTGTGCCTGTCGTTCGAGTGATTTGAATTTTGAATATGCACATATTTTTTTTGGGGGCTATGTAAAACGACACATCTAGTAGTACAGTGGTTATACCGACAAAGAGATCTGAGTTGTGAAACAACGACACGTGGGACAACCCTACCACCGCCGACTGGGCTTGTCGCCCTCACCCTGGCGCTCCTTGTCCAGCATGGCGTCAAAGTCCTTCTGCGCCTGGTTGCGCGCGTACGCCTTCTCCTCGTCGGCCTCGTCGAAGGTGTAGTCGCCCGTCGTCGGCCGGTTGCTGTTGTCCTGCTGCTGTTGCGGTGTCTGCGGCGGCGACTTGCCCTTGCGCAGCGCCTCCCAGCCGTACTGCCCCGGCGGCGCCTGCGAGATGGCCACGGGCTTTTTATTCGAGCTGCCCGGCGCGCGCAGGCGGTCCCAGGCCGTGCTCTCGCCCGTCCCCGACGTTGGCTGCTGCTTCCAGCCCTTGCGGCGCTCAGACGGCGACACGGGCGATGCATCGTCGTAGAAATCCTCGTCCAGGTCGTTGCTGTAGTCGTCGTAGCTTTGGGCTTGCGGCTGCTGCTGCTGTTGTTGTGGTTGTTGCTGCTGCGGTGGCCTCTGCTGGTACTGCTGGTACTGCGGGTATTGCTGTTGCGACCCTTCGTACTGCTGCTGCTCCTGGTGTTCCTGCTGCGCCTGATATTGCTGCTGGCTGTCGGGCTGCACGCCGCGCCGTTGTGCGTCACGCTCCTGCTGCCGCCGCTCGGCGTCCTGCTTCTGCCGCTCGACCGTCTCGCGCATCCGCGATGCGTACGTGCTCTGCCCGGTCTCCTGTTCTCTGGGCGTCGTGGCACCCCGCTTGGCGCCCAGCGCCGCCTTCAAACTTTGCCGCAGGTCCGCCAAGCGCGGGTCGTTCTCAAAGGCGTACGAGTTGACCGCCGTGCCGTACCCGAAGAACACCGTCCGCAGCGCAAAGTGCGCCACCGTCGTGTACAGACTGAAGCGGACCATGTGCCACAGCGGGCGCGCCATCGGGCCCTCGACCAGGCGCGTCGTTTTTGTCGGGAAGACGTTGGGATCGAAGCCCTCGCGCGGCTGGAAGAAGGGGAACCCAAACGTCGCCCGCGTGCGCCGCTCCAGAAAGACACTGGTGGCCAGCATCACGGGGAACTCGTACGACATGCGCGTGGTGAGGCCGGCCGTCATGTTGGCCAGGATCTGCACCTCGTCCTGCGAGAGCATGCGCTGGGCGCGCGAGCGCATGCCGAGCACGGACATGGCGACGGCGGCGCGGTACCACGTGTCGTTGTAGCCGAAGAAGCGGCCGTAAAAGGGCAGCTTGGGCAGCTCGTCCCAGCGGATGGGCAGGTAGTCGGCGAGCTTGGCGGCCTCCTTGACGGACTTGACGTGTAGGCTGCCGAGGGCTTGGGGGTCAGCATTGAGGTCGACGGACCCCTGCCCGCTCCGGTCGTTTGCCATTGTGGGGGGCGACAGGCAGATGTGTGTCAATTGGGTGGTGGTGGTGGTGGACTGTCGTGTGTGGTGCTCATCTCATGGGGTGAAGTGTTGGATGCAGCTATCAAACAGGTGACGATCGCTGGAGAGCTCTAAAAGCTGGCATTAGCTAAGGCTTTCAGCGGGGTGATGAGATCATTACGGCTCGCCGGGTTTGGCTCAGGCCAGAAACCGTCACGTGCTAGCGCGCCACAAAGCACCAGCCACGACGGCTGCCAACCACTATCGGGAAGGACCCACCGCGACAGCTCGACGCGTTGTGGGGTATTACCACGACAGAACCGTTCTCCCTAGCAACTCGACGCGTCGAACCGCGTTCCACACTTGCTGTGCGTGGATGAGAGTCTTGCCGGAAGACCCTGATGCACAGCACCACACAACCCACACAACCCACACAGTGGGCGAATGACCGCCAGCCATGCTCCATCCACCACAACACGCACTGCAGCAGGCCGACCACACACGGCCCACCAATCCAACCTCCTATCCAAGGGCGGTCTGTGCCTGTTGTGCCTTTTTTGTGTGTCTCTTCGAGTCCTCGAGCCGTTGAATGCTGCCTGATGAGACCGCTGCTCTGTCCAGCGACTCTCTTGCCATAGCATGAACAGGCAACCTTATGTGAGTGGCCATCGACATTGCACTGCTTCGACTGTTCATCGACGACTGACCGACTAGAGAAACTACGGAAACCGGCCATGGAATCGAGCCAACGCCCATGCTCCACGGCCGAATCAACCTCCGCCCTATCCTCCGCCATTGCCACCACCGCCACCACCGCCCATTGAGGTGTCCGAGACGACCAAGACCAAGCTCAAGAAGTTTCAGTTTCGTGAAAAGCGGAAGAAGACGACAGTCAAGTCCGTCGACATAGACGAGCCGGGCATAGACACGGCCAGCACAACGGGAGGCCCCGTGCAGGTGATCGAAGCCGTCGAGATGGCTGCATCAGAGATGGCCTCGAAGAAGGCGAGCCAGAGGGGAAGTCAACGAGAGAGCCAAAAAGGGAGCCAGAAGGGAAGCCAGCCACGACACACAAGCCAACCGAAGACCAGCTCAATACCACCAGGCGAAGGTGCAGCCAGCAAACCGGCATCTGCACGGACAGACTCGGACAAGGAGAACGACGCCAGCAAGGGCACCTCCGATGTGCCCACCACCGACCTCCCCAGCACACAGCCCAGCAAGATCACGGCCACCGTCGCTGCCACGCCCGAGTTCCTGAGCATCCACGTCCGCACGCCGCGCGCCCGCTTTGCCTGGCAGGAGCTCGCTGGCACGCCCGACACACCCAAGATCCGCGAGTCGCTGGGCATGTCGCCCGACGCCAAGCTGTCCTGGGTCACCGGCCAGAACCAAGAGCCCTCGCCCGTCGCCGCCACTAAGCAGGGCACCAAGCGCCCGCGCAGCTCGTCGCCGCCCTCGTCGCCCACCA
Organism: Sporothrix inflata; assembly: GCA_021396225.1. Taxonomy (NCBI): domain Eukaryota; kingdom Fungi; phylum Ascomycota; class Sordariomycetes; order Ophiostomatales; family Ophiostomataceae; genus Sporothrix; species Sporothrix inflata. The sequence continues at coordinate 351,814 of WNYF01000029.1, forward strand.
ACTCGCGCTCCAAAAAGGTCGCCGAGAACGTGCAAAAGTTCAAAGAGGTCATGGCCTCGGCCACAACGGCCAACCTGGCGCTCGAGGGCCGCTTTCCGCGGCGGCGCAACGCACTCGCACGGCACCGTACCGAGATTGGACGGTCCACTGTGCGCAGCGAGACTGCTGGTGCTGACTCCCTGGGAATCGAACAGCCAGCCAACCAGCCTGCGCAAAACGGGCGGTCACCTCGAAATGGCTTCCGACGCTCCAGGAGCTGCAACACTTTGACGACGCCACCAACGAACAAGCGGCAGAAGACGGATGGCAACGACGTCAGTGCTGCCCCGAGTCCCCGGACGACGACAGCCCAGCCACAGCGCCAGCCATCTGCACAACGAGAATCGCGCCCACCAAGCCGAAAGCAAGCATCACCGCCACCGCCCCAAGAAGAAGTACAGCCAGCAGAAGCAGATCAGACAGACCAGGTCGATATGGTTGACGCTGCGCCGCCTGTCAAGCCTGTTTCACCGGTTGCTCTTCACCGACTCTCTCTCACAGCCAACGAAGGCTCTGCTCCAAGGAATGATCCGAGTATGCCAGATACGGAGTCCAACGGGCCTCGCCAGGGAGAACAACAGCCTGAAATACAACAAGACAACCAAGCACAAAACAACGACATGCCCGCCGAAAACAAGACGAAAGATAACATGTCCGACTACGGCGACGATGTCTTTGACGACTTTGACGACCTCGATGACAACCTCTTTGACGACGACATGCTGGCCGAGATCGATGCCAGCTTAGCGCCGCCCAAGCCAGATACCGCCGACACAAAAATGGCCGACACCAGTGCCCAAGACGAGTTTGGTGACCTAGACGATGGCCTCGACGACGATGTGTTCACATCCGTAGCCGCGATAGAGACCGACAACAACAACTTTAACCCTATAGACCTCACAAGTTCGATACCCCGAGCCGTCGACACTGTCAACACCAACGTCTATACCAAGCCGGTCTCTACTGCTGCGCCTGCGCCTAAACCAGCAATGGGCGACATGGAGGACATGTTTGGTGGCGATGATTTCGGGGCGGACTTTGATTTCGACGCCGCAGAACTGGCCGCCACCCAAGCCGCCAACCGCACCGGCCCATCTTCCGCAGCAGCCGCCCCCTGGGCCAACACACAAAGCGTATGACTCTCATAGATGAATGATAGAGGATATGATATGATGGAATGAGTACCCTGGTTTTTCGTGTTCATTTACTAAGATCTCCCTCTCTGTAGTCCATCCAAAAACGCAAAGCCATTCAACGGTATCTGGTGACCAACGTGCTCACCTCATCGTACCATGACGAACGCGAGAGGCTGTGTCAAGAAAAGGCGAGTCCCTTCCCAGGCTGTCCGTCTTTTATATCGTCCTTCTAACATTTTGTAGATCCTCGTTGTACAGGCAGACGGCGACCGGTCCGGCTCGATGCGCGCCGTGCACTTGCGCGGCGACTGGTTCGACACTTCGGCCGCCATCAAAGCCTACGTCCACGTCCTCGGCGAGTTTGACGCGGCCGGCATGTGTGTCGTCGACAACGACCACGGCATGCTCATCCTGCACCCGGATCAGCTCGTGTCCTCGACCGTCGTCGCCGACTCCTTCAACTGCACGCGCCGTGCCGTCCTCCAGGACCGCGTCAAGTCCTCTAGTGACGCCAGCCCCCCGCTGGTCTACGGCACGCTGCTGCACGAGATCTTCCAGGAGGCTCTCATGGCAAACCAGTGGACCAAGGCCTTTCTCAGCACCGCCGTCGACATCACCATCCAGAAGCACCTCGAGGAGCTCTACACCGTTAAGCTTGATGTGCCCACGGCTCGCGAATACCTCTTGACGCGGACCCGGGAGCTGCAGTACTGGGCGGAGCTCTTTGTGACGCCAAAGCCGAAGGTGAGACTTCCAGAAGGACTTGAATGAAAAAAACGGGGGACGTTTAATATTTACTAACCCTCTGTATTAGCCCGGCGCAAATGCAGCTGGCCGGAATGGCGAGCAGGTCAACATGTGCGTCAGCAAGCTGCTCGACGTCGAGGAGCACGTCTGGTCGCCCATGTATGGCCTCAAGGGCAACATCGACGCCACGGTCCAGGTCACGATGAACGTTGGCAGCGACAGCAAGACGCTGACGGTGCCCTTTGAGCTCAAGACGGGCCGCCACGCCAGCAGCACGCACCAGGCGCAGACCGTTCTCTACAATTTGTTGTTGTCCGACCGCTACGACATTGAGATCGTCTACGGCATCCTCTACTACATGGAGAACTCGCAGATGATGCGCATACCCGCCATCCGCAACGAGCTGCGCCACATGATCATGAAGCGCAACGAGCTCGCCTGCCACGTCCGCGGGCGCAGCGTACAGCTGCCCGCCATGCTGCGCAGCCGCAACGCCTGCGGCCGCTGCTTCGCCCAGACCCCGTGCTTTGTCTACCACAAGCTGGCCGACGACGGCACCGCCGAGACCAGCGGCATGGGCGACAAGTTCAACGAGATCGTCGGGCACCTCACGCCCAAGCACCGCGAGTTCTTCTTGAAGTGGGAGGATTTGCTCACAAAGGAGGAAATGGTTGGCCACAAGGTCCGCCGCGAGCTGTGGACCATGGTCAGCGCCGAGCGCGAGAAGCTCGGCCGCTGCTTTGGCGACGTCATCATCGAGCAGGGGTCCGCGCTCGAGGAGCCCGGCTCCGGCAAGATCAACCGCTTCCGCTACACGTTTGTCAAAGAGCACCCGGCGCCCGGCTTTTCGTTTATGGACTCGCAGCTGGTCGTCGGCGACCCCATTGTTGTCTCGGACGAGGACGGCCATTTTGCGCTCGCCCTCGGCTTCGTCGTGGCCATCCGCAAGCAGCGCATGGACGTAGCCGTCGACCGGCGGCTGCACAATGCGCGCATCCGCCAGGCTGGCTTTGACGAGAAGAGCAACCAGGTTTTTGCCGGGATCATGGATGCGGGTGGTGGTCCGAAGAAGAGAATTGGCATCGAAGAGAACTATGGTGGGCGGTCCCAGCTGGATGGTGACGACAACAACAACAGCACCCACGTCATCCGCTACCGCGTCGACAAGGACGAGTTCACCAACGGCATGGCCACGGTGCGCAACAACATTGTGCAGATCATGGCGGGTCACCGCGTTGGTCTGCGCGAGATCCGTCAGCTGGTCGTCGACCTCCTGCCGCCGCGCTTCAAGGCCGTGTCGACGCAGTACGTGCTGGACGACGGCGATGGCTCCGAGGCGCTCAACGTCGACCAGAAGCGCGCCATTGCCAAGGTCATGAGCGCCCAGGACTACGCGCTCGTGCTGGGCATGCCGGGCACGGGCAAGACGACGACCATTGCGCACATCATCCGCGCGCTCGTCAGCCAGGGCAAGAGCGTGCTGCTGACGTCGTATACGCACACGGCTGTTGACAACATTCTACTCAAATTACGCAACTTGCAGACGCCCATCCTGCGCCTCGGCGCGCCGGCCAAGGTGCACCCCGAGGTGCGCAAGTTTGCCATCTTGGCAGCCGAGCCCAAGGCAAGCCTCGAGGACATCCGCGGCGCATGGCACGACACGCCGATTGTGGCGACAACGTGCCTGGGCATCGGCCACCCGATCTTCAACGAGCGCATGTTTGATTACTGCATTGTCGACGAGGCCAGCCAGATCACACTGCCCATCTGCCTGGGCCCCATCCGCATGGCGCGGACGTTTGTGCTCGTGGGCGACCACAACCAGCTGCCACCCCTCGTACAGAACGAGGAGGCGCGCGTCGGCGGGCTGGACATTTCGCTGTTCAAGCTGCTATCGGACACGCACCCGGACTCGGTTGTGAACCTGGAGCACCAGTACCGCATGTCCGAGGACATTATGGCCCTGAGCAACACGTTGATTTACCAAGGCCGCCTCAAGTGCGGCACCGAGGCTTTGAGGAAACGTAGTCTGCACGTGCCCGACATGGCCCGCCTGCACCAGCACCACCACAACGCCAGCTCCATGGCGCGCCTGACGCCCGGCAGCAGCTTTTGCGCCATGGGCAGCGCCGCCTGCTGGCTGCGCGACCTCGTGCGGCCCGAGACGCGCGTCGCCTTTGTCAACACGGACGCCATTGACGGCAGCCGCGAGGAGGCCAAGGGCAACCGCATCGTCAACCCGTGCGAGGCGCGGCTGGTGGCGCAGCTGGTCGAGGCGCTGCTGACGGTGGGTGTGGCCGCCTCGGACATTGGCGTCATGACGCACTACCGGTCGCAGCTGTCCCTCTTAAAACACCAGCTACGCGGCGTCAAGGGCGACATTGAAATGCACACGGCCGACCGCTTTCAAGGCCGCGACAAGGAGGTCGTCGTGCTGTCGCTGGTGCGCAACAACGAGGCCTGCAGCATCGGCGACCTGCTCAAGGACTGGCGCCGCATCAACGTGGCGTTTACGCGGGCCAAGACCAAGCTGCTGGTTGTCGGCAGCCGCAGCACCCTGCAAGGCATCGGTCGGATGGAGAGGAAGGACAAGAAAGACAAGACGGAAAGAGACACACACAACGGCGAGACCGGCGAGGAGATGCTGGCGCGGTTTGTGAGTCTCATGGAGGAGCGCGCCTGGATCTACGACCTGCCTGCCGACGCGCTCGACAACCATCTGTTCGAAGAGGTCCCCACGACACAGGCTGCCTCGTTGTCCCTTGGGATCGACAAGAGTTTAATGGGCTTTGGCGGCGGCGCGCGCTTCCCCGGCAAGGACGTCGACAACTACAATCACACGACGCGGCCCGTGGCACCGCCACCGCCGTCCCTACCTACGGCACCGGCCAAGGCACAGATGCCATTCAAAAAGGTTGGGCCGGCGGGAGTGGCGACACCCGCAACGACACTTGGGACGACGACGCCAAACCGGCCAGGCATCCCGCCAGTGTACGGCAAAGAAAACCGCCGGCCGGGGTTGCTGCAGCCCGGCAAGCGCGTGGGCATGGGCAAGGAGGCGCTTCTCAAGGGACGACCCGTGCTGCAGGGTATTTTGAACGACATGATGGGCGGCAAGCATCCGACATAATTGGGACGGGTTTGTTTTTGTTTAGGATGAAGTTTATATGGGAAATGGCATCAAAAGGGACAGGAAAGCATAGTACAGGATAGGCGGGCGTTTTGTTTAAGTCGTTTTGTTTACTGTCTTTTTACTCTTGATTAGCCCGATTTTGGAACACAATTACACGTTTTGACGAAAGAAGAGAGGGTAGATGCTTCATCGAGTGTTGTTACTTGAATGTTGTTTGTGATTCTGTATTGCCTTTTCTGGATAGCCGTTAGGGAGAGAGTACAGCGACTTACATGCAATGTACCAGCAGCTTACAGCGCATTTATAGTGGCCACGCCAATCTTCAGCAACTCAAATCGCATCGCGCCAAAAGGCGGCGCGAAGTGGTGTAAAAGAGCGGCGCTGATTCGCTAGACGGATGGTCACGTGTGGGTCAACCGCGACCCGCCCAGTGCCCACTTGGTGCTTCCGGCCCGACCTTGGTTCCGAGGATTCCCGCAAACTGCGTACCTTCCCTTCCCCCCCAGCAGGGACAGAGGAGGATAGCGGCTGACTTTTTCGAGCACCACCAAAAGTGACTACCTCTCCTCTTGTTTCTCCTCTTCCCCGGGAAAAGCAGAGCCATTTGAGCAACCACCTCAACCTCCCTTCGCCAACGACGCAACGCCCCCTCTCCCTTATCGGCTTCCAGCGTCCCGTTTCTGCGTGCAGTCATTCAATTGACCGCTTGCACACCATCTCCGCTCCTTTCTTTCTCGTCTTCCACATTTTCCGACGACCACAAAACCGCGGTTCACCGACACCGGGAAAAACCCTCATCCTCCGACGACACCGACGACAGCCATACGGTCGGACCATTGACGTCGAAAACGGCGTTCTCGAGTTAATCAGTCTTCTTCTACAACCTACACATACCATGTCGTTCACAGCAAGCGCGGCCAAGCGCGCCCTGGCATCCACAGCAACGGCAACAGCGGCACGGCGGACGTTTACCAGCACGGCGCGGCGGCCGGGCGGCCACGGCTCGCAGTACGACCCGCCGAGCGGGTGGCTGTTTGGCGTCAAGCCGGGCGAGAAGTACAAGAACGAGGGGTGGGAGAAGCCCATGTTCTGGGGCTTCTGCGGCAGCCTGCTGGTGTTTGCATGCATCGTCCCCTTCAAGCCGGATACGTCGTATGTCCTCCCTATCCGGAAAATGCTGAATGATATGTCCACCCGCTAACAGTCTAGGATACAAACATGGGCGCTTGAGGAGGCACGGCGGCGGTTAGAGGCCGAGGGCATCCTGGAGGATCCGTTCCCGGAGAGCAAGTAGGCCGGCACAGAGGGACGGTGACGAGGATGGGAGGCGGCCAGGGCGACGGCGAGACATGTTTCCCAACCAATAAACGATAATCGAACCCAAAAAAAACGAAGACTTTAGAACCTGCTTTTCCATTTATCCCCCACAAACCATATTAGAGGAGGACAACAAACAGGGCCCCTGGGACAGGACATGCATTGGGCAAGAGGGGAGACGACGGAGAACACGGAAGTACTTCTCTTCTCTCGGAGGCATCTTTGCATTTCGGTTTTGCTTTTCTTTTTTCTTTTGTTTTTGACCGGTCGTGAGGAGACCGCGGCCATCGGAGACTGGATGGGTGGTCGCGATACTGTGTATATTTTGACGTTTTTCTTTTTGTCTTTATCATCTCATTTTACGCTACGTTGTCACAAACGATTTCCGATCTCATAATGCTGTGCTTGCCATGCATCAATGCCTATTGCAACATTGCCCGTCGACTTACGTATTCGATACGTCGTATGTCTCTCATTTTGGACTCCGATAAAGCCATATCTGGGTGAGACACGACCCTTGCATGTTGTGGCACGTATTCCCACCTTCTCGTTGGCTGCTCTGCTATGTTCACCACATAAATCATCACTACTACAAACTTTCTACGCAGTTCGGAGTAAACGTGTTTGTCTTCAACATGCATCATGCTTTATTTTCATCCTCCATCGACCTCTTTACGCTATAAAATGATATACTAAGACGCTACGCGTTATCTCCTACTCGCACAGGTAGCTCCATGGGTGCTCCTCCTCGCCGTACTGGATGCCCTCCATCCAGTTCTTCATGCGCGTGGTGATGGCGCCCGACTCCTCGTGGTCCTTGAGGCCGCAGTCGACCAGCTGGCCGCGCCAGCTGATGGAGCGCACGGGGCTCACAATGGCGGCGGTGCCGGCGCCAAAGGCCTCGATCAGGCGGCCCTCGGCCGACGCCGTCGCCAGCTCCTGCATCGTGTACTTGCGCTCCGAGATGGTCCAGCCCTCGGGCGCCAGGCGCTCGCGCGCCAGCGCCAGCACGGAGTCGCGCGTCACGCCCTCGAGGATCGTGCCGTCAATGGGCGCCGTCACGAGCTCTTTGGCGCCCGTCTCGGCGTTGCGCAGGGCCACGAAAAAGTTCATGGTGCCGACCTCGGTGACGTACTCCTCCTCGCCAAACAGCCACAGGTTCTGCTGGAAGCCGCGGCTCATGGCCTCGCGCTGCGGCACAATGCACGGCGCGTAGTTGGCGCCCAGCTTCTTGTCGCCGACGCCGCCGGGCCACGCGCGCACGGCGTAGTCGGTCGCCTCGAGCGAGATGGCCTTGAAGCCGGTCGGGTAGTAGGGGCCAACGGGCGAGGCAATGACGTAGAGCAGGGCTGAACCTGGGGGACCCACGCCGAGCGTCTTTTGCGTGCCGATCATGGTCGGGCGCAGGTACAGCGAGTAGCCGCGGTCGGCCGGGATGAAGCGCGACTCGAGCTTGGCGAAGCGGGCGATGAGGTCGATGAGCGCGGTGGGCGAGAAGGTGGGCAGGGCGATGCGGGCGGCGGACTTGTTGAAGCGCTCCATGTTCCTGTCCGGGCGGAAGAGGCGGATGCGGCCCTGGCTGTCCTTGTAGGCCTTCATGCCCTCGAAGCACTCAAAGGCGTAGTGGAACACACACGTGGCCGGGTCGAGCGACAGGTTCTGGTAGGGCGTGATCTGGGGCGCCAGCCAGCCGTCGTCCTTGTTCCACTCGATGGTGAGCATGTGGTCGGAAAAGGCGCTGCCAAACACGAGGTCCTCGGGTTTGGAGAGCTTGCCGGGAGTCTGCGTCTCGGTGATGGTGAGGTTGCCCGGGTGGATGTCCTGGGGCTGCGAGGTGGAGGCCGCGGTCGGCTTGAAGCTGTACTGTCTGTTCTGAAGAAGAAGTGGCCGGGCGGCGGCGGCACGGGATAGTAATAACCGGGCCGGGGACGACGAGAAGGCAGAGAGAGACGGCGAGGCGAGGGCAACCGCAGGGGCGCCGAGCCGGCGAAGCGCTGGGCGGATCATTGTGAGGGAGAGGGTGGTGTGATGTGGTGAGAGAGGTGGTGAGAGAGGTGGTGAGAAGGGGGACGGGAGTAGAGGGGAGATAGTCTGGGGGAGAAAAGACGAGATGTCGAGAGGACGGTGAGAGAGACGACTGAGCAATAAATGCAAGAGATTCGTGCAGCCAGAAGAGGAGAAGACAAATGGAATCGGTTTAAGAATGAGTCGACACCGCAATTGATCCGCGAAAAGCCGCCTGAGACCGAAAGCGCGAGCAGCAGATATGAGTAGAGGGGGAGTCAGAGGGTATTAGACTGTAGGTGACAAGACCGGAGCAACATGCCTCGCCCCGAATTTCTGTGTGCGTTTGCTTTTTCGCTTTTCTCACTCTTTTCTGTCCCCACCGCCTGGAGCGGCCCCTCGGAGCCTGATCGGAGCCAGACAGGGGCAAGAGCCGCCGGTCCAGGGCAGTCAGGGTCTAGGCGCGGGTCGGACTTATGGTCAGGTGGTAGGTCACGTGAGCGAACTGTACGAGAACCTGACGTACAACGGCAAGCGATCAACGAGGCACGTCAAGTGTGCACTGCAAAACGTTGCTTATTACGACAAATAATATCCAAAAAAACAATACAGCTTTTCAGACTCTTTATTAAGTTCAAAAGGAAAATGTACGAGGATTTCAAGTTACACTCCTAGCATCCGTTCAACCTATCGAACACGCACCCAAATTAGGTAGCAGCATTACTGCCATGCTCCTTCCCTAATTCGTCCCACTAGCACCCTTCGCACCTTACGCTTTCGTCCCGTCCACAGATCCACAGTTTCATCAGCTTCTCCAACCCGACCTCAACCTACCTTCGACGTTCAACGTTCAACCTCGAGCTCCTACGACGAACACCCGACCATGCCGTTGCGGGCTCTCCTACATTGATTTTCTCGTCGGCCTCTTACGTCCTCCAGCCGTGACTATCTCACCCGTCGCAATCCACGCCATCCGAACACCTACCCCTGTCTTCCTTCGACATCCGACCTTCGACCTCTTCTCTTTGACCTTGCTGTCCCTCTTTTCGACATAGTCCGGCGACGACCACCGAGCTATACCTCTCCGACTAATCCGACCGATCTGACCACCGCATACGATACGCCTCCGACCTCCTCCCTCTGCGCCGTCTTACCGGTCCCCGTCATGACGGGTGCGCTCGTCGACCGCGCCCTATCTTAATATCTTTCCTTCGACAATATCCTCTTTTCCTCCTCCCTAATATACAACACCCACCCACATCCCCACAATGTTCTCCTCGGCGTTCAAGTCAATCTCGTCGACAATCAACAGCGGCTACACCGTTGCGGCCACGCCCACCTCGACTGCCGGCCCGTGGAAGATCTACGATGCCAAGAAAAAGTCGACGGGCAAGGCCTATTCGGTCTTTGTCTTTGAACGCAAGTCGCTTGACGCCCACGCCAGCTCGCTCGGCCGCTCGGGCGCGGCCGCATTCAAGCGCGCCGCCGACGAGGTGGTCGAGCGCTTGAAACGCGAAGCTTCGTCGCTCGCCCGCTTACGGCACCCGAGCATCCTGGAGCTGGTCGAACCCGTCGAGGACACGCGCGGCGGCGGCTTGCAGTTTGCGACGGAAGCCGTGACGGCGTCGCTGGCGAGTTTGTTACAAGAAAAGGACGAGCAGGAAGGTGCACACGGTGGCAGCAGCGGCCGGGCGCGCGCCAGCCGGTACGTCACAGAAGACGCCGACGGCGTGCGGCGGCGACGCGAGATCGAGATTGACGAGCTTGAGATCCAAAAGGGCTTGCTGCAGCTTGGCAAAGCGCTCGAGTTCTTGCACGAAAACGCCGGGCTCGTGCACGGCAACCTGACGCCCGACGCCGTGCTGGTCAATGCCAAGTCGGACTGGAAGATCAGCGGGCTAGCGTTCTGCGGGCCGGCCGAGATTGGCGCCGCGGGGCCGTCGGCGTCATTCCCGCCCGTCAGCGTGCACGAGATCCTGAACATGGACGCGCGACTACCGAAGTCGGTGCAGCTCAACCTCGACTACGCCTCGCCCGATCTAGTTCTGGACAGCAACCTGACGCCCTCCGCCGACATGTTCTCGCTGGGCCTGCTGTGCGTCGCACTCTACAACTCGCCGCACCACTCGCCTATTGAGGCGCACGCCAGCGTGTCGTCGTACAAGCGCGCGTTTGCGGCCGCGGGCGCCGTGCCGTCGACGACCAACAACTTTTTGTCTTCGCGGCCACTTCCACGCGAGCTGGCTGCGCACGTGCTGCCGCGCCTGATTGCACGGCGACCGGCACAGCGGCTGACCGCCAAGGAGTTCCAGACGAGCGAGTACTTTGACAACATTCTGGTGTCGACGATCCGGTTCCTGGACGCGTTCCCGGCCAAGACGCACGGCGAGAAGTCGTCGTTTATGCGCGGGCTCAACAAGGTGCTCCCCTCGTTCCCCAAGTCGGTCATGGAAAAAAAGGTGCTGCCCGGCCTGCTGGACGAGATGAAGGACCGCGAGCTGGCGCCGCAGATTCTGCAAAACATTTTCAAGATTGTCGAGCTGCTGCCATCGGCGAAGCGCGTGTTCTCGGATCGTGTGCTGCCCTGTCTGAAGGAGCACTTTTTGGTACCAGCCAGCGGGGGTAACGCCAAAAACGCAACCACCCCAGAACGCGAACGCGACCCGTCGCGCGACGCCAGCCTCATGGTCGTGCTAGACCGGCTAGCCGTCATCACGGCCAACACGACAGGCAAAGAATTCAAGGACGACGTCCTGCCCATCATTGCGACGGCACTCGACTCGCCCACGCCCGCCGTCGTCGACGCCGCGCTGCGCAGCGTGCCGGCCATGCTACCCGTGCTCGACTTTAGCACCATCAAGCACGAGCTGTTCCCCGTCGTGGCGGCCATTTTTAGCAAAACGAGCAGCCTGGCCATCAAGATTCGCGGCCTCCAGGCGTTTGTGATTCTGTGCGGTGGATCGGCGGATGGCTCGGATGATCTCGGCGGCAGCGACGGCCTCGATGGTTTAGGATCCGAACCCAAGCGCACGTCCACGTCGACGGCCCTCGACAAGTACACCATGCAGGAAAAGATTGTGCCCCTCATCAAGGGCATCAAAACAAAAGAGCCCGCCGTCATGATGGAGGCTTTGAACGTCCTGCGCGTCGTCGGCGGTGTCGTCGACGCCGACTTTGTCGCGTTTGAGCTGCTGCCCGTGCTGTGGACCATGAGTTTGGGCCCCCTGCTAAACCTCAAACAGTTCCAGGCGTTTATGAAGCTCATCAAGACGCTGTCGTCGCGCGTCGAGGACGAGCAGGTGCGCAAACTCCAGGAGCTGTCGGGTGTGGACGCCGCATCCGCCGCACACTCCTCGTCCAACGGCAATGCCGCCCTCATGGACGAGTTCTCGTCGTTTGGCGGCGGTACCGGCAGTTCCGCTTTCGACGTCGGTGGCAGTGGTGGCGGCGGCGATGTCGAAGACGACTTTGAGCGGCTGGTCAAGGGCAAGACCGGTGGCGGCGGTGGTCTGGGTGGTGGCGCCCTGATGGATGGCGGCTGGGACGCGCCACCGGCAGCAAGCGCCCGACGCGCGTCTCCGAACCTCGCCAACAACCGTAGCACAACGCCCCGCGCCGCGTCTTCCACAGCAGCAGCAGCAGGGGCAGCAGCATCGACAACACCGGCCTTCTCGTGGTCGACACCGGCGCCCACACCCGCTCCAGCCCAAGCACCAAAACCGCAACAGCCGGCGTTCCGCACCGTGACGCCCGACCTCGGCAGCTTTGCCGCCATGACGCCTTCTTCGACGCAGTTTTCCAAAGCGCTACCCGCCCGGCCGATGACGACAACTCATCATTCGACCGCCAACACGACGGCCAACAGCGCATCGGCATGGTCGGCCATGACGCCGTCGGCACCCGCAACGACGTCACCACCGGCGACCACGAGCGGCATCAACTGGGGTGCTGGCAGCAGCAGCAGCAGCAACGCATGGGGCTCTCCAGCGGCTGCGGCTTCGCCAGGATTCTCACTACCACCACCACCCGGGATGGGTGTTTCCTCGGCAGCGGCCAAGTCACCGGCATCCGGGTTTAGCCTGCCGCCACCGCCGGGCATGGGCTCCATGGGCAGCTCCATGGCGTCCATGGCGTCCATGACGCCGACGTCGACGACGGCCGCCCCGGCACCCAACTACACGCCCAACTACAATCGGCCGGGTTTGGGGAGTATGAACCCCATGGGTTCTATGAACTCCATGGGGATGGGCGGCATGAACAGCATGATGCCGTCCAACACCAGCAACGGCATGGGGATGGGCATGGGGATGAACATGGGCTCCAACATGGGCATGGGCATGGGCATGAACGCCATGGCCAACAACAATACAAACACAAACGGGAACGGCATGATGGCGACGCAGCCGGGCAAAACAGGCCTCGACAAGTACGAAAGTTTGTTGTAATGAGCACGGGGCGAGGCGACACATAGACAGATATAGGGTCGGTTATAGACGTGGTTTGGGCATTTGCAAGCGTTTCAATCACATCAAGCCTTTCAGCACATTCACGCTCATCACCATCACGTACTTTATCACGCATAAATGTAACCACAACTGATTCCCGACCGATCAGGTAAGACGCAAAACGATCTTTATCACGGTCGGGCGCCCAGCAACGGGTTTTGGCTCCTCGTTCTCAAAACGAGAATATATGAGGAATAAAGTTTGTTCTGCGCCAGCCGTCGTAAGAGTGACATCCCGTTTACGGAAAGTGTCCTCCCCCTCGTAAGGGTTGTTCCCAATAGGACGAGCCCATTGGGAGACGCTGGCGGTAAATATTGTGCCCCGAGAAACCGACACCAAAACGACGAGCCTTCTTGACCTTGTCCGACAACACGCGAGACAAGCAAGTCGAGGATGGATTCGCAAGAGACGAGCGGGTGAAGAGAAAAAAACAGAAGAAGAAGCAGGCCGAACACAAGAATAACACAGATCACAGCCTCTTCGAATGGGAAAGCCTTGTTCCCGCGTTCGTGTTGGAGACGCCGGTCTTCTGCATGCGCGACAAGGGCATTTGCCGAGTACTTTGAGTTGTACTCGGATTGCCAACTATCCGCGTGTCTCCCCGTGACGCCTTTGCTTCTTTCTTTTCTTTTTGCTTTCTCTCGTCTTGTTTTGTTCGTCTTGTTTTTGTTCGTCTCTTTTCACGATCCCCCAAATAAGATCTTGCTTGTCGATGTTCTTTATGTCTCGATTGGGTGTCGATGCTTAGAAAGTCAAATCTAGGTCGTTATTTTTGATGATGGTTTCTTTTTGGCTTGCTACGAGAAAAAAAAAGAGAAGAGAAGGAGAAAGAGATAGGGAAGAAAAGAAAGGAGCACGAAAAAATTGAGAATTTATTGGTGCTCGTTTTTCTGCAGTCCAATAGGCAATAAGTGGGTTCACGATAAGAAGCTAGGGAAGGAGCTTCCGCGATTCACCGCCAGCCGAATGCAAGCACGACTAAGTGCTGAAGGCAACAAATCAAAAAGAAGAGGAAATCTCTCTCGTCGACAACTTTATTTCGAACAAGGTTGTTTGCATTCTTTTGTGTTTATGACAACCTTATTTTTTTTCTCATAGAACTGGTATTTTCTTTCTGCACGTCGTTCTTCTAATTTAGACATCCTTGCTGTGCTTTGCGGCTCGCTCCTTCCCTTATCTCTGTTTATCCGCTCTTTCCGAAAAGGGAAAGCCACCAGAACACGGCGCCAGAGACACAGAGAGACACAGGCGCAGTCCCCCACCTCAGCCGCCCAAAAGCCTCCTAAAAATGGACCACTCAGAGCCCAGAACCGCCTGATCTACTCCGTAATACGGAGTAGAGAAGGATCTGAGGGCGAATGGGCGCGCCAGGGCGGCTCGTTTAGGCAGGAGGGGGGCAATAGGGGAGGAAAGACCGACCTGGGAAGAATAGGGGCCTGGCTGAGGGCAAATGTTTCGAAACACGCCTTTGCGCCCTCTCCGCCAGCCAAGACAACAAAGTTGAAACGCACTACCCCCGACTCACCAGACGCACGCCGCCCTCATCGTCCTATGGGAGGCCGCACACACAAAGTCTCCCTTTCCTGCCCCCTGCGCAAAGCTTGTGCTGCAGGGCTGGTTGGTCCACGACGATCGACAAGAATGGAGTGCGGTGAAGCGACGATTGTGGGGAGAGGCAAGTGAGGCAAACGGCAAGCTGTGAATGGACAACAGATGGAAGCCGGCGGTCGGAGACTGCAAGTGACAGGCGACGAGCGATGAAGAGGCGGCGGCGCAAAGACTGTACTGACAATTGGTCGGTCACGATACGAGCGGTGCCTGTTCGTGTTCGTGCCTCTTTTTGTCTGTCTTTGCCTCACCTTGTCTGATGGTCACGATCCCCAGTGAACTGCATGCTCTTTGATGTCGTTGTTCTTTGTTTCTACTTCTTTTCCTTGCACTCTACCAGTCCCTGCTCTCGTTTCACCGCCTTGTCCTCTGTCGTCTCCTCCTTGGACGAAACAAACGAGCCGCAGGGGAAGAAAGGAAAAGGACAAGGAAACAAAAAGAAAAGGGACAAAGAAAAGGGATAAAGAAAAGGGACAAAGAAAAGGGACAAAAAGGACAGACGGCACAGCGGGTATGTACCCCGTTGCCGAAAGGGGCAATAGTGAGGGGTGTCCGTCCGTTCTTTCGGTCTGGCCAGTCATGCATTGAGGACTCCATGCTGCGGATAATCCAGGGGTGTAAAGTACAAGGAAGTCCTCCCACAGAAAGGCCTCCATGCAAGTCCATGCAAGGCACACAAGAGAAACAAGAAGGACAAAGAGAGAGGCCGACAAACGCAGCTGGCGATCCCTGCCAGGGAAGAAGGAAAAAAAGACAGACGACAGGGGCACGTCCTTTTTGTTTCGTTTCGTCTTGAGAAGCTGACCGTTGCCTCTCGACCTCTTATTCTCGCGAGTCTGCTCTTTTTTGTACCTCTCGTATTTCTCTTCTCTCCTTCTGTTTCTTCTCTTCTTCCATTCTATCGTCAACTCACTCCTTCTCTTCGTACTCACTTTTGTCTTTCACATTCACTCAACGCTGGTCTCGTGCCGTCTTCCCTTCTTTTTGTTTGATACAACACCTTGTTCACCAGCCCAACGCATCCATCCAGCTCTTTGCTCGCCGTTGTTCCTTTCTACACTCTTTGCTTCATCGCACAAAATTTCGCTGGCCTTCTTATTCATTCTTTATTCAATTTTCTCTTTATTTCCCTTGACATCTTGTCACACGTGTCGTTATCTAGATCGCATTGTTGCATCTCTCTTTCACGTTGAGTGAACAACCAAACACACACAAAGAACAACCAACGTCACCGACGAACAGCAGCTTTGTTCACCATCACCTTGTCCTCTCATTATTTATATCACAAAGCATTTTCCGAGCCTTTAAACGCATTTTGATACCCTTTCCCTTTCTCAACTTTTACTTAACGTTCACGTTCAACTGCATATCTCATCACCTCCCTTTCACCACATTTCCACCTCGATCTTCACCATCTCACACCACCTCACACCCGCCCTCCTCACTCCAAAATGGCCTTCTCCAGCCTCGTCCTCTTCACGGCGCTCTGCAGCAGCCTCGTTGCCGCTCTGCCCACCCCCCACACCGACCTCCACCGCCTCTTCCGCCGCGAGACCTCCGCCGCCGCCATCATTGGCGCCATCATGCCCCACTCCCTCTCCTGCGACGGCGCCTCCTACCCGGACCAGTGCGCCACCAACATCCAGGCCGCGCCCTACCTCATTGACGCCATGACCACGTACGGCGTCACTAGCGCCCCCGAGATCGCCGCCATCCTCGCCCTCATCGCCGTCGAGTCCGGCGAGCTCCAGTACCGCCACAGCGAGTTCCCACCCGTCGCCGGGAAAGGTACCTCCAACATGCAGTCGCCCACCTTCAACGCCGCGTACGCCGCCTCCATCCCCGCGCTCGCGTCCGGTGTGGCGGCCGCCAACGGCGACCCGGACGCCGTGTTGGCCCTGCTCACCGTTGATGCGTACAACTTTGCCTCGGGTGCCTGGTTCTTGACCAGCCAGTGCGCCAGCATCCGCAGCCAGCTCCAAGGCAACACCGACGCCGGCTTCATTGCCTACATGGGGTGCGTGGAGGCGCCCATGACCACCGCGCGTCTAGACTACTGGCACACCGCCCAGGCGGCGTTTGGTCTGTAGGGGAGTGGTGTGGGTTGTCGTGTGGTATTGGTGTTTAGGGGTGTTTTGTTTTTCTGGTGTTACTCTTCTCTTTCTCTTTATTCTCTTTTTCAGCATCCATCTAGCATCTTCGATTCTTTTGTACCTGGCGGTGCATTTTTAGAGATTATCTCTATTTTTATTCATTTTCTTATTTTTAAGAATTATTTTTTGTACAACAATTAAAATCAATCGAAAATTACAAAATAAAAACCACTACGAACCAAAACAAAACAATTTGCAAAAACTGAAATAAATGAAACAATTGCATTAAATTAAAGCCGAGATTCCTTTTCTCTACTCTTTCTTGTCTCTTCTCTTTACCAGCAACGGTACACAATTGTCTTCTCTTTCATTGACTGAGCAGCCTCTTTCAACACCTTCTCGTCATTGTCCTTTGACCTCTGACCACCACCATAATTTACCTTTGTTGCCTCTCCACTCTATTGCAAAATGCCAACCACATTCAGAACCTTCCTTGAACGTTGAACCCTCCTTGACGTCGTCTAATCCGTCGCCGCGTCGCAGTGACCCCATTGCGGCTGGCACGCCACAAGCGCCGGACAGAATTGGTCGCCCGTCCCGCAGAACCCAAACTGCGAACAGCACTGCCCAAACGTCGATCCCAGGCACGTCTTGCCCCCGCCGCACGAACCGTCCGTCGTGACCGACACCCCCGGCGGCAGCGTCACGGGCGCGGGGGCTGACGAGGCTGGAGGGGGTGCCGCAGAGGTCGTGCTGGGCTTGGGCGCTGCGGTCGTTGTGGGAACGGGCGGCGGAGGCGCCGCCGCCGAGGTGGTTGTGGGTGCCGGAGCGGGAGAGGCCTTGCTGGTGCTGCTACTCACAGGCGGAGCAGGCGCCGGTGCCGGTGCCGGCGCGAACCCGCCAAAGCAGAGGCCATAGCGTGACAGGCAGCCCGTCCCGCAAAACTCAATGCCGTCGCCGCAGTAGTAGAACTGGCTGCAGCACGACCCATGACCGGAACCGGCACACGTCGTGCTGTTGCCGCACATGCCGTTGGTGCTGGGCACCAGCGTGCCGGGGGGCACGGGCGACGATGAGACAGGAGGCGGAGGCGCCGCGCTGGTCGTCGGCGGCGGGCGGGGGGCCGACGTGGTCGTCGGGGGAGGCGG